>JAAGEH010000005.1:37838931-37858314 GCA_011751065.1 Lasiurus cinereus | reverse complement strand
TTTTTGACTTGATCCTTGCCTTTCTCTAGTCTGCTGTTAGTACTCTGCATATTAGTTTTCATTTCAGTCAGTGTCTTTATCATCTTCTCTTGGGTCTCACTAAATTTATCCATCTTTTCTAGCATATTCTTGCAAAACCTTATAAGCGTGGTTTTGAACTCTATATCCAGTCTTTTTTTTCCTCCATTTCTTTTGCTTGTAATCCCTTCCCTTGCCTCGGCATTTTCACTATGCCGGGGAAACTTCTGTGCTGGATTCAGCCGAAGAAGCCTCTGCTGAGCTTGGGAGGGTGGAGTCTCAGGGCTTAAGGGACCGCCTTGCCTTCCAGTCGGCCCCGCCCTCCATGGCCCCTGAGTCTCCCGTGACTGGGTAATGGCTGGAGTGGTCCTTGTGCGCGCGCGCACCCGCAGCGCCTCTGACTGCTGCCTTTCCGGCTCTCCTGCGAACCAGGACCACAGGAGTCTAGGTCCCCAGGGTTTCGCCCAAAACAGGGGCCCAGTGGACTCAGAAGTGGCGCAGTTGGGAGGGTCTGTCTCCCACCCACTCGCGAAAGCCAGCGGCACAATCAGCAATCCGTCCTCCGCGTGGTGCCGTGCGCGACCAGACCTCCGATCCTTTGCAACTCCCCTAAATTTCCGTGCACTTCTCCCTTTTCACAGTCCAAGCTCCCCCGTATGAGTTTCGGCTGGATCTGGGGTTTAGTGTCGTAAGAGAAGGGGTTCAATACCGTTGGGAGTCTCCGTTTCCCGCCCGCCAGAGAAAGCCAGCCAGGCACTCCGGCACCCGCTCTCTCAGCGCGCGTCTCCGTACCTCAGCTTTTTGCAGCTCCTCTGGGTCTCCGCGAGCCCCTCTCTTTCCTTCTAGTTGTAGAACTTCCACTCAGCCAGCTTTCGTGTGGTTCTGGATGATGTCCGTTCTGTCTTTTAGTTGTAGTTTTGAAATTGTTGTGCGAGGCAGCAGTATAGGTGTTTACCTATGCCGCCATCTTGGATTCTCCCTTCTTCCTCTTCTTAAAGAGTATCTTTAAGCATTTCATATAATACTGGTTTGGTGTTGATGAACTCCTTTAGCTTTTTCTTATCTGTGAAGCTCTTTATCTGCCCTTCAATTCTGAATGATAGCTTTGCTGGATAGAATATTCTTGGTTGTAGGTTCTTGCTATTCATCATGTTGAATATTGCTTGCCACTCCCATCTGGCCAGCATAGTTTCTGTTGAAAAATCAGCTGACAATGGTATGGGTGCTCCCTTGTAGGTAATTAACTGTTTTTCTCTTGCTGCTTTTAATTTTCTCTCTTTGTCTTTTGCTCTTGGCATTTTAATTATGATGCGTCTTGGTGTGGTCTTCTTTAGATTCCTTTTGTTTGGGATTCTGTGTGCTTCCTGGACTTGTAAGTCTATTTCTTTCACCAGATGTGGGAAGTTTTCAGTCATTATTTCTTCAAATAGGTTCTCAGTATCTTGCTCTCTCTCTTCTTCTGGCACCCCCCCTAATTCTAATGTTGGTACACTTGAAGCTGTCCCAGAGGCTCCTTACATTCACATTTTTGGATTCTTTTTTCTTTTTGTTTTTCCAGTGGAGCGTTTTCTGCTTGTTTGTTTTTCAATCTTTGACCTGATTCTTGCGTTCTTCTAGTCTGCTGTTAGGTCTCTGTATAATATTTTTTGTTTCAGCCAGTGTATGTTTAAATTCTAGTTGGTTCTTTTTCATCTCTAGTTGGTTCTTTTTCATCTTCTCTTGGGTCTCACTAAATTTATACATCATTTCTAGAAAACTCTTGAAAAACCTTATAATTATGGTTTTGAACTCTATATTCAGTCATTTGTTTTCCTCCATCTCTTGTGTTTGTATCTGTTCCTTTGTCTCCCCATTTTCCCTATGCCAGAAGAACTTCTGTACTGGAGTCAGCCTTATGATACAAGACTTGCAAAATTGCAAAAGCCTCTCTGTTGAGCTTGGATGAGGTGGAGTCTCAGGGCTGAGCAGACAGCCTTGGCTTCCAGTCAGCCGCACCCTACGCGGTCCCTGGGTCTCTAGTGTCCCTCAGTAATCGCTGCAGCCCTCTCTGTGTGCACATGCACACCTCCAGACCTCTGCCTCTTGGGTTCGCATGAGCTCCAGGGACCTGTATGAGCCTGGGTCCCCAGGGTTTCGCTCGAAACTGGGGTTCAGTGCAGTCAGAAGTGGAGAACAGCACAGTTGGGAGGTTCTGTCTGTCTCCCACTAAAGAAAGCCAGTGGCAAAATCAGCAGTCTGTCCTCTCTGCGTGTAGTGGTGTGTGTGCCTCCAGACCTCTGCCTTTTCACAGCTCCCCTAAGTTTCCGTGCACTCCTCCCTTTTCATGAAAATCCTGACTCCCCCTATATGAATTTTGCCCAGAACTGGGGTTCAGTGCAGTAGGATATGGGGTTCAGTGCAGTTGGGAGTTTCCGTCTCCCTCCTGCTAGAGGAAGCCAGCCAGGCACTTTGCTGCCCACCCTCTCCACAAGCTTGTGTTTCTGAACCTCAGCTTTTTGCAGCTCCTCTGAGTCTCCATCAGCCTCTCTCTTTCCTTCTAGTTGTAGAATTTCCACTCAGCCAGCTTTCATGTGGTTCTGCATGATGTCCGTTCTGTCTTTTAGTTGTAGTTTTGAAATTGTTGTGTGAGTCAGCAGTTTAGGTGGTCACCTATCTCCCACTTTGGTTTCTCCCTCTGGAATTGTTTTCTTAATTTTCTTTTTAGATTATGCAACTGATTTTTTTGTATGTTGGTTTTATGTCCTGCAACTTTGCTAAAATTGTTTATTAGTTCTAAAAAGTTTGTGTGAATCTTTAGGGTTTTCTACATGTAAGATATAGAAAGTTATACTTCTGTTTTTCTTTTTCTTATTTAATTTTCTCTGGTTTGAACTTCCAATATTATATTGCCTAGAAGTAGTAGATATTGACATTCTTGGCCTGATCCTGATCTTAGAGGACAGGCTTCCAATCTTCATTGTTGAGTGTGTATTAGCTGTGGGTTGTACAAGTTTAGATAATTTCTTACTATACCTAGTTGAGCTTTTTTTTTTTTATCATAAAAGGGTATTGAATTCTGTCAAGTGGTCTTTTTGTATTAATTAAGATTATCGGAGGAGAAAATGGCGGCGGAGTAGACGCGTCTGGAGCTTTGTCGCTGGGCAGAAGGAGAGAGAGCGGCTGAGAGTTGCATTGGGAGTGTTTGTTGGCAAGCTAGGAGTCAGTTGTCCTCCAGGGAAAGGCGGGGAACTGCTGGAAGGGGCTCTCCCGGCCAGGCAGCCCCACTGCCATGGGGTTTTTGTCGGCCGTAGCCACCAGCGCGAACGCGGAGCCCGAGCCATCTTGCAGTGGGAGGTGGATGTCTGCGGCACTCTGAAGCCTTCGGCTAGGCACCCATCGAGGAGCCAGGAACCTGGGGACCCAGAACTCCGCTCTCCAATCGGCGCAGACATGCAGCGGAATCAGAGATCCACAGAGCACACGGAAAGGTCAGATTGCGCCTGACTTAAGGGGGAGGTGGATGTCTGCCAAGGTCTGAAAGCTGCGGCTGACAGAAGCACCCACAGAGCAGCCAGGACCCAGAGCGCGGCTTCCCAGGCAGCACAGATGCGCAGGCAAAGGATTCAGAGATCCACAGGGCGCGCGTGCGCGGAAGGGTCAGATTTCGCCTTGGCCAGGGTGCGGTCTCCTACCCCCGCAGGGCAGAGACACGCACACTGTGGGAGCCGGGCTGCGGGAAAGCTGCCTCTGGAGAGGTCCACAGAGGTGGTCAGGGCGTGATCCCTGAGTGTGAAGGCAGACCCTCTGGGCTGTTGACAGAGGAGAGCTCCGGAAAACGACTCTTTTTTTTTTTCTTTTCTTTTTCTCTGGGGCAGAGGGACAACCTGGGAGTTATTGCAGTGTCCAGGCTGCAAAACTCCCACAAACTGGTTTTGGGAACCACAGAGTAGCAGGATCTGAGCACAGCCTAGAGAGGTCCTGTGCTTTGTCTCAGAGATCAATTCCAAAACACTGCCACCCAATGGATGACACACAAATTGACTCTCGCATAACCACAAGAGAATAAAGAGATTAAAACACCAAGAGGGGAACACAGGGAACTGCAATACCTCCCCTACTGGGAAACAGGAGTGCCAAGCAGAATAATAGTGCAAGTGAAGGACCATTCTATTTTTCTTCTTCTTTTTTTTATTTTTTTTATTTTCCCTTTTTTCTTTTTTCTTTTTTTAAATTTTTAATTCTTTATTTTTCATTTTCACATATTTTAATTAAAAGAATATTTTTTTTCTTTCTGTCTCAATTGATTTTACCTTTATAATTATTACATTTTTATTTTAAACTAGTATTATTAATTACTACTAGTACTTTACCGTTTTGGGAAAAAAAGTGTCATTTTGTTTTCTCTTTATTTTATTTCGGGATTAGAGTTCTACATTCTATTTTCATCTTCCCTTTAGCATAATTTTACTCCAACTCAACTCCACCTTTATGCCAACACTTTCCTCCTAACTTTCCCCATTTTGCAGTCTTGTTTCTCTTTCCCTTTTCCAACTTTAGATTCTCCCTATTTTTCTCTTTACCTGGTTAAAATTTCACCCCATTTATATATCTAATTTCAAATCCCCTACTACAAGTCCACACAAACCTCTCCCCTCTTGTCTTCACTAGCCAAAAAGTTGTTTTTTCTCTATGTCCTTTTGTTGCTATTTGCCTGAAAAGTGATTATATCAATTTTTTGAAATTTTTTCTTTGAGAGACAGTTTTAGTTTATTCTATTTCTTTTATTTTGCTTTTTGCTTGCTTTGTTTTCTAACTCTCTTTTCCCTCATCTCCCTCGATACCAGTTGCTATTTGCAATTTGCCTTAATCTCTAGGTACTGGTTGCTGGCCTTTATTGGGATTAGTGACTGTTCTATTGGAGTAGTCTCCTGACATCTATATTTTGTTCCTCTTTTCTCTCTTATACACTTTCTTTTCTCTCTGACTTTTTTCTCTTCCTCTTTCCTTCTCCTTTTTATTTTATTTTCTTATTTTATTTTATTGTACATTTATTTATCTTTTTTTTCCCTCACTCTCCCAATTTGATTTTGGCACTTCTTTCTTTTCTTTCTTCCTCATTTTCCTCTTCTTCTTTCTCTATTTACCCCTAATTTGTCCTTCATTGGGGATCACCTTATTTGTGATTATTAACATCTTGAATACATCTCTAGTCAGTGCCTTGTGTGCTGTACCTGGTCATGTTGTAGTTTGTGCCTTTCAATCAACATAGGAGAGAGAACTACATAACCAGACACCCGGAGAAGAAAGAACATGGGCAGAAAAAGAAACAGCCCACAAAAGACAGAAAGGCAGGTTTCACCAGAAAAGGAAGTAAACGAAATAGAACCACAAATAAGACTACCAGAGAAAGAGTTCAGAGAAATTATCATAATGTGGTTGAAAAGAATGGAAGACAAATTTGACAATATGAGTAAGAGCCTAGAGGAGGTGAGGAAGCATGAAGAAGAAACGCAGAAGAAACTAGAGGAGGTGCAGAATAAACAAGAAGAAATGAATAATGACATCACTGCTATAAAGAACACAATAGAAAGCATCAAAAGTAGACTAGAAGAAGCAGAGGCCCGCATCAGTGAGCTAGAAGACACGGTAGGAAAAAATACCCAAGTACAGCAGCTTCTAGAAAAAAAAGTGAAAAAGCAAGAGGAGAGTCTAAGGGAACTCTGGGATAACATGAAACAAAATAACATCCGCATAATTGGGGTTCCAGAAAGAGTGGAAACTGAACAAGGATTAGAGAACGTGTTTGAAGAAATAATGACAGAAAATTTCCCCAATATAGAAAAGAAAAAACCCACACAAATCCAAGAAGCTCACAGAGTCCCAAGCAAAATGAACCCCAACAAACCAACACCGAGGCACATTATAATTAAACTGGCAAACACCAACGACAAAGTAAGAATCTTAAAAGCAGCCAGAGAGAAACAGAAAGTTACCTACAAAGGAACCCCCATAAGACTAGCTACTGACTTCTCAAGAGAAACTCGTCAGGCCAGAAGAGAATGGAATGACATATACAAAGTCATGCAAAGGAAGGGTCTGAATCCAAGAATAATGTACCCTGCAAGACTCTCAATCAAAATTGAAGGTGAAATCAAAAGCTTCACAGACAAAAAAGGACTAAGGGAATATATTACCACCAAACCAGCAATGCAAGAAATGTTAAAAGGTCTGCTGTAATAAAAAGAAAGAGGAAGCGAAGAAGGAACTCGGGGGTAAGGACTAAAAATGGCAACAGATAAGTACTTATCAATAATAACTTTAAGTGTAAACAGATTAAATGCTCCAATCAAAAGACATAGGGTAACCGACTGGATAAGAAAACATGATCCATACATCTGCTGTCTGCAAGAAACCCACCTTAGGAAAAGAGATGCACACAGATTGAGGGTGAAGGGATGGAACATGGTATTTCAAGCAAATGGAAATGAAAAAAAAGCTGGGGTTGCAATACTTATATCTGACAAATTAGATCTCAAAGTGAAGGACATAACAAGAGATAAAGAAGGACACTTCATAATACTAAAGGGAACAATCCAACAAGAAGAAATAACTCTGGTAAACATATATGCACCCAATATAGGAGCACCTAAATACATAAAAAAAACTCTTGGAGGATATTAAGGGAGAGATTGACAGCAATACAATCATAGTAGGAGACTTTAATACCCCACTGTCACTATTGGACAAATCCTCTCAACAAAAAATTAGCAAAGAAACATCAATCCTAAATGACTCAGTAGACCAGATGGAATTAATTGACATCTTCAGAACATTTCACCCCAAAGTCACAGAATATACATTCTTCTCCAGTGCACATGGGTCATTTTCAAAGATAGATAATATGTTGGGTCATAAGAAAAGTCTCTTCAAATTCAAGAAGATAGAAATCATATCAAGCATTTTCTCAGACCACAGTGGCATAAAACTGGATATCAACTATAATAAAAACAATAGAAAGAAATCAAACACATGGAGACTAAACAACATGCTTTTAAACAACGACTGGGTAACCAGAGAGATCAAGGAAGAAGTAAAAAACATCATGGCAACAAATGACAATGACAACACAACAATACAAAATTTATGGGACACAGTGAAAGCAGTCTTGAGAGGGAAGTTCATAGCCCTACAAGCCTACTGCAAAAAACAGGAAACAATGGTAATAAATCACCTAAAACTACAACTCAAAGAGCTAGAACGTGAGCAACAAGAAAAGGCCAGTGTACTCAGAAGGAAGGAAATAGTGAAGATCAGAGTGGAGATAAACAACTTGGAGACCAAAGAAACAATTCAAAAGATCAACAAAACAAAGAGCTGGTTCTTTGAAAGGATAAACAAGATTGATGGACCCCTAGCCAGGCTCACTAAGAAGCAAAGAGAGAAGACCCAAATAAACAAAATCAGAAATGAAAGAGGAGAAATAACAACATACCCTGTGGAAATACAAAGGATTGTTAAAAAATACTATGAACAACTCTATTCCAACAAATTGGACAACCTGCAAGAAATGGACATTTTCCTAGAAAAATATAACCTCCCAAAACTCAATGAGGAGGAAATCAAACATCTCAATAGTCCAATAACTATGGAAGAAATTGAAACAGTAATCAAAAAGCTTCCAGGAAATAAAAGCCCGGGTCCAGATGGTTACACAGGAGAGTTTTACCAAACATTCAAGGAAGAATGAAAACCTATCCTCCTCAGACTATTCAAAAACATTCAAGAAGAAGGAATACTACCAAACACCTTCTATGAAGGCAGCATCACCCTAATACCAACACCAGATAAAGACAACACAATGAAAGAGAATTATAGGCCAATATCTCTCATGAACATAGATGCCAAAATCCTCAACAAAATTCTAGCAAACCGGATCCAACAGTACATCAGAAAGATCATACACCATAACCAAGCAGGATTCATCCCAGGAATGCAGGGATGGTTCAATATCCGCAAATCAATAAATGTGGTTTCCTCTAGTATTTTTTATGGTTTCCCTTCTAATGTTTAAGTCCTGTATCCATTTTTAGTTTATTTTTGTATTTGGTGTAAGTTGGTGGTCCAGTTTCAATAAATAAATTGAGAGATAAAAATCACATAGTCATATCAATTGATGCAGAAAAAGCATTTGACAAAATCCAACATCCTTTCTTGATAAAAACGCTCAGCAAAGTGGGAATAGAAGGATCATACCTCAACATCATAAAAGCAATATATGATAAACCCACAGCTAATATCATACTCAATGGGCAAAAACTAAAACCATTTCCCCTAAGAACAGGAACAAGACAGGGATGCCCACTCTCACCTCTCCTGTTCGACATAGTACTGCAAGTATTAGCCATCGCAATTAGACAACAAGAAGAAATAAAAGGCATCCAAATTGGAAAAGAAGAAGTAAAGCTGTCCTTATTTGCAGATGACATGATATTGTACATAAAAAACCCAAAGGACTCTATTCCAAAACTAATTGACTTAATTAATGAATTTGGCAATGTAGCAGGATACAAAATTAATGCTAAGAAGTCTCTGGCATTTCTATACACTAACAGTGAAATTATAGAAAGAGAAACTAAAAAAGCAATCCCATTTACCATCGCACCAAAAAATTAGGATACCTAGGAATAAACCTCACTAAAGAGGTAAAAGACCTTTATGCAGAAAACTACAGGACACTGAAAAAAGAGATAGAGGAAGATGTTAACAGATGGAAGAGCATACCATGCTCATGGATTGGGAGAATCAACATAATTAAAATGTCCATACTACCCAAAGCAATCTATAGATTCAATGCACTACCCATTAAAATACCAAGGACATATTTCACAGACCTACAAAGAATTCTTCATAGATTCATCTGGAACAAAAAAAGACCACGGATAGCTACAGCAATTCTGAGAAAAAAGAATAAAGTAGGTGGGATCTCAATACCAGACTTCAAGCTATACTACAAAGCAACTGTTCTCAAAACAGCCTGGTACTGGCACAAGAACAGACATATAGATCAATGGAATAGAATAGAGAACCCAGATATCCACCCAAACCACTATGCTCAATTAATATTTGACAAAGGAGGCATGAACATTCAATGGAACCAAGATAGCCTCTTCAATAAATGGTGTTGGGAAAATTGGACAGATACATGCAAAAAATTGAAACTGGACCACCAACTTACACCAAATACAAAAATAAACTCAAAATGGATACAGGACTTAAACATTAGAAGGGAAACCATAAAAATACTAGAGGAAACCACAGGCAGCACAATCTCAGATATATGCCGAAAGAACTTCTTCACTGATACTGCTCCAAAGGCAATGGAAGCTAAAGAAAAAATAAACAAATGGGACTACATCAAAATAAAAAGCTTTTGCACAGCAAAAGAAACCATCAACAAAACAACAAGTAAGATCAATGCATGGAATAGAGTCGTTTGGGTTTTTTATGTAAAATATCATGTCATCTGCAAATACGGACAGCTTTACTTCTTCTTTTCCAATTTGGATGCCTTTTATTTCTTCTTGTTGTCTAATTGCGATGGCTAATACTTCCAATACTATCTCGAACAGGAGAGGTGAGAGTGGGCATCCCTGTCTTGTTCCTGTTCTTAGGGGAAATGGTTTTAGTTTTTGCCCATTGATAGCATTTTTACAAATGCTATCACTGATAAAGTTTTAATCTCCAAAATCTACAACCAACTTATACAACTTAATAAAAGGAAGATAATCGATCCAATAAAAAAATGGGCAACGGACCTAAATAGAACCTTTTCAAAAGACGACAGAAGGAAGGCCAAGAGACACATGAAAACATGTTCAAATTCATTAATCATCCGAGAGATGCAAATCAAAACGACAATGCGATAGCATCTTACACCTGTCAGAATGGCAATCATCAACAAATCAACAAACGACAAGTGTTGGCGAGGATGGGGAGAAAAAGGAACCCTTGTGCACTGTTGGTGGGAATGCAGACTGGTGCAGCCACTATGGAGAACAGTATGGAGTTTCCTCAAAAAACTAAAAATGGATCTCCCATTTGACCCTGTAATACCACTCTTAGGAATTTATCCTAAGAAATTACAAACACCAATCAGAAAGGATTTATGCACCCCTATCTTCATAGCAGCACAATTTACAATAGCCACAATTTGGAAACAGCCTAGGTGCCCGTCAGCAGATGAGTGGATCAGAAAACTGTGGTACATCTACACAATGGAATTCTATGCAGCCATTAAAAAGAATGAATTTTTACCATTTGCAGTAACCTGGTTGGAACTGGAGAGCCTTATGCTTAGTGAAATAAGCCAGTCAATGAAGGAGAAGCATCACATGATCGTACTCATTGGGGGATAATAAAGAACATTATAAACTGATGAACAAAAGTATAGATACAGAGACAGCAAAGCTTCGAACAGACTGTGAAATTACAGCAGGAAGATTAAAGTTAGGTGAGATAGATAAGAGATCCATCAAAGGACTTGTATCTATGCATATAATCATAACCAATGAACATAGACACTGGGGGGTTGGGGTATGCCTGGGAGGGAGGGGGGGCAATGGGGAGATATGTATAAAAATTAATATAAAAATTTAAAAAAAGATTATCATGGTTTTCCCTTCTTCATTCTGATAATTGCTGTATTACATTAATTTTTTTAATTAAATCTTTATTATTCAGATTATTACATTTGTTTCTCTTTTTTCCCCTCCATACCTCCCCTCCACCCGGCTCCCAACCTTCCCTCTACTTTACCTCCCTCCCGTTGACTTCATCCATAGGTGTATGATTTTTGTCCAGTCTCTCCCTGTACACGCCTCACCCCTTTCCCCGTGAGAATTATGAGTCCACTCCCTTTCTGTGCTCCTGATTCTAGTATATTAACCAGTTTATTCTGTTCATCAAATGTTTATTTCACTTAATTTTTAGATTCACTTGTTGATGGATACGTATTTGTTGTTCATAATTTTTTATCTTTAACCATTTTCTTCTTCCTCTTCTAAAAGAGTACCTTTCAGCATTTCATATAATACTGGTTTGGAGTTGATGAACTCCTTTAGCCTTTTCTTATCTGTGAAGCTCTTTATCTGCCCTTCAATTCTGAATGATAGCTTTGTTTGGTAGAGTAATTTGGTTGTAGGTTCTTGCTATTCATCATGTTGAATATTGCTTGCCACTCCCGTCTGGCTTGCATTGTTTCTGTTGAGAAATCAGCTGACAGTCTATTTGTGCTCCTTTGTAGGTAATGAACTGTTTTTCTCTTGCTGCTTTTAATATTCTCTCTTTGTCTTTTGCTCTTGGTATTTTAATTATGATGTGTCTTGGTGTAGTCTTCTTTGGATTCCTTTTATATGGGGTTCTGTGTGCTCCCTGGACTTGTAAGTCTATTTCTTTTACCAGATGTGGAAAGTTTTCAGTCATTATTTCTTCAAATAGGTTTTCAGTATCTTGCTCTCTCTCTTCTTCTGGCACCCCCACAATTCTGATGTTGGTACGCTTGAAGCTGCCCCAGAGGCTCCTTACATTATCTTCACATTTTTGGATTCTTTTCTCTTCTTGCTTTTCCAGTTGAGTGTTTTCTGATTCTTTATATTTCAAATTTTTGACTTGAGTCTTGCCTTTCTCTAGTCTGCTGTTAGGTCTCTGAATATGTTTTTTATTTCAGTCACTGTACGTTTAATTTCTAGTTGGTCCTTTTCAATCTCTAGTTGGATCTTTTGCATCTCTAGTTGGTGCTTTTTCATCTCCTTTTGGGACCCGCTAACTTTATCCAACTTTTCTAGGATATTCTTGAAAAACCTTATAAGCGTGGTTTTGAACTCTATATCCAGTAATTTGTTTTCCTCCATTTCTTTTGTTTGTGATCCCTTCCCTTGTCTCAGCATTTTCACTATGCTGGGAGAACTTCTGTGTTGGATTCAGCCTTCAGAGTTTCAAAACTGCAAAAGCCTCTCTGTTGAGCTTGGGATGAGTGGAGTCTCAGGGTTTAAAGGACCGCCTTGCCTTCCAGTCGGCCCCACCATCTCGGGCCCCTGAGCCTCACGTGACTGGGTAATCACTGGATCAGTCACTGTGCGCACATGTGCTCTTCGAAGTGCCTCTAGACTGCTGCCCTTCCAGTTCCCCTGTGCTCTGGGACCACAGGAGTCTGGGTCCCCAGAGCTTCGCCCGAAACTGGGGTTCAGTGGAGCCAGAAGTGGCACAGTTGGGAGGGTCTGTCTCCCGTCCACTCGTGAAAGCCAGCGGCACAATCAGCAGTTGGTCCTCTGCACACAGTGCTCTGCGCATCACCAGACTTCTGATCTTTTGTGACTCCCCTAAATTTCCGTGCATTTCTCTCCCCTCACAGTCCAACTCCCCCTGTATGAGTTTCGGCTGGATCTGGGGTATAGTATCATAGGATAAGGGGTTCAATGCCTTTGAGAGTCTCCATCTCCCTCCTGCCAGAGAAAGCCAGCCAGGTTCTCTGGCACCCGCTCTCTCCACGCGCATCTCATTATCTCAGCTTTTTGAAGCTCCTCTGAGTCTCTGTGAGCCCCTCTCTTTCGTTCTAGTTGTAGAATTTCCACTCAGCCAGCTTTCCTGTGGTTGGATGATGTCCATTCTGTCTTTTAGTTGTAGTTTTGAAATTGTTGTGCGAGGCAGCAGTGTAGATGTTTACTTATGCCACCATTTTGATTCTCTCCTGCTTCGATCTTACATTGATTTTTATGTTGAACCAACTTTATTTTTATGTTGAATCAACTTTGCATTCCAAGAATAAATCTCACTGCATCATGGTATGTAATTCTTCTTCATATGCTGCTGAATTTGGTTTTAATAGTATTTTGGGAGGGATTTTTTGCATCCATATTTGTAAGTTATTTGGTCTGTAGTTTTCTTGTAATGTCTTTGGTGGGCTTTGGTGTCAGGGTAATGATGGTCTCATAGAACGAGTTAAAAATTGTTCACTCCTCAATTTTTCTGGAAGAGTTTGACAAGATTTGGTGCTAATTTATAAATATAAAAGGCTAATATGCTAAGTGTCTCTCTATCCGACTGGTCGTTATGATGAACACTGACCACCAGGGGTCAGACGCTCAATGCGGAGCTGCTGAGCTGCAGTGTCTTGGCAGCAGTGGTTCTCTGGTGGTGCACCCCAAAACCAGAGAGGAGGGAGCCTGATTCCTCCAAAGGCCAAGCAATTCTACCTTCGTCCATGGGTTATGTTGTTGCTGGGGCACTGTCGGCCCTGAATTTGGTTTACTGTACACTTGTGTTTACGTTCCACACCCTGTAGGACATCAACTTTGCAGAGTGCCCTCTTGCACTCCAGGATCCTGCAGCAGGATGTCAGAGAGCTAGTTTGGGCCCAATACCCTCAGGCTGAGGGACTCCACCTTCCAGAAGAACCCTGCTCACTCACTCTGAAGATATCTTTTGAGCCATGGTGCCACCCCAGGTGTGGCTGGCTGGGCAGGGACCAAGGAATGTTGGCTCCTGGATGTGTCTAGTCCATTTCGCCCAGTCCTGCCTCTCTGGCCACATTTTAATGAATTTTCTTTCAATGTGCAAGAATCTGTGTACTTGATCACTAGTTCTTATATAAATGTTTAATAGAATTTATCAGTGAATCTATCTGGTCCAGGGCTTTTCCTTGTTTGAATCTTTTTATTACTAATCTAGTCTCCTTATTAGTGATAGGTCTATTAATATATTCCATTTTTTCAGGATTAAATTTTGGTAAATTGTGTGTTTCAAATACAAATTCAATCTCTCATGAACATAGATACCAAAATCCTCAACAAAATTCTAGCAAATCAGATCTAGCAGTACATCAGAAAGATCATACACTGTGACCAAGTAGGATTCACCCCAGGAATGCAAGGATGGTACAATATCCGCAAATCAAAAAACGTGATACATCACATAAACAAACTGAGAGATAAAAATCACATAGTCATATCAATTGATGCAGAAAAAGCATTTGACAAAATCCAACACCCCTTCTTGATAAAAACTCTCAGCAAAGTGGAAATAAAAGGATCATACCTTAACATCATAAAAGCCATATATGATAAACCCACAACTAACATCATACTCAATGGGCAAAAACTAAAACCATTTCCCGTAAGAACAAGAACAAGACAGGGATGCCCATTCTCACCACTCCTGTTTGACATAGTACTGGAAGTATTAGCCATTGCAATTAGACAAGAAGAAGAAATAAGAGGCATCCAAATTGAAAAAGAAGAAGTAAAGCTGTCCTTATTTGCAGATGACATGATACTGTACATAAAAAACTCAAAGAACTCCATCCCAAAACTAATAGACTTAATAAATGAATTTGGCAATGTAGCAGGATACAAAATTAATGCCAAAAAATCTGTGGCATTTCTATACACTAATAGTGAACTTACAGAAAGAGAGACTAAAAAAGCAATCCTATTTACCATCGTACCAAAAAAATTAAGATACCTAGGAATAAACCTAACTAAGGAGGTAAAAGAACTATATGTAGAAAACTATAGGACACTGAAAAAAGAGATAGAGCCTACCATGCTCATGGATTGGGAGAATCAACATCATTAAAATATCCATACTACCCAAAGCAATCTATAGATTCAATGCACTACCCATTAAAATACCAATGACATATTTCACAGACCTAGAAAGAATTCTTCAAAGATTCACCTGGAATAAAAAAAGACCACAAATAGCCACAGCAATTCTGAGATAGAAGAATAAAGTAGGTGGATCTAAATACCAGATATCAAGCTATATTACAAAGCAACTGTTTTCAAAACAGCCTGGTACTGGCACAAGAACAGACATATAGACCAATGGAATAGAATAGAGAATCCAGATATCCACCCAAACCACTATGCTCAATTAATATTTGACAAAGAAGGCATGAATATACAATGGAGCCAAAATAGCCTCTTCAATAAATGGTGTTGGGAAAATTGGACAGATACATGCAAAAAAATGAAACTGGACCACCAACTTACACCAAATACAAAAATAAACTCAAAATGGATACAGGACTTAAACATTAGAAGGGAAACCATAAAAATACTAGAGGAATCCACAGGCAGCACAATCTCAGACATATGCCGAAAGAACTTCTTCACTGATACTGCTCCAAAGGCAATGGAAGCTAAAGAAAAAACAAACAAATGGGACTACATCAAAATAAAAAGCTTTTGCACAGCAAAAGAAACCATCAACAAAACAACAAGAAAGACCACTGTATGGGAGAACATATTTGCAAATGTTATCACTGATAAAAGTTTAATTTCCAACATCTACAGCCAACTTATACAACTTAATAAAAGGAAGATCAAAATGGGCAACGGACCTAAATAGAAACTTTTTGAAAGACGACAGAAAAAAGGCCAAGAGACACATGAAAACATGTTCAAAGTCACTAATTATCCGAGAAATATAAATCACGACAATGTGATACCATCTTACACCTGTCAGAATGGCAATCATCAACAAATCAACAAACGACAAGGGTTGGCAAGGATGCGGATAAAAAGGAACCCTTGTGCACTGTTAGTGGGAATGCAGACTGGTGCAGCCACTATGGAGAACAGTATGGAGTTTCCTCAAAAAACTAAAAATGGATCTCCCATTTGACCAAGCAATCCCACTCTTAGGAATATATCCTAAGAAATTACAAACACCAATCAGAAAGGATTTATGCACCCCTATCTTCATAGCAGCACAATTTACAATAGCTACAATTTAGAAACAGCCTAGGTGCCCATCAGCAGATGAGTGGATCAGAAAACTGTGGTACATCTACACAATGGAATTCTATGCTGCCATTAAAAAGAAGGAATTCTTACCATTTGCAGCAACCTGGATGGAAATGGAGAGCCTTGTGCTTAGTGAAATAAGCCAGTCAATGAAGGAGAAACACCACATGATCTCACTCATTTATGGATAATAAAGAACGTTATAAACTGATGAACAAAAGGATAGACACAGAAGCAGTAAAGCATCAAACAGGCTGTCAAATTACTGAAGGAAGTTTAAGGAGAGGTGGGGTAGATAAGAGATCAACCAAAGGACTTGTATGCATGCATATAAGCATAACCAATGAACACAGACACTGGAGGGTTGGGGTATGCTGCGGGGGGGGGGGGCAATGGGGAGATATGTATACATGTAACACAATAAAACAGAAAAAGAAAAAAAATAGAAATTTATCTATTCGATCTATTTGATCAAATTTATCTACTTGTATTCCAATTTGCTGCCATACAGTTCTTCATAGCATTCTTTTATAATCCTTTTAATTTATGTGTAATCTAATTTTTATTTGTAACTTTATTTTTCTCTACTTTTATTTAAGTCAGTCTAGCTTGAGAGTTGTCAATTTGTTGATCTTTTCAAAGAACCAACTTTTGGTTTTATTGTGTGTTTTTAAAATTATTTTTCCATTCTCTTTTATTTATTTCTGCTCAAAACTTTATTATTTTCTTCCTTCTGCCAGGTTTGGGTTAGGTTTGTTCATCTTTGTTTCTGGTTCCTTCAGGTGTAAAACTAGGTTATTGACTTGAGATCTTTCTTTTTTAAAATTTACAGCTATAAATTTCAGCCTTACTGGAGAATCCAAGATGGAGGCATAGGTAAACACCTACACTGCTGCCTCGCACAACAATTTCAAAACTACAACTAAAAGACAGAACAGACATCATCCAAAACCACAGGAAAGCTGGATGAGTGGAAGTTCTACAACTAGAGGGAAAGAGAGGGGCTCGTGGAGAACCAGAGGAGCTGCAAAAAGCTGAGGTACGGAGACGCACGTGGAGAGATCGGGTGCCGGAGTACTTGGCTGGTTTTCTCTGACGGTAGGGAGACAGAGACTCTCAAAGGCATTGAACCCTCCTTATCCTACAACACTAAACCCCAGATCCAGCCGAAATTCATAAGGGGGGAGTTTGGACTGTGAAAAGGGAGAAGTGCACGGAAATTTAGGGGAGTCGCAAAAGATCAAAGGCCTGGTGGTGCGCACGGCACTGCGCACAGGACAGATTGCTGATTGTGCCTCGGGCTTTCGCGAGTGGGTGGGAGACAGACCCTCCCAACTGTGCCACTTCTGAGTCCACTAAGCCCCTGTTTGGGCGAAACCCTGGGGAATTAGTCTCGTGTGGTCCTGGTGCGCAGGGGAGCCGGAGGGGCAGCGGTCTAGAGGCACTGCTGGCGCTCGGGCACAAGGACTCCTCCAGCCATTTCCCAGTCACGTGAGACTCAGGGACTGTAGAGGGCGGGACCGACTGGAAGGCAAGGCGGTCCCTTAAGCCCTGAGACTCCACCCATCCCAAACTCAACAGAGGCTTCTTCGGTTTTGCAAGTCTGGTATCATAAAGCTGAATTCAACACAGAAGTTTCCCCGACATAGTGAAAATGCCGAGACAAGGGAAGGGATCACAAACAAAAGAAATGGAGGAAAACAAATGACTGGATATAGAGTTCAAAACCATGCTTATAAGGTTTTTCAAGAATATGCTAGAAAAGTTGGATAAATTTAGTGAGAACCAAGAGGAGATGAAAAAGGACATACTAGAGACAATGACTGAAATAAAAAATATTATACAGAGTCCTAACAGCAGACTAGAGGATGGCAAGAATCAAGTCAAAAATTTGAAATATAAAAAAGCAGAAAACATTCAACTGGAAAAACAAGAAGAGAAAAGAATCCAAAAATGTGAAGATAATGTAGGGAGCCTCTGGGACAGCTTCAAGTGTACCAACATCAGAATTGTGGGGGTGCCAGAAGAAGAGAGAGAGCAAGATACTGAAAACCTATTTAAAGAAATAATGACTGAAAACTTTCCACATCTGGTAAAAGAAATAGACTTACAAGTCCAGGGAGCACACAGAACCCCAAATAAAAGGAATCCAAAATGGACCACACCAAGACACATCATAATTAAAATACCAAGATCAAAAGACAAAGAGAGAATATTAAAAGCAGCAAGAGAAAAACAGTTCATTACCTACAAGGGAGCACCCATAAGACTGTCAGCTGATTTCTCAACAGAAACAATGCAGGCCAGACGGGAGTGGCAAGAAATATTCAACGTGATGAATAGCAAGAACCTACAACCAAGAACAATCTATCCAGCAAAGCTATCATTCAGAATTGAAGGGCAGATAAAGAGCTTCACAGATAAGTAAAAGCTAAAGGAGTTCATCAACTCCAAACCAGTATTATATGAAATGCTGAAAGGTACTCTTTTAGAAGAGGAAGAAGAAAAAGATAAAATCCAAAAGATTATGAATAACAAATACATATTTATCAACAAGTGAATCTAAAAATTAAGTGAATTAAAAATTTGATCAACATAATAAACTGGTGAATATAATAGAATCAGGAGCACAAAAAGGGAGTAGACTCATAATTCTCAGGGGTACAAAAATCATAAAGCATCAAACAGACTGTGAAATTACAGCAGAAAAATTAAAGTTAGGTGAGGTAAATAAGTGATCAATCAAAGGAGTTGTATGCATGCATATAAGCATAACCAATGATCACAGACACTGGGGGGTTGGGGTATGCCTGGGAGGGAGAGGGGCAAGGGGAAGATATGTGTAAAAAATTAATAAAAATTGAGAGGAAATCCAAGATGGTGGCATAGGTAAACACCTATACTGCTGCCTCGCACAACAATTTCAAAATTACAACTAAAAGACAGAACGGACATCATCCAGAACCACAGGAAAGCTGGCTGAGTGGAAGTTCTACAACTAGAGGGAAAGAGAGGGGCTCACAGAGACCCAGAGGAGCTGCAAAAAGCTGAGGTACGGAGACGCGCTTGAGGAGAGAGCGGGTGCTGGAGTACCTGGCTGGTTTTCTCTGGTGGGAGGGAGACGGAGACTCTCAAAGGCATTGAACCCCTTGTCCTGCGACACTAAACCCCAGATCCAGCCAAAACTCATACGGACCACTCCAGCCATTACCCAGTCACGTGAGACTCAGGGGCCGTGGAGGGCGGGGCCGACTGGAAGGCAAGGCGGTCCCTTAAGCCCTGAGACTCCACCCTCCCAAGCTCAACCGAGGCTTCTTCGGCTGAATCCAGCACAGAAGTTTCCCCGGCACAGTGAAAATATGAGACAAGGGAAGGGATTACAAGCAAAAGAAATGGAGGAAAAAAAACGACTGGATATAGAATTCAAAACCACGCTTATAAGGTTTTTCAAGAATATGCTAGAAAAGATGGATAAATTTAGTGAGACCCAAGAGGAGATGATAAATAGACTGACTGAAATAAAAACTATTATACAGAGTACTAACAGCAGACTAGAGAAAGGCAAGGATCAAGTCAAAAA
>JAAGEH010000005.1:37737704-37838531 GCA_011751065.1 Lasiurus cinereus | reverse complement strand
CAGAGTACTAACAGCAGACTAGAGAAAGGCAAGGATCAAGTCAAAAATTTGAAATATAAAGAAGCAGAAAACATTCAACTGGAAAAGCAAGAAGAGAAAAGAATCCAAAAATGTGAAGATAATGTAAGGAGCCTCTGGGACAGCTTCAAGCGTACCAACATCAGAATTGTGGGGGTGCCAGAAGAAGAGAGAGAGCAAGATACTGAAAACCTGTTTAAAGAAATAATGACTGAAAACTTCCCACATCTGGTAAAAGAAATAGACTTACAAGTCCAGGGAGCACACAGAACCCCAAACAAAAGGAATCCAAAGAGGACCACACCAAAACACATCATAATTAAAATGCCAAGAGCAAAAGAGAAAGAGAGAATATTAAAAGCAGCAAGAGAAAAACAGTTTATTACCTACAAGGGAGCACCCATACGACTGTCAGCTGATTTCTCAACAGAAACGATGCAGACCAGACGGGAGTGGCAAGAAATATTCAACGTGATGAACAACAAGAACCTACAACCAAGAATAATCTATCCAGCAAAGATATCATTCAGAATTGAAGGGCAGATAAAGACCTTCACAGAGAAGAAAAAGCTAAAGGAGTTCATCAACTCCAAACCAGGATTATATGAAATGCTGAAAGGTACTCTTTTAGAAGAGGAAGAAGAAAAAGGTAAAAGACAAAAAATTATGAACAACAAATACACATCTATCAACAAGTGAATCTAAAAATTAAGTGAATTAAAAATCTGATCAGCAGAATAAACTGGTGAATATAATAGAATCAGGAGCACAGAAAGGAAGTGGACTGATAATTCTCAGGGGAAAAGGGGTGAGGGGTATACAGGGAGTGACTGGACAAAAATCATATACCTATGGACTCATCAGTGCGGGGGGAGGTAAGGGTTGAGCTAGGGGTGCCACCTGGGTGGAGGGGAGTTATGGAGGGGAAAAAAAGAGAGACAAATGTAGTAATTTGAATAATAAAGATTTAACTTAAAAAATGATTTTTTTAAGCTTCTAAATATTAAGGTAGTTTAATATGTAGGAATTGATAACCAGAACAGTATTCTATAAACTTGTGTCCTATAAACTTACTGAACCCTATTAGTAAGTTCTAATAGTTTGTCTGTTGATTATGTGGCAGTTGTTTTGGCAGATGATTATATAATTTACAAATAATGGCAGTTTCTCCTCTTCTCTTCCAGTTCTTACATCTTATTTTTCTTCTATTGTGGTATCAGCTAGAACTTTTCATGGCAAGTTAAATATTAGGAGTAATAGTGAGCACTTTTATCTTACTCAGATAAAATGATCCATTGAAATTTTCTTTGGTAAATAGAATGATTGCTTTAGATTGTTGTAATATAATGTGTACCAAGCTAAGGAAACTCCCTAGTATTCCTGGATTGTTAACAAGACAAGGCTTGTTTTCCCCCCTGTAAATATGGGGGTGGAGCCATACTTAATTTGAAAGAACTATAAAATGTATTTTCTTATTAAAGACCCAGTGTATGAAATTCGTGCATGGGGTGGGGTATCCCTTCGCCCAGCCTGCACCTTCTGCAATCTGGGATCCTTTGAAGGATGTCCGACTGCCTAAACTCTCCCAATCCGGGACTGCTGGCTCCTAACTGCTCACCTGCCTGCCTTCCTGCCTGATTGCCCCTAACCACTCTTCCTGCTCGCCCCCAACTGCCTCCAGCTGCCAGCCTGCTCGACCCCAAATGCCCCCCTGCCAGCCTGATCATTTCCACCTATCTCCTGTGCCAGTATGTTTGACCTGAAATGCCTCCCCTGCCGGCCTGCTAACCTCCAACTGCGTGCCCTGCTGGCCTGCTCACCTCCACCTTCCCTCCCCACTGGCCTGCTTGCCCCCAACTGCTTCTCTGCTGACCTGCTCACTCCAAACTTCCCAACTCCGCTGTCTTGATCACCTCCACCTGACCCCCCTAACAGCCTGCTCACCCCCAAGTGGCCCCCCTGCTGGTCTGCTTATCCCCAGCTCCCTCGCCCCCCCCCCCCCCCGGCCTGATCACCCACAACTGTCCTCCCCTCTTGGCCTCGAATCGCCTCTTCCTTGGCCCCGCCACCATGGTTTTGTCCAGAAGAACGTCCGGAAGGTCTCCTGGAAAGTTTCCCAGTCTAATTATCATATTACCCTTTTATTAGTATTGGTAATCTATTAATGTCTCACCCGAAACTGGGGTTCAGTGCAATCGGAATTGGATTTCAGTGCAGTTGGGAGGTTTTGTCTTCCTTCCACTAGAGAAAACCAGAGGTACAATCAGCAGTCAGTCCTCTCTGTGCACACTTGTGTGCCTCCAGACCTCTGCCTTATGCGGCTCTCCTAAGTTTCTGTGCACTCCTCCCTTTTCATGACAGCCCAGACTCCCTCCGTATGAAACTTGCCCAGAACTGGGGTTCAGTGCATTTGGAAGTGGGGTTCAGTGCGTTCAGGAGTTTCTGTCTCCCTCACGCTAGAGGAAGCCAGCCAGGCACTCTGCCCTCTATCCTCTCCACGTGCATGTCTCCATACCTCAGTTTTTTGCAGCTCCTCTGAGTCTCCGTGAGCCCCTCTCTTTCCTTCTAGTTGTAGAATTTCCACTCAGCCAGCTTTCCTGTGGTTCAGAATGATGTCCGTTCTGTCTTTTAGTTGTAGTTTGAAATTGTTGTGTGAGGCAGCAGTTTAGGTGTTCACCTATGCCACCATCTTGGTTTCTCCTGCTTCTATGTTTTTGTATCTATTTTGTTCATCAGTTTATTTTGTTCATTAGATTCCACATATGAGTGAGATCATGTGATACTCGTCTTTTTCTGACTGCCTTATTTCACTTAGCCTAATACTCTCCAGGTCCCTCCATACTGTCTCAAAGGTTAAGAGAACCTTCTTCTTTACTGCATAGTATTCCACAGTTTTTTTATCCACTCATCTACTGATGGGCACTTAGGCTGTTTCCAGATCTTAACTATTAGAAATTGTGCTGCTATGAACATAGGAATGAATACATTTTTTCTGATTGGTATTTTGGATATATTTCTATATCTTCACATCTTCACCAATATCTGTTATTTATTGATTTGTTGATGCTAGCCATTCTGACTGGTGTAAAGTGATACCTCATTGTCATTTTAATTTGCATCTCTCTGATGATAAGTGACTTTGAGCATTTTTTTCATATGCCTCTTGGCCATCTGTCTGTCCACTTTGAAGAAGTGTCTATTTAGGTCCTTTACCCATTTTTTAATTGGATTGTTTGTCTTCCTTTTGTTACGTTGTAGGAGTTCCTTATATATTTTGGATATTAACCCTTTATCAGATACATCATTGCTAAATATGTTCTCCTATACAGTGGGCTCCCTTTTTGTTTTGTTGATGGTTTCTTTTGCTGTGCAGAAGCTTTTATTTTGATATAGTTCCATTTGTTTATTTTTGACTTAGTTTCCTTTGCTTTAGTACAGTGGTTGGCAAACTGCGGCTCGTGAGCCACGGTTTGCCACTCTGTTGACTAATGAGTTTGCCGACCACTGGGATAGGGGCTTAATCACAAAGAACAACAACAGCCTGTAATTATTGGAATCAAGATTCTAGGTCAGTGGTTGACAAACTCATTAGTCAATAGAGCAGCAAACCACAGCTTGCTCGCAAGCCAGTTTGCCGACTGTGCTAGTAGATGTATTCGTAAACATATTGCTATGATAGATGTCTGAGATTTTGCTGCCTATGGTTTCTTCTAGAATTTTTATGATGTCCCAACTTACATTTAAGTCTTTTATCACTTTGAGTTTATTCTTGTGTATTGTGTAAGTTGATGGTCTAGTTTTATTTTTTTGCATGTATCTGTCTAATTTTCCCAACACCATTTATTGAAGAGACTATATTGTCTCCATTGTATGTTCTTGCCTCACTCCATTATCTTTTTAAAAAATATATATTTTTATTTATTTCAGAGAGGAAGAGAAAAGAAGAGAGAGAGAGAGAGAGAGAAATACCAATGATGAGAGAGAATCATTGATTGGCTGCCTCCTGTACACTCCACACTAGGAATGGAGCCTACAACCTGAGCATGTGCCCTGAGCAGAAATTGAACCATGATGTCCTGATTCATAGGTCACAGCTGAGCCACTCCATTATCCTTTTTTCCCCCACTCCATTATCTTTTGATATTTATTAATGCTGAGAAGTCTGCTGACAATCTAATTGTAATTAATTCATAATTAATATACCTTTTTCACCTCATGTATTTTAAGATTTTCTCATTATCCTTATTGTTTTGAATGGTCACAATGATCGTTTTAAGTGCATATTTAGTTTTATTTATCCTGCCTGGTATCTGAGAACTCACATCTATCTTCAATTCTAGAAAATCTCTTCAAATAATGCTTTATCATTTTTCCCCATTAATTTTTCTAAAACACCCCTTTGAATATACATTGAAGTTTTTCATTCTTTCTTCCATGTGTCTTAACTGTTCTGATTTTTAAAAAATATCTTTTTTTCCCCAACTTGCTGCATTCTGAGTGAATAAATGAGCTATCTTTAAATTTGTAAATGTGCAAATGTGTCCCTAATAGCATTTATAACATCAACTAATCTCTCATATATTTAAAAATTTCTTTGTCATATTCATGTTTTTTAAATTTCTGCTTTTTGTTTAATATTTATTGCTCTTTTCAAGTTAAGTAATTCCTCAATTTTTCTTTTTATTTTATTGTTGCCTGTTTTGTTTTTCAAAATAGGTCAAATAATTCCTTGATTTCTGTTTTTGACAACTGTGTGAACTTATACAATATGTAATATTAAAAATAAGAATGAGTGGTTAAGATACATAAAAGAGAACTATTGAATTCACCAAGATATGGAACACATTAGGAAGGGAAAATATTGAGACTGAAGATTATAAATACAGTGGTAGATATGTTGAATTTGTGGGCCTTAGAAAATTCAAGTGCACATATTTAAAAAGTAATTGGACATGTAATTTCAGTTCTCCTGGTGACACATCTGACATGGGAGTATAAATTTAATATATTTTATTGATTTTTTACAGAGGAAGGAAGAGGCATAGAGAGTTAGAAACATTGATGGGAGAGAAACATCAATCAGCTGCCTCTTGCACACCTCCTACTGGTACATGCCCTTAACTGGAATTGAACCTGGGACCCTTCAGACTGCAGGCCAATGTTCTATCCACTGAGCCAAACCGGTCAGGGCGGGAGTATAAATTTAGAACATGCAAGCACACAGGTGAGAATTGAATGTATGGGAATTATCAGGATAATCTAGGCTTATCAAAAAGAAGGGCATGGAAAGGCCAACAGTAGAACCATTGGAAAGGCAAACTTAAATGATTCAGAGAGAAAGATGAGCTCATAAGAGAGACAGAGCAGTGGTCAGAAAGGTGGGAGAAAATGTGTTTAGAATAATGTCACAGAAACCAAGAGAATGAAGTTTAAAGAAGGAAGAGGTGGGTAGTCAAATGGATTATCAGAATGGTCCATTAGATTTAACAAAACTTTCACTTTCATAGTTTCAGGAAAGTGGTAGGTCAAAAAACAATTAGGGGACAGACTTTTTGACAGGGTAGAATAATAAGTTCATGTTTGATGCAACCCCTTTGTTCCTAACATATAGCAATGGTAGAGTGTTTTAAAGTAGAAAAGATAAATAACAATATGGGCAAAATTAATAACAAAATGTTTAAATAAACAAAACAAAATTTAGGAGAATATACATATTGGTCTCTAGGTTTAGAAGCAGACAGTAGCAGCTTAGAGTTTCACTTTTATAGCTAAGAGTTTTAGTTCTACAGACTAAAAGTGCTCAATCCAAGATGAAAGAAGAAACCAGCTCATTGCTTAAAGCTAGGAGTCTGTGATGGGATTTTTCCATTTATGAAAGAAATATGAAAAAATCCTATCCATCAAACTTCTGAGGGACTCTGTTGAATAGAAACTCTGGGCTTAGTTATGTGGGA
Source organism: Lasiurus cinereus (assembly GCA_011751065.1). Classification (NCBI taxonomy): domain Eukaryota; kingdom Metazoa; phylum Chordata; class Mammalia; order Chiroptera; family Vespertilionidae; genus Lasiurus; species Lasiurus cinereus. The sequence continues at coordinate 37,832,559 of JAAGEH010000005.1, read as the reverse complement.
AGACTCAGTCATAGCATGATGATTACAAATTTACAAAAGCTATCCTGTGGCTCCATGATAGTATTCAATATGATAGCACGACAGCAGCCTCACTCATCGTTATAAAACCTGGTTTAGAACTGGGGGGAAATGTAGAAAATGAAATGGAGCCCAGAGTTAGAGAAAGAAAGAAAAAAATCATTTATGCCAGATTGCCTACAGGGGGCCACTTCTCGTTAATTAAATCAAAGTTTAGACTCATAAAAGTGAAATGAAGGTGTTTTTATAGAGTAATATATTTTTAAGTTAAATAACAGAATCACTTGTTAATCAGTTATTCATTATAATTCTAAAACTTAACTTTTTTTATTGTGGGTCATTGAATTAGAAATTTTGCAGTCTTAGTTTTAATAGATATTTGCCGGATAATCTAGGACTATACCTGAGAGGCTTGTCTGGTCCTCATCACCCAAGTCTTCTTTATTGCCTTTGTGAATCAGCTGAACGCAATGCTTAACAGCAGGAAAATGTCAAATAACTTAGGGAACACCATCTCTCCTCCCTAGTGATATGAGTAATTTCAGAGATGTACTAAGACCTTTTATGTATTATTATCCAGAGTTCATTCAGATTTGTTGTTGGAACTGAGGGCCAAAATCAAAGAAGGAGAAGAGAGAGGAACTGATATTCCTTGAACTCTGCCAAAAATTTTATCTATTTTTTTTCTCCTTTACAAAAAGTGTACATATCAACCCAACTGGGGTGGCTCAGTGTTGAGTGTCGACCTATTTACTAAAAGGTCATGATTTGATTCCCAGTCAGGACACATGTGTGGGTTGCGTGCTCGATTTCCAGTGTGGAGATTTCAAGAAGTAGCCGATCAATGATTCTCTCTCATAATTAATGTTTCTATCTCTCTCTTCTTCTCCCTTCCTCTCTGAAGTCAATAAAAACATTTTTAAAAAAGTATACAGCAAAAACCGGTTTGGCTCAGTGGATAGAGTGTTGGCCTGCGGACCGAAAGGTCCCAGGTTCGATTCCGGTCAAGGGCATGTGTCCTGGTTGCGGGCACATCCTCAGTGGGGGGCGTGCAGGAGGCGGCTGATCAATGTCTCTCTCTCATTGATGTTTCTGACTCTCTATCCCTCTCCCTTCCTCTCTGTAAAAAATCAATAAAATATATTTAAAAAATAAATAAACAAAAAATGTACGGATCGTACCTCATATTATAAATGAAAGACCTAAAGACCAGAAAGGTTAAGTGACTTACTAAATTTATATCACTCTAACTCTAATATCCCTTGAGCCCCCTAGATCATCATGTGATGAATAAATGGATCTGCTGTATTTTTCCAATTAAAAAACATATTAATATTCAAGTACAAGGCAGTTATCTGTTGCTGAATAACATTTTATTAGCTTAATAATTTGGGCCTGCCCTTAGTATTAATAAGCTTCAGCACTAGTCTTGAGAGTTTTAGTCACTGGTGGGGAAACTTTCTCATTTTAAAAAATTCATTAGAGAAAGGGCATCTACTTCTTGGAGGCTGCAGTGACAGCAGGCCTCTCTTCACGAGTGATGGGAATGGTGCGCTCAGGGCCAGGGGCCTGTTTCCTTGGTCCATTCACACTGAGGACCCCATCAGATGACAGGGATGAAGTGATGGCAAGAGGGTCCACGTCTGCTGGGATCCGGTATTTCCTGTGGAACTCCCGGGAAATGAAACCGTGTTCATCCTAATCCAAGAGAATGAGGAAAGAGGCGGAGAGTTGAAAACAGGAGAAAACAGCACTTGCTTAGATCTCAGACATTCCCCTTCCCTTTTAGGTGGGACCAATGCCATAGCAACATGAGAGAAAGTTTTTCTAACTGGGACTAAGATGAAGTTGTCTAGGTGGTCACTCCTTCAAAGAGAATCTGAGAAGTCTGAAATAGGTAAAGTCTCACAGCTCTCAAACCTTAAGGTGTAAATATGCTTAGAGATATTTCCCAAAGGTTTAGGTCAATGTTTGTCAGGCCTACACATTTGGGATTATGATCCAGCATTGAAGATCTAAGTGCCTGAGGAAGCTCAGATATTGTGCTGACTCTTCAGGAATGTCCCAGAATGTTCCAGACTATAGGACTGCTATTAAAAAAAAAAAAAAAAAGATTCCATCCAGAGAAACTGTGACCCAAACTTAGGTTATATACACAAAATGGAAACAGCCTAAGGATTTCAAACTACACTGTTTATTGTACAAGGCTTTGAGTTATCACTAATTGGTAAAAAACAAACTTATTAAAACACACTCCTGGAAAGTAATGAGAAGCTAGCTATTCCATTCTTCAGAATTCTACTAAACCTGCTGAATCTCAAGCATTTATACAGACAGGCTCTCAACAGATTTCCGTCTGTGCGCCAGGGTACTGGAGGCGAGTAGAACTCTGGAACTGAGGCAAACCAAGTAGTTCAAGTAGTTCAATGTTAAGGTGGGCTAAAGAGAAGAGAATTCCTGAACATCAAAAAGTCCTAAACTCGCCGAAACCGGTTTGGCTCAGTGGATAGAGCATTGGCCTGTGGACTGAAAGGTCCCAAGTTCGATTTCGGTCAAGGGCATGTGCATTGGTTGCGGGCACATCCCCAGCAGAAGGCGTGCAGGAGGCGACTGATCGATGTCTCTCTCTCATTGATGTTTCTAACTTTCTATCCCTCTCCCTTCCTCTGTGAAAAATCAATAAAATATATATTTTTTAAAAGTCCCAAATTCAAGTGCCTTCAGAGTGCATATAGTTAATATAATTAGGTGTCTGACAGCACTATGCCTAAATCAGTGGTATTCAACCTAGATTGTACATTATAATGACTGAGGGAGCTTTTTAAAATGCTGATGCCTGTGTCCCATCCCTAAAAATTCTTATTTGATTGGTCAGATGCTCCTTAGTATTGGATTTTCTTTTTAAATTTCTCTTTGTGATTCTAATGTAACCATGGTTGAGAACCATTGGCTTAAATGGGAAGTGAACATCCATCTATTCCATCTAAGGCAATCAAATAAAATTAAAGCAAACCACAAAGACCACTTCTCCGGTCAAAACAAAAACAATACGAGGTCTATCCCTGTCTCCAGACTCTGATGGCTTAGGACTAGAATGTTGCCAGCCTCATAGGTTGATGGCAGTGTTTGGCACATAGTATGTAATGAATTAATGAACAGAGGAGAAAACAAGCTACACACCTGGCGCTCTTCATGTTTGCCATGCACCTCAATCACATCTCCCAGCACCTTGACCTTGAGTTCTTCCGGGGAGAAGTGCTTCACATCCAGGTTGACAGAGAATCTGTCTTTCTCCAGACGCATCTAGAAACAGCAATGTGAGAGAAAGGGGTCGGAGAAAAAATGGTCAGAATGTGGATTCCTAGTGCAGTCTCATCATTCTGCTTTCTTCCCAGGTAGTTTATCCTCCTCTTTTTGGCTAAACATCCCTTTTTGAATAAACATGACTCTGTGGTTCAGGAGAGCCACCATAGTGGTACCCAAGGTACACAACTTGGTCATTAGGTGCAAACTTTATTACAGGGACAGGGAAGAAGATAGGCTACCCAGGGGACCAATCACAAGGATGGGTCGGGGCATGGCTTCTGCTGCTTCTCTGACCCCAATGCCTAGCTTTGTCATTTGTCTGTGAGACAAAGGCCCCTTCTTCTTGCTCAGGTCTCTGCCAACTTTCCCACCCACTCAATCTGGAATGTTCTGCTGGTCCTGATTGTCCTTCCAAAGCCCTTGCCCATTCAGCTCCTGTTTACTCACACTTGGATATTTTTAAAATAGTGTTATCATGACAGTTCCTGTTGACCTTATGTGCTCACCCGTTCTCCCACCCTCTTAGGACAAGTAGGGGTCCCAAGACTGGACCTACATTCTTTTCTCTGTAGGTTTGGACCCAATCTAGTGCCTGACACTGCCCTGAGAAACTGGGGAAATTTTAGAAAGAAAACATGGTTGCTGTCTGCAGCCACACAGTGGGGATGAAAAGCACTGGGGAAGCGCTGTCTCCTGGCTCTGAAACATGAAATGATAAAAGTTTTCAGGAGGATGAATATTAGAAGTGGTAAGCAAAGGAGTCTGCAAGCAGCTCTTTCCTTGTAGATCTTTATGAACCAAACCAGAAAGGGGCATGCAACTTAAAAATTAGGGGATAAAAGGTTTTCTTCCTAGCACATGGAAAAGATGTACTAAGTGGATACACAGGAGCATCAAAGACAAAGAGGTGGCTGGGGGAGAAACTTGTAACTTCATCTTTCTTCACTGCAGGATACATACGTGCCTAACAGACTTAAGACACTTAGACATAGCGTCCCCTCTGATCAGATTCATTCAGACAGAGGAAAAGTAGAGCCCATGGAAAAGTTTCCAGAAAGTTCTTCCCTGTGGAGGAGAAGAGACTTACCTCTGAGAGCCCAGTGTCAATCCAGCTGGGTGCCCGCAAGAATGACGATGGCCGGAGGTAGAAGGGGCTCAGGGAAGTAGAAGTGGGGAAGAGATCAGACTCCAGCAGGTGCTCTCCAAAGAACTGGTCAAAGAGGCGGCTGGGGGAGTGGAAAGGAAAGAAGGGGCGGCGGATCCAGGGGTGGTGGATGGCGATGTCCATGGTGGCTGGTGAGTGTCGGGTCAGCTGGCTGGTCAGCTCCTTCAGCTGCAGCTACAGCCAGCCCCTTATATACTCAGTCTTGTGAAGCTTCTGGAATGATGATGTCAGGGGTTTTATTATCCCAGCTCACCGCCCGTTCATGGAGACTTGTGATCAGGGATTTGGCAGTGTGACACATACCCAGTACTCACTGAGCTAAGAAAAGAGCAATATAAACACGTCTGGCCTGTCCAGTGACTTGTCCTGGACTTGTTTCACTAGCTTTCTGTCCACACCCAATGGCATCCTCCCCTCACCCTTTGGAAAACGGTCAGGAATTCCAAGCAGGCGGGTGGTGTGCCCCTCCTCCTCTCCAGCCAGCCAGCCAGCCAAGGGACTCAGGCCAGCAACTATCTTGGGCCTGGGCAGGAACTGGAATCTTCCTTGGCTGGGCCCCAGGGACATTAACTCCTTGTGGGTCCCTGGAGGGGAGCAGTGATTGCATGACAGTAGCAGGCATCTGTGTGGTTCTCAAGGCTGACCTGGGTTCTGGTGGGAACCCCGACATGAATCTGGGCAGAAAGACCCCTCACCACATACCAAAGAAAAGGAGGACTAGGGTTTCCTGCACCTCGCACCTTTCAAGGGCCGCAGACCATTAAATAAAGAGCTTTATGAGCGGGGTGCAGGGTGCTTGCGATCGAGGAGAAAAGCGGTGTGGACACGTCTGGGAGGTTCCCGCCGGGGCTCTCCAGGACCTCTGGCCAGCGTGCCCGCCCCGCTCACTCTCGGCCAGGACCTCACTGGTGCCCCGACAGCTGGAGGGCGAGCTGCGGGAAGACGGGGGTCGGCGGCGCCGGCAGCGCCTGCCACACGCTGGTGGCTGGCGCTGGGGCCGGCGCCCGCCCTCCCGGCCTGCACTATTTTGGGTGGTGTAGACCCCGCCCTCACCCCGCCGGCCCGGCGCTGCGGGCAGCTGGAGGGTCGCGCAGCACCTCGGACCAGGGCCGCCTCGCGTCCGCAGCCATGTCCAGCCGCTCGGTGCCGCACGCCCACCCGGCCACCGCCGAGTACGAGTTTGCCAACCCAAGCCGCCTGGGCGAGCAGCGCTTCGGAGAAGGTATGGCCCAAGCCTCCTACCCCCACCCTGAAATTCTGGGCTGGCCTCCCGAAGGTGCTGGCCTCCACCCCCCTCGGGCTTAACTGAACTCCTGGGGCGAGCCACCTCCTACCACAGCTCCCACCCACCCCTCCAAGCGGCTCTGTCCCCTGCCAATTCCCCCTGGACCTCGGCGCAGACATGAGGCCCAGTGCCCTGACACCTGCCTCCTTCTAGCCGTGTGCCCCCTCCCTCCCCTTCCCTGCTTCTCCTGTCCCCCACCCCCACCAGTCCTCCCTAGTTCTCATGTCTCCATCACCCCTGTTCGCACCTCATACTCACTCATCCTGCCTCTTGCCTTTTCTCTCTGTCCCTCAGGCCTCCTGCCAGAAGAGATCCTGACCCCCACACTCTACCATGGCTACTATGTCCGGCCCCGGGCCACCAGAGCTGGGGAGGGCAGCAGGGCAGGGGCGTCTGAGCTCAGGCTCAGTGAGGGCAAGTTCCAGGTGTTCCTGGATGTGAGCCATTTTACCCCAGATGAGGTGACCGTGAGGACTGTGGACAACCTGCTGGAGGTGTCTGCCCGGCACCCCCAGCGCCTGGACCGCCATGGCTTCGTGTCTCGGGAGTTCTGCCGCACCTATGTCCTGCCGGCTGATGTTGACCCCTGGCGGGTCCGCGCTGCTCTCTCCCATGACGGCATCCTCAGCCTGGAGGCGCCTCGGGGTGGCCGACATTTGGACACAGAAGTCAATGAGGTCTATGTCTCCCTCCTCCCTCCACCTCCTGATCCGGAGGAAGAAGAGGAGGCAGCCCGAGTTGAGCCCTGAGTGCCTCAGAACCAGTACCCAGGCCTTTCTACCTCCTGTGGTGATACCACAGCTGCCACCACCCCAGAGATAGCAGCATCCTTGGGAGAAGGGGAAAGTGCATGTGCCACATGTATGGTTTGGTCCTAGCCTTTGGTTTAGTTCTAGGTAGAGGTGAATAAACCCAAATCTCAGGGCCTTGTTTGTGCTGCTTCCTATTCTCTGACTGGGAGGATGGGGTGGGGAGGGAGGAGGAGGGCATAGCTAGAAAAAATGCTCCTCAGTTAGATGTGCTCAACATTTCAGATCCCGGAGCTCGAATGCTGAGATCACACTCAAAGCTGACACTGGCTCCAGATTAAATCCCGAGCCATAATTTTCTCACAATGCAACAAAAGACAGTGATCCTGGGAGAGAAAAGGGATATGCCATCCAAACAACCACAGGGCATTGTCTGAGCTGGTGATTAGAGACACAAAAAAAGGGTCTCCAGACTGTCTGACCTGTTTAGGGTAGAGATTGGAAAAACAGGTTTTGGCTGAACAGAGTTGCCTAAAGCCCTGTTTTCTCATACTAAGGTCTGTCCACTGATAACGGTCTCTGATTCCAAGGAACCAAGTATGTATATGCAGGGGCACAGACACAGAAACCTTTGCCAATGAACCCCATAATCTCCCTGCCCGCTGCACAAAGGAGGCCAGTGAGAGGAAGCATTTGCCTCATATCTTGAAACATCCCAGAGGAATCACTGCAGAACCCCAACATAATTCAAGACTAAATGCAGGGGTTTAGGACTACTGGTGTGAGTTTGATGGCCAGGGAGGTGTCCTCTGGAAGTAGGGAGTTATTGGAAATACTAGAGGCCTGGTGCATGAAATTCATACACAGCTAAGGTCCCTAGGCCTGGCCAGTGATCAGGGCCAATCAGGGGGCCTTCCTCTGTTCTGTGCTTCCCCCTGGTGGTCAATACACACCATAGTGAGTGATCAAACTCCCAAGGGGACAATTTGCATATTAGCCTTTTATTATATAGGATGGTGTGTGTGTATGATTTGGGGAGTGTCCAGAAGATATCTCTGCTCCAAAATACATTTTTTATGAATCTGTGATAGATATCCGAAATTCTTCCATTAAAGAAGTTGATTCTTAACTTTGTTGTATTATAGAGCCATTTAAAAATATGTCAAAAGCAAGCTATAGATGCTCTTATAAAAAAAATACATATATCCCCACATTTGGCATAAAATTTGAATAGAGCTCTTAGACTCTAATCATATGCCCCTTTTAGAAAGTTGTGGATCCCCTGGATAAGAAATCTCACTTGAAGAATCCAATTTTTGATTAAAGAATTGCCATTAATTTAAAATGAAAGCATACTTCGGAGACATAACTACTGACATATTTATTTGTTCATTCATCCATTCATCCAATATTTATCAACCCCCAAGTGATATACTATGGGGAATACACATGGTAAATATAAATTATAAAAACCATGGTCTTCTATTGTGTACTTGGGAATCTTAGTCCCCAATTGAAAAGAAAAAGAAGTTTAAAAAATCCTACTCAGACTTTAACCAAAGCAGCTTCACATGGAACTGTTTTGTAACTGAGATTTTTATATGAGCTTTATTTATTTAGTTATTTATTATTTTTGTGTTAATCGTCACCCGAAGATATTTTCCCATTGATTCTTAGGGAGAGTGGAAGAGAGAGAAAAAGACAGAAATATTGATGTGAGAAACATTGATTGGTTTCCTCCTGCTTGGGCCCCAACCAGGGCCTGGGCTGGGAAAGAGCCTGCAACCAAGGTTCATGCCCTTAATCAGAATTGAACCCAGGACCTTTTGGTCAGCAGCCTGATGCTCTATCCACTGAGCTAAACCAGCTAAGGCTCTATGAGCTCCATTTATTCGTTTGTTTATTTATTCCTTATTGTTTAAAGTATTATATATGTCTCCTTTCCCCCCATTGACCTCTCCCTGGCCACTTCCACTCCCTATTGTCTGTGTCTGTTGGTTGTGCTTATATGCATGCATACAAGTCCTTTGGTTGATCTCTTACCACTCCCCTTCCTGCTTTCCCTCTGAGATTTGACAGTCTGTTCGTTGCTTCTGTGCCTCTGGATCTATTTTTGTTCATCAGTTTATGTTATTTATTATATTCCACAAGTGAGATCATGTGATATTTATCTTTCTCTGACTGGCTTATTTCACGTAGCACAATGCTCCCCAGGTCCATCCATGCTGATGTGAATGTTAAGAGTTCTTTTTTTTTACAGCAGCATAGTATTCCACTGTGTAATGTACCACAGTTTTTCAGTCCGTGTATCTGCTGATGGGCACTTAGGCTGTTACCAAATCTTTGCTATTGTAAATTGTGCTATGAACATAGGGGTGCATATATCATTCTGATTGGTGTTTCTGATTTCTTGGGATATATTCCTAGAAGTGGGATTACTGGGTCAAATAGGAATTCCATTTTTAATTTTTTGAGGAAACGCCATACTGTTTTCCACAGTGGCTGCACCTGTCTATATTCCCACCAGCAGTGAAAAGGGTTCCTTTTTCTCCACATCCTTGCCAGCACTTATCATTTGTTAGTTTGTTGATGGTTGCCATTCTGACAGGTGTGAGATGATATCTCGTTGTCATTTTGATTTGCATCTCTTGAATAATTAGTGACTTTGAGCATGTTTTCATATGTCTCTTAGCTTTCTGTATGTCCACTTTCAAAAAGTGTCTACTTAGGTCCTTTGCCCACTTTCAGGTCAGATTGTTTATCTTCCTTTTGTTAAGTTCTATGAGTTCCCTATAAATTTTGGAGATTAAACCACTATTGGATATAACATTGGCAAATATGTTCTCCCATTCAGTGGGCTCTCTTGTTGTTTTGTTGATGGTTTCTTTTGCTGTGCAGAAACTTTTTATTTTGATGTAGTTTTATTTGTTTATTTTCTTCTTAGTTTCCATTGTCCTGGAAGCCGTATCAGTAAAGATATTGCTACAACATATGTCTGATATTTTGCTGCCTATGGATTCTTCTAAAATTTTTATGTTTTCCCATCTTATGTTTAAGTCTTTTATCCATTTTGAGTTTATTTTTGTGTATGATGTAAGTTGGTGGTCTAGTTTAATTTTTTTGCATGTATCTGTCCAATTTATTGAAGAGACTGTCTTGACTCCATTGTTTGCTCTTGCCTTCTTTGTCAAATATTAATTGAGCATAATGGCTTGGATTGTTTTTTGGGTTCTCTGTTCTGTTCCTTTGGTTATATGTCTGTTCTTGTGCCAATACCAGTTTGAGAACAGTGGCTTTGTAATATAGCTTTATATCAAGACAATTCTCTCTTAAACACACTGCCTTTTGACAATGTAACTTGAAAATTATTATTCCAGCCCTGGCTGGGTAGCTCAGTTGTTGGTTGGAATGTCATCCTCATTTACCAAGTTTGCATGTTTGAATGATCCCTGGTCAAAGCACATGCAGGAGTCAACCAGTGAATGCCCAAGTGGGTGGAACAACAAGTCAATGTTTCTCTCTCTAAAAAGAAAATAAATAGATAGATAGATAGATAAATGACTTAATCGAGTCATGGGCTGACTGGTACAGATGTCAATGGAATAATCAATGCCCTTGTTTATCATTCTGGACTGCTATTTATGCTGCTTTAGGTGGATCTGGGTACCACAACACGTGTTGGTTCCTTTGAAGTTTCAGGCCATACAGAATCTCTTAAGTATCTTCCTTAAAATTAGAGAAATTGGCCAGAAAAGGACAAAATTTGGAGGGCTTTGAATGCCAGGCTAAGATGTTTGTGTAACAAGATGAAAAGAATACAGGTAATGGTAAAGCACAGAATGAATTGCCGGGGAAAGGTATGGTCATGAAATAAGAGCCTGTGTCATGATCCAGCACAAGATAATGAAGTAAGATGCTTTACACTCTGACGATTAGCTGAAAACAAGAAATAACAACAATAGCTCAGGCTTACTAAGAGCTCTGGACTAGAGCTTTATATACATTATTTCATTTCATCTTCACCACAATCACATAAGGCTCTCACTCTTATTGTTGCAATTTTCATAAGGAAAGAAGATAGGGAGGAGTGAAGAGTCCAGAGTACTCTCTGTGGAGTTCAGGGTAGAGTGGTAGGTCCTGGATACTCATAAGGAGCAAATACCTGGGCATTTGAACAAGGCAGATGGGGGTGGGAGCACTGGAGACAAGCTTTATGGGTTTCAAAAATTCTCCTAGAGCCCATATTCTCTACAGAGGAATTTGCTTGACTGCATCCCGGTTGCTGGTGAGTGTGGAATGAGTGTCATTGTAGGTCATTGGAAGGAGAAGCTGAGTTGAGCTGTTAAGTGGGGATTCTATCGTTCTGTACTGGGAATGGGGAAGTGAGTGGTTAAGAAGTGCTGAGGCCATTGCAATCATATGATTCTTTACCAGAAAGGGGATTAGGCAATAGGTTCAGTCCTTCATTATTACAGTCCTAAGAAAAAAGTGATTTGCCCACATTAAATCCAGTAGCAAGGGAGAAAGAATAAAAAGAAATCCATTTACCTAACGTTTCCTAGAGACTACAGTTTTCAAATTCAATTCTGGACAGGGATAATAAGAAACGGATACTGATAACCTTGAAAATGAAACTCAATTAGAACTGAGTAGTGCTGGGAAACATAAGGTTTCATTTACTCCATTTTAGAAGATATATTTCAATAACAGTGTGATAGCATAGAGAAACATTTCCTAAGGAAGCCCAAAGCCCTTTCCTATCTCATGTTTCTTTTCATTGGAGCTTGAAGCTCAAAGTTCATGGTTTCATCAAAGCAGTTCCAAATCCCTAAGGTGAGGTAGTTCTCACCTGAAGCCTGTGTGTGTTCCTCTATTCTTTGGCTGGGAGCAGTCACCTGGGAATCATTCCAGCAGGTGGCTTCCAAAGTCCAACCTGCTAGGTTGAAATCTGACACTGACAGAGACTCCCTGGGAGCTGCTACTGAAAACTAAACCAGGAACCAGGAAATGCACAAGCTCTTTAAGTAGATAAACAGCGAAGCTCCTTCGGAGATAGAGAACCATGGGAAACTGGCTCTGCTTCGGGGAAAGCAGGTGAGTAGGGGGCAAGGGGAAAGGGTAACACCTGTGTAGGTTGACATGGAGGCCCTGAGAATAAGATCGAGCTGTAGATAGTTCTCGGCGAACCTCCCACAGCCACTTTCCTCTGTCTGGCACCTCCCTTTGCCTCCACCAGAACAGCACCTCCTTCTGTGCTCACTCCTTTCAGGCGACTTCAGAAAACACAGATACGCCAGCTGTCAGTAGAATGTCCAAAGCAGGGCTGGAAAGGTGAATTGGCATCATTTCTCTTTGTCCTTCTTTTCCTCTCCTCTCTCTTCTGTCTCTATCTTCTGTCTCTATCTTCTTCCCCAGATGATGATAATTGCAGCTTACCATTTTACAACTCATTTGCTTTTCCCAACTATTCTTTGTGAGAGGTGGCTTACATCTCCTCCTGTTTTTACAGCTGAGAAGCTGAGGCCCAGAGCTGTTATCTGAGGCCACATGACTAGTAAGCAAGTAAACCAGATTTCAATCTAGATCTGTCTGACTTCAGAACCCATACCTTAAACCACTGTATAATACTGTCTCCCAAGTCAAGCAACTCAACATTGGAGAAATGTTTATTTAAAATGGCAGAAGAGGGGAGGAGACCCATGGAATATTTCAATATAACTTTCACACTTATTTGCTATGTGACCTTGGGCAAATCCTGTTACTTCTCTTTTTTCTCATATATGAAATACAGATAACATGATCTATGTCATTTAGATGACAGGTTTGAAGAGCAGAGGGCATGTGAAAGCCTCACTGTAAATTAATTGTAATATCTTTATTTATTGTTCTTTCCCAGAGTTTTCATCACTAGAGACCCCGTTTTAGGACCTGGTTTTATATAACCAATGCCTTCTTAGTTATACTTTTTCAAGCCTGGGGCAGTGTTGAGGATACCAGCATCATTATATTTAAAGAGATAATTATATTTAAAGAGGTACATTGAAAAGGGCATATGATTTGGTGTCAGTACATTGGATTCAAGTTCTGTTCCTACTACTCATTCATTTATCCATTCATTTCTTTTTTCTTTTCATAAAATATAGTTTTATTGATTTCAGAGAGGAAGGGAGAGGGAGAGAGAGATAGAAATATCAATGATGAGAGAGAATCATTGATTGGCTGCCTCCTGCATGCCCCCTAATGGGGCTCAAGCCCACAATCTGGGCATGTGCCCTTGATCAGAATCAAATCCAGGACCCTTCAGTCCATAGACCGACACTGTATCCACTCATTTCTTAGACAAACATGTAATTCAATACCTATATGTACCAGGCATAGTGATAGATGCAGAAGACATAATAAAAATAGGGAAATTTGGTTTCTGCCTTTTTGAGTAACAAAGTTTGTAGGGCCTTAATGGACTCATCTGTAAAATGGGAACAAAAATACATGCTTCCTGATATGTTGTTGGGGTTGAAAAAAAAGCATTTTTTAAACTCTGAAATGTTCCACAGACATAGGATATCTAAAAACATATACAGTAAAAACTCCTAAACAACGGGGTGTAACAGCTTCTTTCACCTCCTTCCTTCCCAAGTCTTCATGTTCTTCCTTTTTGGTTATTTTTTCCTCTAATGGTGGTAATCATAGTAGTCAGCTTTGACTGATGCTCATTATATGCCAGGAAGCTAGCTGAATAGTTTGCATTTATTATCCTATTTTATTCTTTTTTTAAAAATATATTTTATTGATTTTTTTACAGAGAGGAAGGGAGAGGAATAGAGAGTTAGAAACATCGATGATAGAGAGACATCAATCAGCTATCTCTTGCATGTCCCCTACTGGGGATGTGCCCGAAACCAAGGTACATGCCCTTGACCAGAATCGAACCTGGGACCTTTCAGTCCGCAGACCGACGCTCTATCCACTGAGCCAAACCGGATTCGGCTCTTATTTTATTCTTATAATAATCCCATAAGGTTTAGGTTCTTTTATCATCCTCATTTTATTGATTAAAAAATGGAAGCCTAATAAGGTAAAAACTTCCTGAAGGTCACACAATGAATCTGATAGCATCAGTCTGACTCTAGAGCCTGGCTAGAAACACTATACTAGATATTCTAACCAAATTACAGGGTGGGACAAAGTAGGTTTATAGTTGCGAGTACGTGAAACAGAGTTTACTCTTGTATTATTGTTATTGCATTATTTTCCATACAAACAACTGTAAACATACTTTGCCCACCTATATATTTTTTCCTCTCAAAGTATTAGTAGGGCTAGGTAAACATTATTTCTCATGATCTCAATAACTTCCAGAGATTTAAAGATACTATGATAATTAAAGAGATTTTTATTTAAAACTATTGTTTTTCTTATTACAAAGTAATACTTAATCATTGTAGAACATTTGAAAAATACCAAAGAGCAGAAAATAAGAGCCATAAATATAAGCACCCAGAGATGACAGGAACATTTGAGTATATTTCAATGTAATCCTTTTTAAATGCCTATGTGGATATTTTTTATCCCAAAACATATCTTGCTACCTTTTTTAACTTAATAAAGGAATATAATTTTCAATGCTATTAGGTGTTCTTCCAACATTTTTCCTAAATGGATGTGTGATGTTCCATTGATTAGAGATACCATTTATTCAATCAGTTCCCAAAGTTGGACATTTAGAATATTTACTGTTTTTCGCCATTGTAAATAATGCTACAATGAATATTCATATTTGCACCTGCCAGATTATTTCTTAAGCTATGGAATTGCTAAATCAAAGGGTACACACATTTGTTTAAGGCTTTTTATACTTATTGCCAATTGCCTTCTAAAAAGATTGCATTGATTTTTATTCCTACTACAAGATGGGAGAGTGCCCATTTAGTTTTTCTTAATTCTAAGCTAAAAATAAAGTCTTGTTACCAAAAAGTAACTGAATATTCCATTTAAGTTGTGTCCAGGCATTGTGCAATACTGAATTTGGGAGCAGGCTCCATTTACTAAAATTGGGTTACCCAAGCCTGTCATTTTAGAATTAATATTTTCTTTATCCATTTAAATAGAAGTAATTAGGAAGGCAATAGTGACAAAGGACAGGGAATTAGAGGCTAGGCAGCGATAAGAGAAAGGAAGAACTGAAGTGAGGGAGTAGAAAGACCCAGAAATAGTTTCAATGCCTTTCTTCTGAATCTTCAGATAGTGACTAACAGCTCCCAACTCAGCAAGCTGCCTTAAGACCAAAAATCTAACTAGAACCCAAATCTCTGTCAGGCATGTGTGCGGAAATCCTGATTTTTCCACAATAGTAAAATGGACATAGTTTGTAAGTTTTCCTCTCTTTTTAAGTAGCAATAAAAAGAAACTTCCTTCAGAAGATCGAAGTCAGACAAATAGGGTTGGCCCTGGTGAGAGCTGGAAATGTACTAGCAAGAAAAAGCATGAGAGTAAGCTCCAAACTATTTATTCTATTTCCTCAGACAAAAATTCCAAACTATTTAACCTATTTCCTCAGACAAGTGTTTCTCTGGCCATAAAACAGTTGACGATCATAGACACACCGGCTCCATTGGGGACCCTAGGGGCTCAGAATGACATGAAGAAGTCTGTCCTGCAGTGAATTCGGGATAGCTGAGTCATTTACCAAATTCAAAGCTCCCTGTGCTGTGGGCCTTAAAGGTTAAACATCTCACACTTTCGTTCATTAAAAAGACAGGGAAGCAGGGAAGGAGGTCACCTGTTAGGAGAGGGCTTTGAGGAGCCCTAACTAGTGAGCCCTAGTTGTGGCAGCTCCTGTGACTCAAAGAATGAGAACCCCAGACTGGAAGAGACCCCTAAAATGGCAGTGAAGCAGAAGCAAGAGGGTCTCTGAATCCAAAAATAACCCATTATTTGGCCAGTTCCCTTACCCTCTGCTGGAATTAGCCTGGTAGACAATCTCAGAATAGCATTCAACCCAACTTCCTCCCTGACATGTAATGACTGGCTGCCTAAGTCTGTATTTTGGATTTGGTTATGTCAGTTGTTCCACTCCGCCTTCCAGAACCATCTCTTTGGGAGAGGTGTGGTATCCTTGATAAACGCTTTGGGGCTGGCCTAAGAAGGGAAGGGAAAATCATCCTAGAATGTTCAAGAGGCCACAGAGCAAATGATGAAGGAGGAAAGATAGAGGCCAGGTTTCTTACACATGGGTGATCTGTTTTTCCTTTCACAGGAGCTGCCCATCAATTTTCCAGAGGAAAAAGAAAATGGGTAATTGGGGGAGGAGAGGGACTGGGTGGGGCCGGGGTAGGGGGGAGCTGGTAGCAAATTAGAAACAATAAACAGAATCGGTGTCTTTGGAAGGAGCATAAGGGTAGGAAAGAGTAGTTAGTGTTGGAAGGGATAAAGGGAGACAGTGCACTACAGAGAATCTTTAGGTTACTGGGTTCAAGAGCAGCTCTATTATTGCAGTTGGCAAGGTTGTTTGTTCATGCTTTCATTCATCCACCAAAATTTACTGAGCACTTATATTGTATGTGAAGCACAGAATAAATCCAAGGAGACAGAAAGGCACAAGAGGAAGGATACACTGTGTTGGCCCTAAAAGAGGGGAAAATTAAGTTTGCGAGATAGATATGTTAACAATTATAGTTAATGTAATTTCCTACTGCTAGAAGAGATGCATACTCCTGCTGTGGGAGAATGGGAGGAAACACCAATGTTGAAGAAGTAGCATCAAATTCACAAGTTGGAAGAGGAGCAGGGAGGAGAGGCTATTTTAGGCAAGGGAATTATCTTATGCAGAAAAAATAAAGAAAAGAGAGAAGAGGCTGATCTGATTGTAAGTGACCAGTTGTTAGGTAGCTAAGCACTTACCACATGGCGTTGTAATAGTATATATACTTATGTCTCCCCTAGTAGATTGTAAGCTTCCTGAGGCAGAGGAAGCAGCCTACTCATTCTTCTAGTCCCACCATGTGGCAGAAAGCCTGGGATCTAATGGGCTCTCAACATGTATTTGTTGAACTCTAGTAGGGACCAGTGAAAAATGAGGATGGAAGATACTATGGGTAGATTGTAAAAGGGCCACACTGCATTCCCTTTTAAGGAGTTTGGATGTGGGAATGATGGAAGTGAAGAAGGTGAGAACAGATGTAGGGAGATTAGTTAGAAGCCCACCATAATAGTTTAATAGAGATTTGAAGATGGCAACTTCAGTAGAGACAGGGAAGAGTGAATTGGATTTCCTCTTCTCAGGGGGTCAACCAAGATGGACACTGAAGCAGCAGCGGAAGAAGCAGAATGGCACAAAGGTAATGACAGGCCCCTGTCCCTTCTTGAAGGTGGCTCAGACTAGGGATGCCCAGCCTCAGCCTTTACCCCTGGAACAGACACATCTCTGTCAACTATAGAACTTGCTTGTTCTGCCCTTCCTTCTCCGT
The DNA here is from genome assembly GCA_011751065.1 of Lasiurus cinereus. Lineage (NCBI taxonomy): Eukaryota > Metazoa > Chordata > Mammalia > Chiroptera > Vespertilionidae > Lasiurus > Lasiurus cinereus. The sequence continues at coordinate 37,815,570 of JAAGEH010000005.1, read as the reverse complement.
GTCCCTCCCCCCGCCCCCCATAATGGAGCAAAATAGAGGGACATCATTGTAGGTGGGGGATCAAACCAAACCAAGAATCTCAATGTTCTCCATTCCTCGCAGGGCCATGTCACAACAGGACATGTGCGTAAGCAGGTGTTGGAGCAGACCGAGTCTCAGCAGAGGAGGCTAGGCCCCAGGTCAGAGGACAGCAGCTTACATTATGCAGTCATTCAAGTGTGCAGCCATCCCCAGCCACGCTCTGCCGGAGAGGTGAAGCACCTGCAGTTAGAAAATGCTACAGAGTATGCTACCCTTTGCTTCCCCCAGGCCACTCCCTATTATGACAGCAAGAATGGGACCCTAGTGTGAGCCTGGGAAAGAAGAACCAATTTCCATCATTTCACCACGTGGGATAATGAACTGTTTTGGAGAACTCGGTGGCAACCCAGGAATGGTGCCATATTTTAAATTTAAAGAATTCAAGGGCCCCTGGAATTGTTTCACCAATGTTGCTCTCTCCTCATGTGCCTATCTCATTTGCGGCTGTGAGCTTGGAGTTTTAGTTGGATTAGACAGGGGTGGATGGCATTGCACTTAAAACGAGGGGGTAAGTTGAGTGTGCGGGAAGGTAGGTTTTGATTCCTACCTTTGCTCCTACTCTCAAAAAAAAAAAAAAAAGTGCGGGGGGGGGAACAGGTTACCCCTTAAGTACTTGAGCTCATCTTGTTGCATTTAATTTAATGATGTCCTTTCACATACCTGAAACTCCAAAGTTGAAGAAGAGGTGATCTGAAAAGGCCTCCTGGGCTTTAGTACACAACCCCTGCGCCTGGCGTGGGCCATTTCCTCAGTGGCTGGGCCCACGTCCTGACCTGAACTGACAACTGAGGCCTGGAGCAAGCATTTTCCAAGCGTCGGTTACCAGGACTTCAAGTCACTGATACTGACAGCACTGCGTGGCCAGACCTATGGTTCTCGAAGGTGCTGAGCCGCTAGGAACAATAAATCTCTTATGGAACACGCCTGATGCGCTTTGTGGGGCGAGCACGTGCGGGCTCTACGCCTGCAGATAGAGAGGCTGGCCGGGGCGGAGCGAGGGAGTGGTTTGGATAGAACCGAGGCGAGTTCCCTTCTGCTACCGAATCCAGGCCGGTAGGAGGCGCCTCTGTGCAGACAGGGATCTCATCCCGGAAGTCAGAGGGCGGGGCCCAGGCTTGCAAGAGGCGGACCCGGCTCAGGCCAGCGAGAGGCGGGTCAAGACACATAGTGGGTGGGGTCAAGGCCGGCGAGAACTGCGATCTCTGGCCGTTAGAGGGCGGGGCGGGGCGGGGGCGGGGTCTGGGCCGGCTGAAGGCAGGCGGGCCCGCTGACGGCTGGATGGGGCGGGCCTCCGCGTCTCCATGGCAGCGAGAACGCAGCGGCGACGCTGTAGCTGAAGGAGGCCCTGCTCAGAAGGGCTGGGGACTGAGATGGTGAACCAGACTGACCGTCCGATGACTGAAAAGGTAAGTGCTGAAAGGCGGCGGGTAACTGGGAAGTACTACCAGCTGAGCAGCCAGATCAGACCCGGAGACACGCGGAGGGGCGAGGGAGGGGTGAGAAGGAGGACGCAGAAGTTTCGAACGGGCTCTGAGCTCACGGGTTCCTAATGTGCCATTCCTGACTCAGACTTCCAGACTTGGAGACAAGTGGTAATGCGCTTCCCTTTCTCAACCTGGGCACCGTCGTTCCTGAATACGGCTGGCCCTCGGCTAGTTCCTGAGGGGGATGGCTGCTTGAGATGGATAGAGTACTGAAAATGGAATCACAACACAAAAAAAGTTGGTAATAATAGTATCAACTTCCTAGAGTGTGAGAATTTTAGGCATTTGGAATGTTATGTAGTGTGTAGTCAAAAGTGTGCTGCCCCATTAGCATCATGATCACTCTTCTCCCGCCCTGTTCCCTGGCACAGACCCAGTGCAAGTGGATTCAGAAGAGGTGACTAGAAAACTGCCCTCACCACTAATTGGCAGGGCCTATTTCCTATTCGCCAAGGGCAATAAAATGAACTCTATTTCCAAGAGTTATTTGCTATGACAGCCAATTAAGATGATGTAGATGATAGCGCTTTGTAACTGTAAAGTGCTATAAAAACTTCTGCCATAGAATATTAATGCTGCCTTTCTAGTTTAATGCTGAATTTCTGAGAAGGGAAGTGCATCTCAGAAGCAGAGCTCCCAGTATCTCTCCTGATTGTCTTCGGAATCTTTGCTATGGTCTTAGACTGATATACATGGGGAGAAGGGGAAATGCATCCTTGTTTCACTAATGATAGAGAAGCATTACTCCTTAGTTTACTACTATTCAAACCCAAACTACTAGTTTTTAAAAGGCCAGTAGGATAGCCACATTGTAATGATAAGACCTTGGGCTGGAGTTCCTGTTAACCAGCATCTATTTCTGATATTTCTAGATGACTTACTTTGGTAGGTTTGAGGCAGAGGCCTAACCCCACTAGGTTGGTTTAGCTTTCGGAATTGTTTTTTCCTGTCCTGTATTTTCACACATTTCTTCCTCTTCTTATTTCAAGGTGGCCCTGACCTGGCTCTTCTAGGGACTGTGAAGATGGGGACCCATGTGGTTGTGAGACTCTGTAGCTCCCTGCTGCCAGCAGAGCCCTCTGTAAGTTTCTGGTGTACTTTTTAGAGGAGTATGCCAACAGTACTGGATTTTCTGGACAGTTCTACAACCCAGGGATTTCTCCATAAGTACTCAGATCCTAGAACTAAATTATAATATATTTGCTTTCTTTTCTTGTTTTCCCTTATGGAAACTCTACTTATATTTATCTGAAATTAATAAAACCAGGCAGAGGTTGAAAAATTCTATAGATTAATTGGAACATATGCACTGTTTAAGATTTAAATAATGTTTTTGTAAAATCAAGTATGATAATTATTGAGCATGTGAAAAATATTGCAAACCATGATTTTAAAAACATATAATCCTTCCATCCAGAAGCAATCACTGTTAATGTTTTAGAATGTTTTCTCCTAGTCTTTTTTCCATGTGCATTCTTTACATATTCGAGGTCATATATACATATTTTTTGACTTTTGCTTTTTTAACTTAATGTTTGTTGATATAAAATTATTAAAATGTTTGTTTTAATATGGGTACAAATATTTGGTAAACATTATAATGTCTGTAATTTTCTTTACCTTTCCACTATTTTTTTAAAATATGTTTTATTGATTTTTTACAGAGAGGAAGGGGAGATGGGTTGAGAGTTAGAAACATTGATGAGAGAGAAAGACATTGATTAGCTGCCTCCTGCACATCCACAACTGGAGATGTGCCCGCAACCAAGGTACATGTCCTTGACCGGAATCGAACCTGGGACCTTTCAGTCCGCAGACCAATGCTCTATCCACTGAGCCAAACCGGTTTTGACTACCTTTCCACTATTGTCGAACTTTTATGTTTCACTATCCCCATTGTAAAAAATAATTGATTTCCTCATTTAAAACTTTTTTTTCTTAGGGCAGAGTCCCAAAAGTGGAATACCTAGGTCAAAGGATGTGAACATTTTAAGTAATAAGTTACCTTTTAACAGAAGAATTGTGGTGTTAGATTTTGTATGCATTCCGAAGAAGACAGAGTGATATTAGTTGGGAGATAGCAAGGTCCTATGGCTTCCTCTTGCAATGAGACCTTGAGTACTGCAAAAAGACTATTTCATGAGAGTGTAATTAGTAATGTGGAGTCCTAACACATTATGAATGGCAGTCCAGAGACATGGGGGAGAAATTCAAGGACCTCTTCCAAAATATCCACCAGATGTTGCCATTGTAGTTTAGTTTAGTTGCAGGATAGCAGAAGAAAACTTTGAAATGTACATTTTAAAAATTCATGTTGAATATATTTGCATATCTGCTTTGGTATAATTTATATTAAGCATTAGCATCTGATGATTACTTTGGCAACACCCTACTCTAGTCTCTCACCATTCTGTCACTTTTTCCCTTTTTCTAACCACTCAGTCTGTCACACTTTGTACACTCTGTCCTACATAATTAATATTGGAGTCTCGGTTTTACTAGTCTTTGTTTTACTGCTCTTTTTTTTTAGTCTTGTTTCTTGCATGTGTATGTATGTATTTATGTGTATCTCAGTTCTTGAAGATTTTGCTTAAAAAATAAAAGGATAGGACCTGGCATATAATATCATATAATAGACACTCAACATATAATTAATGAATAATTAATGAGAGAATACACTGATGAAGAGAGAAAAATATAAAAGGATACCAGAAATTTTATTATTGTTAATTTTTTATTGACTTGCTTTTACTTTTTAAAATATGTTTTTATTTTTTAGAGAAGGAGGAAGGGGAAGGGATAAAGATATAGAAACATTGATGAGAGAGAAACATTGATTGGCTACCTCCTACACCCCCCTGCACTTGTTGCCACATCTTCTGTCTTATTAGATGCGAAACCTTGGGCTGTTGAGATGGAAATGGCAAAATGAGAAGTGCGTGTCAGGAGCATTCAAGCAGGCAGTTTGGTCTGGGGCTCTTCTAAACTACTTCCAGTGGGGCATGGAATTTAAAAACTTCAAATACAGTGTGCTTCCCACAAGGCCTAAAAGACATAAGGATCATTGCTCTTAAATTAAAGCTTGCAAAATAAAAGAATAGTGGGACATTCCCGGCAGAAGGACAGTCATGAAGGCATGAAAAGGAAAATGGGCCTTGTAAATCTGTGAGACAGTGTGGAGCCTGCTAACCTGAGTCTAGACAGTTTGGGAAGGTGGAGGCTTTGAGAGCTGGGAGTGACATGCTAGGAAGCGGGAGTGTTTGAAAACATTTGAGCAGTCTAAGGAAGATTACAGGGTTCGGATGGGCAGAGAAGCCTGGGGACAAAGAGCAATTTAGGAAGTAGGACTGGTTTGGGACGTTTGCCTGAGATATGAGCCCTTTTGTGTACATGTTTTGCTGATGTCTCAAAAGATAAATGCAATAGAAATTTTAAACATGTTACTGCCAAGAAACTCATTAATGTGAGGAAACAGAAGGAAGATAAATTATTTCAGAGAGTCATTTAAAATATTTCTATTGACAATTCTAACTATTTGTTTATTCAAACTGCCTTTCTGCTTCTCCATAGTCACTAATGATTACCCATGATGTGTTAAATTTTACATAGGTGAGAATTTCACACATCTTCTACACAAGGAGAAGTGACAGTCAATATTTTCACCAATGACATTTCCTTTTAATGCTCAAAGTCTTACTTGAGCTAACACGTTATTATCTGTATTACTGGAAGTGATGAATGTCTTTTAAGTTTGCTGATGTCTCCTACACTAGCTCATTCATTCACTCATTCTTTCAACTAAAAACATTTAATGAATAACTTCTTTATAGCAAGCATCATATAAAAGATTGCATAATGGCCAAAACCGGTTTGGCTCAGTAGATAGAGCGTCGGCCTGCGAACTGAAGGGTCCCGGGTTCGATTCTGGTCAAGGGCATGTACTTGGTTGCGGGCACATCCCCAATGGGGTCGTGCAGGAGGCGGCTGATCGATGTTTCTCTCTCATCGATGTTTCTGACTTTCTATCCCTCTCCCTTTCTCTCTGTAAAAAATCAATAAAATATATATTTTTTAAAAAGATTGCATAATGATGAAGAAACTGGACTTTAACTTCAGCACTTAGTGGCTATAGGGTCTGGTGCAAATTACTTATCCTCAAAACCTCTCTTTCTTCATAAGAAAAATGGGGACTATATAAAAAAAATCTCTTTATTGTAATTGTGACCATCAGATGAGCTGATAATGTATCTAAGTGCTTAGTACATGGTTTGGCACATAGTTAAAGTTTGATTTTGCTATATTACAGGTGTACAGCTTTTGGTTTTAGTTGGTGAGGGAGGTATGTACCATCATTGTTAAAATAATGCAGGATTAGGAAGCCTGGTATAATTTTCTTTTTCTTTTTTCTTTTTTTTTAAGCCTGGTATAATTTTAGAAATCAGGCAGAGACAGGCAGATAGCAGCTTGCTTGGACTCTCCCTCTCCTCCTAGGCAGAGTGACTGACAGGGCTGCAGCAGTGGGAGATGTTCCAGCTACACAGAGTGGCTTGCTGTTTTCCCATATAGGGGCACTATGGGATGCAGATCATTGTTCCAGTTATCCTAGTTCTTTTAGCTAACCCCTCTTCTCTCCCAGCTCTTATGTTGATAACACAATAGGGTGGGATGGGAGGATGGAAGAAATAGTAAATGTTAGTGCTACTGAGAGCAAAAACTCAATTCTTAACCTAAGCCACGTTCCAAAGCAGACCATAATAAATACAGTGAATATATATTCTGAGGGGAAAAAAAGATTATATGGCCCAACATGAATTTTGTGCTTTTTCCAATTGTGAGAGCAAATTATATACAATATGTCATAACTGGGAACATTTCAATAGTTGTATGGGGACAATGGAATACTTTGAAATTGTACTAAATTTAAATGACTTACAATTAAATGTCATTTAAATTTTAGATCCACATTTTCATTAGCCACATATGGCTAGTGGTCACTGTATTGAACAATACAGATATAGAACACTTCCATCCTCACAGGAAGTTTTATTGGACACTCCTACTGTAGTCTATGTGGTTAGTATAAGTATAGATTTCCAGGGAAGAGTGCAATCTTGGACCAAATGCCCTACAGTAAATCTTTCCTAAGTTCACCACACACTCTCCTTAATCCTCCTGCATAGGATTGGGCTGCAGAGACCTTTGCTTCAGATCTTAGTTTCCACACGACTAGCTATGTGACTCTAAACACCTCTCCTCTCCTAGCCTTGGTTCCTTTCTCTGTGAAATGAGGGAGTTGGGCCAAATGAGATGTTTTTAAAATATTTTTTTGTTGATTTCAGAGAGGAAGGGACAGGGAGAGAGAGAGTTAGAAGCATCAGTGATAAGAGAGAATCACCAATCGCCCACCACCGGTATGCCCCATACTGGGGATCGAACCCTCAATTCTGGCATGGGCCTGACCCTGAATCTAACTGTGACCTCCTGGTTCATAGGTTGGTGCTCAACCACTGAGCATTACTGGCTGGGTGAGATCTTTTTGTGAAGCTTTAAAATTCACTGATGTAATGAATCTTATCCCAGGAGCATTGAGGTTTAGGGGTCTTCCTTTGATAAATGACTTATTTGAAAAACAGTGACTTCTTGGCATAAGAAACAGCAGAATTCCTTCTGATGACTCAATATTTTCTACTGTGTCTACACAATTTTATGCTCTTCAAAGTGGCATACGTTTCTTCTAAAAAGGCCTTATTGCATTAACATGAGTTAAGTGACTCACCTGAGGGTGTATAGACTGTGGTTCTGGTTAGGAGAGTTCTTGACAACTAAATTCCCAGATAGGTTGTGAAGGATGGTCTTCTAACTTGTGGGCTGCTCAGGTTCAGTTTGATTTGTCGTCACTGTTCTTTCCCAGCCTTAGCCAGAATGGAACCCACAGTGTTCAACCAGTAGCAGCCTTTTAACCCTCTGCTGGCTTTCTGCTTCCTGCTTGCTGTGGTCAGAAGGAAGGTATCTCTCTTCTCAGAAGCATCTTTGTTTAGCAGCTTTAAACATGTAGGCAAAATGTTGCTCGTTCTGGCTGCTCTGGGTAAAGATTTTTTCCTACTGACCTGAAGAGGAGGTCATTATGTTGCACAAGAGCCATGATGACTTTTCTTGCTAAGATTCAAATGGGGTTTTGGGGAAAAATCTGTCCCTCCTGCAAAATTATGAGTGTAGAGTCCTAGATCCTCAAACTGTCTCTGTCACTGAACTGCTGTGTCCTTGGACAAGACCCCAACTCCCTCTGAGCCTTAACACTTTATAACCCTTTCCGTCCATCTGGGATCAGGAGTTGTAACATATGTGTACTATGGGTACTCTTTCAGCTTCCCGTTTCCTATAGAAACAAGAGTATGCACTGAGAATACAACTGGCTAGTGTTCTTAAAAATAAATAAGCCTATGACTTGACTAAGAAGAAAGAGAGGGTAATAGCTCTTTCATTTGAGCAGGCTTTACTTAACTCTTTCAAAAGCACCAGGACATTTTTGCTGTTTTTATTTCAATTAAAACCCATTTAATTAATTTAAAACTTATTAAAAATATGGATTTTACATTTTAGAAGTTATGCTAAAAAGAAAAGTGTGTTTGCTTGTTTTTTGTTTGTTTTGTTTTGTTTTTGTCAAAGCCCTGGTCATCCTTGGTTTACCCTTGATGTTTCTGTGGTGATCCTGTGTGATTTGCTTAGCTTTCTTTCAATTAAATGTGTTCTGATACCATCAATAACTGAAGTTCTCTCTCCCTGCCTCCCGCTCTCTTCCCCCCCTCCCCCCTTCTCTCTTTCTCTCTCTTCCTTCTGAATGGTTCTTCTCTTTTTCTTTTCCATTCCCTTTTGCTTCCTCTTCTTCAGCCTAACCTCACTGACCAGGCCTCATATGGAAAAACGTTGACGTTTTCAGCTAGTGTGGAAGAGGGGAGGGGCTGTATTCCTCTGATTCACTCCCTTTCCCACCCGCCGTGCTGCGGTGAATTGCTCGAGGCTTTAGTCAGCGGATCTGATGTGTGTGCAGCGCGCGCGCTCTCAGACACGCCTGTCTGCAGATCTGGTGTGCGAATATGTGACTGCAAGTGCATGCATACGCCGGCACTCCCGTGTGTGTGCGCATATTCACATGCGCGCGTATGTGCTCGTGTGTGCGTGCGTGTGCGTGTGTGTGTAGTGCGCGCTCATGCCTGCCTCCGCGCGCCTGCGGCGCTCCCCTTCATGTCGGCTGGCATTCTCCCTCAAGCCAGCGCCGGTCCAGCCCTCGCGCACCAGCTGTTTCTATAGGAACCGCGACAGCAGCCGGGCCCCTCCTGCAGAGGCCTCCGTAGGAGCATGCCCAGTGGAAGCCGCTAGTTTGGCTCAGGTCTGGGTTTCCAGTAAGTGGCGTGCGGGACTCCGGAGAAATCCCCATGAGCTGAGCCTGGAGTCTTTGTGTGCAGTGGGAGAAGGCGCCGCCGCCTGGCCTGAGCCCCGCCCGGGGAGCCCCCGGCAGGAACCATGCTGGCGTGCCTGACCCGGGGGAACTTTCTGGACGTCCTGCAGGAGGGCTTCAACGAGGTAACTGCTCGGTCCCATCTGCCGCTCCCACTGCCCAGCTCCCCTCCCCCAGTGCCTCCCGCCTAATCTCTGGAGCCGGTCCTTCTCAGCCCTCATCCTCACCAGGACCCCAGAACAATTCGCAGCAGAGCCCTAAATCGGCTTTGGTGATGGGAGGGTGCCTATCAGACGGGAGAACCGCAAAAAGGGGCCGCCTGCTTCCAGCTACGCTGGGCATTGACTTTCCCTGGCAGCTAACCTGAACCCAAAAAGGACCACAGATTCAGAGATCATCTCCTTCCAGAAGAGGTGGTCTCAACTCTCCCCAGGGATTCTCCCCAAGGAAATTCCTGAGTATATGGCAGAAGTGCTCACTCTATTTCAGAAGCTAACCAAAGAGCAGAGGGAAAGATGGGTGGCATTGCATTGGTAGAAAGTTTGAGAGGACAGGGTGAGCAGGTAGGCGGTCCGAAGTGCCCTCTTCATATTGATATATTTTTTTACATTCAGGGTAGTAGATTTCTCCACAACCTAGGGCATGGTTGGCAGAGAAGACGTAGAAGGAGAGAAGGTCTTGGTTTCTGGATTCAGTTCAGGGGAGTCAGTATTTGCTTCCTTCTGTGTGAGAGTGGGGAACTGAGGTCCAATCTGACAGGCAGTATAGGAGAATGCTGGCTAGTCTTTTTCTCTTCACTGTTTTCTCTCAAAATTCTGTTACTTACTACATTTCTTTTTCTTGTGACCTTGAGAATTAAGATTTAGGAGCCTTCCCCCTTTCAGTTTGTTCCATGTGTCTTTCTTTGCTTCTGAGCCCCATCCCTTTGCCCTACCCCAGGCTCCAAAGGGACCTAGACTGTCAGTTGTGTCTTGCTTCCTTTCTCCTTTTCTTTTCACCTCTCCCTCTCTTCCTTCTCTTTCTTAAATTTAAGATTTTTTAAAACCAGTCTTTAAACAATGAGTACCTTCTTTTCTTAAATATGAACAGAACAGGCAAGACAGTGCCTTGGCCATCCCTGCAGCCTTTCCCTTGAGGTAGCCATTCTCATGATTTGTGTGTAAGATTTTCTTGCTACAGCTGCATGACAAACTCTTTCCTCAATTCCTGTTTCTAATTAAGAAGTCTGCAGCCTGACCTGTTCCAGAACCTTCTCCAGTCCTGGCCCCTGTGCCCAGCCTTATTCCTGACACAGAGAGAAAAGTTACAGAGATGCTGTCCCAACCTAACCCTCTTGAATCAGGATTTTCCTTTGGCTGAGGCTGTCACAACCCTCATTGAAGGGCAGAGTTTGCATCCTGCCTGCACTGCAGGGCTCCTCATCTGTGCACCAGTCCTCTTTGACACATGTCAGAGGGTTGTTAACAAAGAGCTACAGCCATGCAAGCCTGGAAGCCACCTCTTTGAGTGCTTCCAGCATTCCCGATTCCTCTTTTCTCTACCTTTGGGCCTCTCCCTGGTCTCAAGCGTCACACATCTGACTTATCCACCAATTATGCAGAAGCCCCTTAGATCCTTCTCTGGCCTTCCCTTTTTTAAACTCAGTCCCAAATATCAGGTCCAATGTCTTCTCAGGAGGAGAGAACCAGCAGAGAGTCAGCCTGCCTTTGCCTTCTCTTTTTCACTTCCTAACATTTCCACTGAAGAGCTTTAGTATGTCCATAAATGTCCCCTAACCTTCAGGTATTATAAATCATAAGGGAAAGTGGGGGAGTTTTCTTTTTGTGATGGTAATGGAGTCTTAATAAAAACAAAACAACAACAACAACAAAAACAATAGACACATAACTTTATCAATTCACCTCTAGAATAATGTAGTAATGCCTCTTTTTTCTGACATTTGATTTTTCTATCTATACTGTAAACTTCCCTTCCACCCCATCTACAGGCTAATGTATAATTTATTCCCTTCTATTAGTGGATTTGAACTCTGATAGCCAATCAGTATTTTGGTTTCTTTGAGAAACTGACATAATCTAAATAATATTAATAGTAACATATTAAATCTCAAATGTTCCTTAAAGTTTAAATAATTATTTTACATACATAATGAATTATATTGAATAATTCTTTTCACATACTGTATCACATTTAAAGCTACTGAATAATGCTATGATTAGTTATTTCAGAGTTGACAGGGCCCCAATTGACCTCTTCCAGCCTCTAGGATTGCTTAATAGATCCAGGTATGTTCAATCTCTTTTGTTAGAGTCATGTGATAAATATATAGATAGGGACTTAAAGGCCAGTGTCAGAATACACTTCAGTCCCTTTGAGAAACTTCTTTTACTGAGGCTAAAAATATCACATGTATCCAGTCATCTTTGGGGAATGATCCAGGCATATCTGAAGGTATTCTTCATCACCCAGATACTTTTAAGGTCTGTGTGGTTAGGGCCATGATGTCATTCTCTGTGGCAGAGAAAACTGGCACAGGAAATGAAGCTATGGCCCTATTGATTAATTGTTAGGGAACCATGCAACAGAGAGAAACCCTGTTCTTTGAATCAAGGCTTTCCTCTACCCACTCTTAGGCTCTATTCTCAACCATATGCCACCTTACATAACTGTGCATGGCAGAATTTTCTTCTGTTATGTTCCCTGAATAGCCCTGGTCTCAATACACCTGACAAATTACTCACAGAATTGATTCATATCAATGCAGTCCCTTTTATCGACATGGTTAGTCTGCATTTTGAATTATCCACAACTTTTGGCTACAGCCAGATTCTGTAGCTCACCTGGCTGTCATCTCCAGCTCCTATGTTTTGGGCCTGCCCTTTCTATCATTTGTCCCCATTCTGATCTGCCTCAAAACTATTTATTTGTTTTCTCTGCCACTTGGTATTGATGTCATATGAACATTATCTTTAGTTAATGTGCCAAGTGTTTTTTCTGCAAGTGTTTTTCTAGGGGCTAGACTTTCTTTAAAAAGTACTTTAGTGCATGTGTTGGAAGATTTGGGGAGATCAAAGACTATAATATACTCTGGCAAGTAAGCATTCATTTCTTCCATTATTTAATTCATTTATTGGATGAGGAAATGGATAAAATAATAGAAAAACAACTAGTTCCTGCTTTCAAGGAATTTATAGGAAGAGATTTATGGGTGTACTATAAGAACCATAACCGGCCCTCACCGGTTTGGCTCAGTGGATAGAGCATCAGCCTGTGGACTGAAGGGTCCTGGGTTCGATTCCAGTCAAGGGCACATGCCGGATTAGCAGGAGGCAGCTAACCAGTGATTCTCATCACTGATGTTTCTATCTCTCTCTCCCTCTCCTTTCCTCTCTGAAATCAATTAAATAATTTTAAAAAAAGTACCATAACAGGATGCTTAATGTTATTATATATAGCATAAAAGAGGTAGTGTTTGTTGGATATTATACAGATATCTTCTACTTAATAATATCACGAAAAGTACCAAATATTTACAAACTGACCTGCTCACTGAGACCAGACTTTTCTTCCTGCTAATCTCGAAAACATGCATGTGAGTACTCATTTAACAGACAGCCACTGAATGACTGTTTACCAGGCACTGTGCCAGGTTCTGAAAACAGATGTAAAAAAAACAGTCTGTGCCCTCATGGAGCTTACAGGGCAATGAAAATAAATAGCCAGAGTATGAAACTTAGGAAATTGTGATGAAGAAGAAATTCTTCTTGTTGGGCAGAGTGAACCTGTGCCTGGCTGGAGTATGAATGGCCCAAGGGATTGAAAGTTGTGTAACTGATTTGTTAAAATGTTGGTCATCAGGAAATCAGGTGTATGAGCCTTAACCTCTTAATCACATGACCTGGGAGACTTTCCCTACCAGTTTTTCTCCATGTAGAAAAGTAGAAATTTAAATCTCACATAGAGATTCATCTGCTTGGTAGTCCCTGAGAAACACAGGAAGAGCCTTTGTCTGGTACCATTCCCGTAAGGGGGACACAGGGCCAGGGAAGAAGAAGATTGGTATGTGAAGCAGCTGAAGCAGCTATCTCTCCTAAGTGCATCACGCCTTCTGAAATCTGGGGCCAAGCAGAGACGGTCAGACATTTCCACAATGACCTCCTCTGTGCTTTGCTTTGAAATTAAAGGCCAGTTAAGTCTTTAATGTAACAAAGCACCACACTCCCCAATCTTCTTTTTGCTATCCTGACTGATTTCTCCACTCCTCATCCAAGCTCATTGGCTTTATTCCCACAGGAGTCAATGCCAGCTAAACAGATGCTCCCTGGCAGCAAGCTCTCAGTTAGTGTTATGTTCCCCATGATGAGTGATGGGCTGGCTAGGCCTGTGGAGCAGTGATAGGGCACTATTTGCCAGGTGCCACTTTCCCATGACTTGCCCTATTGTTGAGGCTGTAAGGACTGAAACTTTCCTGAAAGTATTTCCTTAATTTGTTATCCTCAAACCAGGCCCTATTTAAGTGGTCACGAACATAATATTCAGTGGTCATGTTATTAGTGGAAGTGGAGTTCTTGGGGTGCCCCAGGGAAAAGATTTATCCATTGGAGAATGGGATTTTGTGGAAAGCTTTATTGATGATGTAAAATTAAGCTGTTTGGGTGAGGATTTAAAAAAAAAGAAAGAAAGCGCTAGTCGGTTTGGCTCAGTGTATAAAATTAAGGGGGTTCCCTCCAAAGTCCCATCTCTGTGTCCTGCCATGGAAAAAGTTCAATCTTGTCTTCAGCAGGGATAGGATCAAGGCCACTGCCCAGACTTTCTGTCCCATATTAAATTACAGTCTAGCCTGACCGGTTTGGCTTGGTGGTTAGAGCGTCAGCTGGCAGACTGAAGGGTCACAGGTTCAGTTCTGGTCAAGGGCATTTGCCACAGTTGCAGGCTCAATCTGCTTGTGCAGGAGGTAACCAATGGAAAAAATATCCTCAGGTAAGGATTAACAACAACAAAATTACAGTTCAGTCCAGCATCTGACTAGCTTAGCTTGTCTTCCCAGCTACAGTTCATTGCATGTGGAGTCCATAGGGCTATGGGTCATGCAGCTGCTTAAGGTCATATGGTAGGTTAGCACACAGGTGAGTGCTGGTCACAGAGCAAGTGAGAAACAGGAGTGCAAGAGCAAGAGAACACAAGAGAGGGAACTCTCTTTGTCTGGGGATTTTAACCTTTCAGGATTTCATGGGCTTCCATTAGAGTCCACCCTCCTAGGCAATGATCTTTTTCCCAGAATAGACTGACAGGGAAAGTCACATAGAGATTCATCTGCTTGATAGTTCCATCTGCTTGGTAGACCTTTCCTATGTCACCCCAACTTAACTGTGAATGTGCCCATCTCCCCGTTGTTCAATCCCTTACCCAGTGATCTGTAGGGAATAGACTGGTTGTTTACTGAGGTGAATGAAGCTGTAACTTCCTGGTGAGGCTGCACAGGTGGCCATGCTTATACTGTCTGGCCTCCCCTTTGCTATCTTTCTATTGTTAACATTAATAAACTAGCTAATTATGATAATAATCATATATATTAGGGAGGTAGGAAACCAATCCCAAAGGCCCTAAGAGTGGACTCCATGTCCTATTTTTAGTAAAGGACACTCATAGATCATACAGTGATACCTCATTTCATTCATTCATTCATTTATTCACATGCATTTATTGAACACTTATACTAGAGGCCTGGTGCATGAAATTCATGCATAGGGTGGGGGTCCCTCAGCCCGGCCTGCACCCTCTCCAATCTGAGACTCCTTGAGGATGTCTGACCTCGGGATCAGGACAAAACCGGTAGTCGGACATCCCTCTTGCAATCTAGGACTGCTAGCTCCTAACTGTTCACCTGCCTACCTGCCTGATCACCCCTAACCACTCTGCCTGCCTGCCTGCCTTATTCCCCTAACTGCTCCCCTCTTGCCTGATTGCCCCTAACCATTTCTGCCTGTTGGCCTGATCACCCCTAATTGCCCTCCCCTGCCAGCCTGGTCATCCCTAACCACTCTCCCCTGCCCTGCCTGGTCACCCCTAACTTCCTCTGCCTTAGACCCTGCCACTATGGCTTTGTCTGGAGGGACATCTGGTCTAATTAGCATATTACCCTTTTATTAGTATAGATACTTGTGAAGAACAGAATGTTTATGGAACTCATAACTAATGGAAATTTAAAAATAAAGTTAGGAGATGAAATCTTCCAGAAAGTTTTTAGGTTTTTACATTATGGTATATTATCCTTTGACTACTGGGCTGAACACTAATACAGTGGTACCTCAAGATACGAGTTTAATTTGTTCCGTAACCTTGAGGCGTAGGAAACTATGAGACGCTCGAGTCGCGGTAAACTGGTGGGTCGTGTGCAGCCAGCCAATCCACGTGATTACTCCTATCTCAAATGTTGCTCGTATTTCAAAGCAAAAATCGCTCGATTGACGGCTCGTATCTCAAAAAAAACTCGTATGTTAGGGCACCCATATCTCGAGGTACCACTGTACAAAGAGCCCTACCCATGGAGGGAAAAAGAAATCTAAAATTTTTACTTGTGAACTTTACTTTTACCTAATTAGCTACCAAGTTCAATGAATAAGTAGTCTTTCCTGGTTCAGTAAGACCTGAAGGAATTAATAGAAAAGAAATGCCATATTACATTCTTTTCCTGGCAGAATTTAGGCCAGTAATAACTTGAGGTTTTCAAACCTCCTGCCTTCTCAGTTTATCAGCAACACCCCATCCCATCTCCTCAGCTTCTGCTGCTGGAGGATGTCAGGTATTTGGTTCACTGTAAAACTGATTTCCTTCCTGAGCCATTCAGGTCTCCTGCACTCTCCAGCACGCTGCAGGAGCCCTCTGCTTTTCTTGTTTGCCTTTCCTGCTTGCTGGCAGGAAGCCATAGAGCCTACTTCCTGAATGTTTCTATTCTAGGGATGGAAGGTTCCACAGTCTTCTCTGGAAATGTCCAATCAGTGCTTTTACAATTCTAACTAAACAAGTTCCCTATAGGAATTCTCTTTGACCTTGCAGTTTAGAGGAGATAGAAAGCAGAGGCTAGGTTTACAAACTTATTTCGAAGGAAAGGCAGGTCCCAAAGAAAACCAGGTACATTGGGCGACTGGAAAGCTTTCAAGGTCAAGATTTCCTGCACAAATTAAGATGGTAGGCTGAACTGTATTTATTGGAAGAGTTTAAATTTATATTACAGGGTTAATTGGAGTGTCTTGGAGAAAGCTGATGGAGACTATAGGGTTGCTAAGGCCTCTCCCCACACCTGCTCAGAGCTTTAGAGTGGTTCTGTCTTCTTAAGCCAAAATCCTGCTCACACAGATTTGACTGTTGCTGTGTATACTTTTCTTTTCCCTGAGACCTGATTCAGGGGGTTGTCATAAAAACCCTCAGTCTTTCTAGACTTCTAGATTGCTCAGGCATCCTTCTAGCTTCCATGAAACAAGTTTCAGATGTTAATTCTGGATCAATATTAGTTCTTTGTGGTCACAGACATAGTATATCTGATTGTCTTGCCTTTTTTGTCAAATGATCTTTAACTGAAATATTTTCCTTTGTAGTTCTTAACTAGCCCAGCATTCCACTGCACTCCTGTTGATGTCATCTATGATGTCATGAGAGTGATAACCATCAGCATTGCAGCAGGCAAACTGGGCATTTCTCAGGAGCTCTTTTAATGTTTCCAGAGAGTTCCCTAGCTAAAGATTGGTGCTGCAACTGCTGGGCAATGTTGATAACCTCATCAAAAGTGATATTTACACTGTGCTTAATGGGTGGTTTTTTTTTTTTTTGTGGGTTTTTTTTTGCTTCTTTCTGTCTCTTGGTGGCTCTTTGAGGGCTTTTTTGATGAGGGCAAAGGCAGAAGATAGGCACTACCTCAATCTGGGCCAATCTGTTCTAAATGCTCAGTTTCACTGTGATTCTCAGATCCTCCCAAATCCCTAGTTTCTTTGGCGATGTCATCACCAATCTTTTTAAAAAATATTTAAAAAATTGATATTAGAGAGAGAGGGGAAAGAAGACAGGTAGATAGAAACATCGATGAGAGAGAAACATCATTGGTTGGCTGCTTCCTACAAACCCCCTATTGCAGTGGTTCTCAACCTTCCTAATGCCGCGACCCTTTAAGACAACTCCTCATGTGGTGGTGACCCCCAACCATAAAATTATTTCCGTTGCTACTTCATAACTGTAATTTTGCTACTGTTATGAACTGTAATGTAAATATCTGATATGCAGGATGTATTTTCATTATTACAAATTGAACATAATTAAAGCATAGTAATTAATCACAAAAACAATATGTAATAATATATTGTGAAATATTTATTTCTAATTACAAATAAATGAAATTTTATCTTGAATCGTGGGGTAGCATGGGCAACCGTCTTCATATGACAACAGTAAACTACATTGCTACACTTTGTTATATCGAGAAGCGGTCTGTTGGTTCCTAAGACCATGGGAAATATGTGTTTTCCGATGGTCTTAGGTGACCCCTGTGAAAGGGTCGTTTGACCCCCAAAGAGGTCGCGACCCACAGGTTGAGAACCGCTGCCCTAGTAGGAATGAATCCTGCAACCCAGGCATGTGCCCTGACCAGGAATCGAACTGTGACCTCCTGGTTCAGAGGTTGACACTCAGTCACTGAGCCAAACCTACCAGGATCATCACCACCTTTTTTAGGAGACAGACCCAGGGATCCAATCTTGGAGGTGAGAGCAGATGTGGCACCAACTTCCTCGCCAGTGCTCCTCAGGTATCTGACCCTGGTTTCTTTGGGGTCAAACTTTGGCAGCATGGTGGAATCGTCTGGTTTGGTTGAATCCAGATTTGGGATGACTGAAGAAAGCTGTAACTTTCCAAGAGCTTAAAGTATCTTGCTTTTCTTACTAGTTTGGTTGCAAGTGCCAAGAACCCAGCTTGAACTAGCAGAGATAGAAAATGGAATCTACTGACTCATGGAATCCAAGGAAAGGCTAACAAACTAAATCATTGAATGGGCAAGGATGGAGCCGCCTCAATGAAAATCAAGAACTCAAACACTGGCAGGATCTTTCCCTCTGCTTTTGCCTCTTATCTCTGGTTCTGGTTCTTTCTGTGGTTGGCTTTATTACTTTCACTACAGATGTGACCATCATGCCTATGGTGGCATCTAAGTTTTATAGCTTACAACTTTGTAAAAGAGAAACTGGGAGAAACAGAGAGAAGGGTGGGGGGGAAGGTGACTGATTCTATTCCTAAATTTGAAACCAAAAAATTCCAGGCTTGACCAGTCAACTTAGCTGGATCAGTCAATTGTGGCCAGTGGAAGGAGTGATATAATGCCAGACCAGTACTAGGGCTCATCACTGAGTATGTAGAGGGTCATGTTTCTACAGAAGGGGGGATCATTGTAAGCTGGACTGCTGTCCTAATAGCTGTTAGTTACACCTGCAGCCTCCCCCACCCTCTCTGGGCCTGATTGGAAACTGATTATGGTCCTATGGAGCTTCTCCAGAATGTTCAAGGTATACTTCTTAATATTTTAGATATTTTTATTTTGTTGAATCCATTTTGTCTTCACTGAATAATTGACTTGTAAAATTATAGTGCTAGAAATAAGCAAAATTCAGTGATTTTTTTTTTCCTCAGCTGATGCAAGAACCTCTTTCATGGCTTGTAGAATGTGGGGGGTAAAGGGGACTAGGTTAGCCCTGGCCAGTTTGGCTCAGTGGATAAAGTGTCGGTCTGTGGACTAAAGGGTCACAGGTTCGATTACAGTCAAGGGCACATGCCCAGATTGCAGGCTCAATTCCCAGTAGGGGCCGTGCAGGAGGCAGCCAATCAATGATTCTTTCTTATCATTGATGTTTCGCCCTCTCTCTCTCTCTCTCCCTTCCTTTCCTAAATAAAATTTTTTTAAAAAGTGTGTTTGTGGAGGGGAGATTAGGCTCTGAATTCCCCACCCTGGTGTTAACCAGAGAATCACTGCTTTCCCCTATTTTACATATGTGGCTTTCATATAAGTTGTAATTTGAAAAAAGATTCTGAGGCAAAAAAAAAAGAGACAAAGAAGAAAAAGACCTACTAGTTCAACCACCAGAGAGTAACAGACTTTTTAAGAAGCATATATATTTCATCTTCTAACAGAAGTAGCTCTACTAAAATTTAAAACAAGGACTAGGCTTTCACTACAGGCCTCTTTCAAGATAACATCTTTGTGGGAGAAGTCGATGGTGTGACTGGTCCTCATGAGTGTCTACTTTGTTGTTCAAATCAGTTTTTTTCAGAGCCAGCAGTAGGCATTTACCAGTATAACAAGAACAGGGTCTTGGCCTGCCTCTTGGTTACCAAGTACAGATATCTTGATGTCAAAGAGAAGATGCACTGAGACTTAGTTTAGTGATTGGCTCCCCAGATTAGATTTAAAAGGAACAATTGGCTCCCCAGATTAGATTTAAAAGGCCTAAAGCCATTATAACCCTCAACCTGTGGATAATAATAAGCCCACTCAGCTGTGAATCTTTGATCTCTCTGTTAGATGCCATTTAATAGGTCTCTGTCAGCATGCAGACATGATAGTGACATAACAAAGGACAATTTAATTAAAATGTTTTGTCAGTGATTTCTTTTTTAATTTATTTATTTTTATTAATTTCAGAGAGGAAGAGAGAGGGAGAGAAATAAAGAAACAATGATGAGAGAGAATCATTCATTGGCTGCCTTCTGCATGCTCCACTGGGGATCTGGCCCACAACACTGGGCATGTGCCCTGACTAGAATGGAACCATGACCTTCTAGTTCATAGGTCGACATTCAACTATTGAGCCCTGCTGGCTGGGCGTTATTGAAGGCACACTTATCAGTCTTTTAAGTTACATGACTCTGGGCAGAATAGTAAATATCCTCAGCTACCATTTCCTGAAATGACTTCAGGATCCATGATGAAGACAGTCAAGATTCCCAGTTCCTTGACCATCTCCGCAGTAATGATTGTCCTTCTGTATGCTGCTACAAAAATGCCACACAGTGAATCTGTATCCTGGAACTTATTGCACAAAATTGCCCTGCCCTTGAAATCTTTGTTTTGTTTTGTTAATCCTCCCCTGAGAATATTGTCCCCCCCCCACCCCCACACTCGTTTATTTTTAGATAGAGTGGAAGGGAGGGAGAGAGACTGAGAAAAACATCAATGTGAAAGATATACATCTATTGGTTGCCTCCCACACATGCCTGCAACCTAGGTACATGCCCTTGACTGGAATCAAACCTGGGACCCTTCAGTCTGCAAGTCTACACTCTAACCACTGAGCAAATAGGCTATGCTGCCCTTGAAATCTTGAACTTTAAATTCTACTATCTGCTTAATACCCCAAATCTCTGTACTCCTCCATTCCCATTAAACTTACACTGAGGTGCATCAAGTTCTCTCCTTACTCTTTGTCCTCTCAGTTTATCAGCTCTCCTTAATATCTTCTATCCGGTGCAGATTCCACAATCAGTCACTTCAAATGTACTCTCATCACCATCCTCAACGCCTGGCCCCGCAGAGGGAGGCCCAGGCCACCAGCAGGCAGGACGATCAATCAGAGGGCTCTGTGGAACCAGGGAGCCTGGGGTGTGTGGTGGGGGACATGGACAGCACCAAGGTGGAGGGTGGGGGTGGGAGGGGATGGAACTGTGAAGCCAGCAGCCAGCGGAAGGCCAGGGGAAGGAAGGCCTACCCTTGCACAAATTCTGTACATCGGACCTCTAGTAATGAATAAAGGGGCATTTATTTAGATTTTGGGCTCCTTAACTTCATTCTTCCCCCCCTCCACATTCCCTAGGTCTGTACCTGTTTGTAGGTATATGTTCTTGCCTCGTCACAATCAGAGCATGAAGTGGCCTCCTCTTCTCTGGAACCTTGCTGCATCGTTCACACCTCTCCTCTTGTATCTGTTTCTCCTGCACTAACCCACACCTCAGCCAACAAGTGTCCAGTCTTCCTAAAACACCCTCATTCTCTATTCCCCTTCCTCTCCAGCTACCCTGTCTCCTCCCCTCACTGCTGGTTTTATGCTCTCTGAGGTCTGCTCAGTTCACTGCCATCTATCTGACTTTAACTCCACCACTCTATAGCATCTGTTCTCAAAGTTATGAAAGCCTGGTAATTATTAAATGAAATGGGGTTCTTAGTCCTCAGCTGGACGGTTGTACAGCATTTGACCTAACTGACCACCTGTCTTAAAATTCTCTCACCCCTGGATTCCCGTATTTCCTCTGCCCTCTGGTTACATGTCCTAGGATCATTATTTTATTGCTGATTTCACTTCACTTGTTCCTTTAATGTTGCTATATCCCATCCTCTGCTCTGGGTACTCCCTTCTCTTCTCTCCTTGTATGCTTTCTTTGGTATTGCATAAATAATATATTCTTTGGAGTATGGTTCAGTGTGTTCAAAGCCAATTTTCATGAGTTATCAGCGCTATGATCTTGAACAAGGTTTCCAATATGGGAAATGGGGCCAATAATATAAAATTTAATGCCGAGACCGGTTTGGCTCAGTGGATAGAGCATTGGCTTGTGGACTGAAAGGTCCCAGGTTCGATTCTGGTTGGGGACATGTACCTTGCTAGCAGGCACATCTCCACAGTGCGGCGTGCAGGAGGCAGCTGATCGATGTCTCTCTCTCATCGATGTTTCTGACTTTTTATCTCTCTCCCTTCCTCTCTGTAAAAAATCAATTAAAAATATTTTTTTAAAAATTTAATGGCTGGGTATGAAGAGTCAAGGGAACAGGCATATAAAGTGTCTCTTTCAATAGCTGACAAAAATTGCCAGTTAGTACATTTTTAATCTCTTCTGTCATGAAAAGGGAGGAGTGCACAGAAACTTAGGGAGCCATGAAAGGTAGCTGTCTGGAGGCGTGCACAAAGAGGACTTACTACTGATTGTGCCACTGGCTTTCTCTAGCAGGAGGAAAACAGAACCTCCCAACTCTACTGAAATCCAGTTTCAGGTGAGACCCTGGGGACCCAGACTCAAATGTTCCCTAGAGCGCACAGAAACTCAGGGGAGCTGGAAAGGCAGAGGTCTGGAGGTGCGCACACACGTGCACAGACAGGGCTACAGGGATTACCCAGGGGCAATGAGACCCAGGGGCTACCATGTAGGGCAGGGCTGACAGGAAGCCAAGGCTGTCTGCTCAGCCCTGAGACTCCACCACATCCAAGCCCAGCACAAAGGCTACTGCAATCTTGCAAGTCTTAAGGCTGACTTCAGTACAGAAGTTCTCTGGGTGCAGACACAGCTGATCCTCACAACCAATTGGCATGGAGGTCAATTCTCCCCAGGGATACCAACAACAATAAAAAATTAATACAACAAGACTGTACATACAGTCCACAAAGGGGTGCACCAAGAGTGTCCACCTCACGTAATTGGGAATGCAGAGCTACTAGGCCATATAGGACACCTAGCACACAAAGCTACTCTACCAACTCATGGAAGCAGCGAAAATGCAGAGACAAAGGAATAGATTACAAACGAAAGAAATGGAGGAAAACAAACAACTGGATATAGAGTTCAAAACCATGGTCATAAGGTTTTTTAAGAATTTCCTAGAAAAGATGGATAAATTTAGCAAGTCCCAAGAGGAGATAAAAAAGGACCAACTAGAAATTAAACATACACTGACTGAAATAAAAAATATTATATAGCCAAAACCGGTTTGGCTCAGTGGATAGAGCGTCAGCCTGCGGACTGAAAGGTCCCAGGTTCGATTTCGGTCAAGGGCATATATCTTGGTTGTGGGCACATCCCCAGTAGGGAGCTTGCAGGAGGCAGCTGAACAATGTCTCTCATCGATGTTTCTAACTCTATCCCTCTCCCACTCTGTAAAAAAATCAATAAAATATATATAAAAAATATTATACAGAGATCTAACAGCAGACTAGAGGAACATAAGAATCAAGTCAAAGATTTGAAATACAAAGGAGCAGAAAACACTCAAATGGAAAATCAAAAAGAAAAAAGGAATCCAAATATGTGCAGATAGCATAAGGAGCCTCTGGGACAACTTCAAATGTACCAACATCAGAATTATGGGGGTGCCAGAAGAAGAGAGAGAGCAAGATACTGAAAACCTATTTGAAGAAATAATGCCTGAAAACTTCTCCCACCTGGGGAAAGAAAGACCTACAAGTCCAGGAAGCACACAGAACCCCCCAAAAAAGGAATCCAAATAGGACCATACCAAGACACATCATAATTAAAATGCCAAGAGCACCCCTAAGTGGTTTGGCTCAGTGGACAAAGCATTACCCTGTGAACTGAAAGGTCCCAGGTTCGATTCCGGTCAAGGGCATGTACCTTGGTTGCAGGCACATCCCCAGTAGGGGTGTGCAGGAGGAAACTGATTGATGTTTCTGACTCTCTATCCCTCTGCCTTCCTCTCTGTAAAAAAATAATAAAATATATATATTTTTTAAATGCCAAGAGCAAAAGACAAAGAGAGAATATTAAAAGCAGCAAGAGAAAAACAGATAATTACCTACAAGGGAGCACCCATATTATTGTCAGCTGATTTCTCAACAGAAACCATGCAGGCCAGAAGGAAGTGGCAAGAAATATTCAAAGTGATGAAGAGCAAGAACCTACAACCAAGATTACCCAGCAAAGGTATCATTCAGAATTGATGGGCAGATAAAGAGCTTCACAGATAAGAAAAAACTAAAGGAGTTCATCACCACCAAACCAGTATTATATGAAATTCTGAAAGGTATTCTTTAAAAAGAGGAAGAAGAAGAAAACAGTAAAGATAAAAATTATGAACAATAAATACATATCTATCAACAAGTGAATCTAAAAATCAAGTGAATTGAAAATCTGATGAACAGAATAAACTGGTGAGTATAATAGAATTAAGGGCATAGAAAGGGAGTAGACTGATAATTCTCAGGGGGAAAAAGGTGAGGGGGGTGTTCAGGGAGAGACTGGACAAAAATCATACACCTGTGGATGAGGACAATGTGAGGGAGGTAAGTACAGAGGGTTTGGTGGGAGCCAGGTGGAGGGGAGCTATGGGGGGAAAAAGAGGAACAATTGTAATAATCTGAACAATAAAGATTTATTTAAAAAAATTAAACAGACCAATTTTTGTAGAAAAAATAAAGAAGTTATTAAGGAACTATTCCTCAAATAAGGTACCAGGCCCAGATTATTTTATAAGGAAATTCTATCAAACCTCCACATATCAGAGAGTCCCAAAGCGTTGTAATTATTTCAGAGTATTGAAAATGTACAGAAACTTCCCACTTTATATGAAGCAATATCTAAATATGATAAAGATAGTGCAAAAGGAAAACTAAAGACATATTTATGAGTACCTATGAAGAAGTGTCATATAGATATTAATAAATATTTTTATTAATAATATAATCCAACATGACAGTAAAAATATAACTCACTATGATCTGGTGAGTTTAATTCCAAGAATTAAAGTAGGTTCATTCAGGATCAATCTAAACATGTTAATAGGGAGAAGCCAAGATGGCGGCAGAAGTAAACACCTACACTGCTGCCTCGCACAACAATTTCAAAACTACAACTAAAAGATAGAACGGACATCATCCAGAACCACAGGAAACCTGGAGGAGTGGAAATTCTACAACTAGAGGGAAAGAGAGGGGCTCACGGAGACCAAGAGGAGCTGCAAAAAGCTGAGGTACAGAGACGCACCCATGGAGAGAGCTGGTATCAGAGAACCTGGCTGGCCTTCTCTGGCGGGAGGGAGATGGAGACTCTCAAAGGCATTGAACTCCTTATCCTACGACACTAAACCCCTGATCCAGCCGAAACTCATTTGGGGGGGAGTTTGGACTGTGAAAAGGGAGAAGTGCACGGAAATTTAGGGGAGTCGTAAAAGATCAGAAGTCTGGTGGTGCGCACGGCACTGCGCCGCAGAGGACAGACTGCTGATTGTGCCGCTGGCTTTCACGAGTGGGTGGGAGACAGACCCTCCCAACTGTGCCACTTCTAACTTCACTAAACCCCAGTTTTGGGCGAAATCCTGGAGTCCCAGACTCGTGTGGCCTATAGCATTGGGAGCCGGAAAGGCAGCAGTCTAGAGACACTGCGAGAGGGCATGGGCGTGCGCACAGTGACTGCTCCAGCGATTACCCAGTCACGTGAGACCCAGGGGCCATGGAGGGCGCCCTGACTGGAAGGCAAGGTGGTCCCTTAAGCCCTGAGACCACCCATCCCAAGCTCAAGAGAGGCTTTTGGGGTTTTTCAAGTCTGGTATCATAAGACTGAATCCAACACAGAAGTTCTCCCAGCATAGTGAAAATACCGAGACAAGGGAAGGGATCACAAACAAAAGAAATGGAGGGGAAAAAACGACTGAATATAGAGTTCAAAACCACGCTTATAAGGTTTTTCAAGAATATGCTAGAAAAGATGGATAAATTTATCAAGTCCCAAGAAGAGATGCAAAAGGACCAACTACAGATGCAAAAGATCCAACTAGAGATGATAAAGGAAGGCAAGAAATAAGGCAAAAAATTGAAATATAAAGAATCAGAAAACACTCAACTGGAAAAGCAAGAAGAGAAAAGAATCCAAAACTGTGAAGATAATGTAGGGAGCCTCTGGGACAACTTCAAGCGTACCAATATCAGAATTGTGGGGTGCCAGAAGAAGAGATAGAGCAAGATACTGAAAATATACTTAAAGAAATAATGACTGAAAACTTCCCACATCTGGTAAAAGAAATAGACTTACAAGTCCAGGAAGCACACAGAACCCCATATAAAAGGAATCCAAAGAGGACTACACCAAGACACATCATAATTAAAATACCAAGAGCAAAAGACAAAGAGAGAATATTAAAAGCAGCAAGAGAAAAACAATTAATTACCTACAAGGGAACACCCATACGACTGTCAGCTGATTTCTCAACAGAAACGATGCAGGCCAGACGGGAGTGGTAAAAAATATTCACGTGATGAATAGCAAGAACCTACAACCAAGAATACTCTATCCAGCAAAGCTATCATTCAGAATTGAAGGGCAGATAAAGAGCTTCACAGATAAGAAAAAGCTAAAGCAGTTCGTTCACTCCAAACCAGTATTATATGAAATGCTGAAAGGTACTCTTTTAGAAGAGGAAGAAGAAAAAGGTAAAAGACAAAAAATTATGAACAACAAATACATATCTATCAACAAGTGAATCTAAAAATTAAGTGAATTAAAAATTTGATCAACAGAATAAACTGGTGAATATAATAGAATCAGGAGCACAGAAAGGAAGTGGACTGATAATTCTTAGGGGGAAAAGGGGAGGGGGTATAGGGAGTGACTGGACAAAAATCATACACCTATGGACTCATCAATTGGGGGGAAAGGTAAGGGTAGAGGGAGGGGTGGGAGCGGGGTGGACGGGACCTATGAAGGGGAAAAAAGAGATAAATGTAATAATCTGAATAATAAAGATTTAATTAAACAAAATAATAAAAATAAACATGTTAATAGGTTAATAACTATGGAAAAAATTGAAGCAGTAATCAAAAAGATTCCAGCAAACAAAAGCCTGGGATCAGATGGCTATACAGGAGAGTTTTACCAAACATTGAAGGAAAAATAAAACTTATTCTCCTCAGACTATTCCAAAAAATTCAAGAAGACAGAACACTTCCAAACACCTTCTATGAAGCCAGCATCACCTTAATACCAAAACCAGATAAAGACAATACAATGAAAGAGAATTACAGGCCAATATCACTCATGAACATAGATGCCAAAATCCTCAACAATATTCTAGCAAATCGAATCCAGCAGTACATCAGAAAGATCATACACCATGACCAAGCAGGATTTATCCCAGAAATGCAAGGATGGTACAATATCTGCAAATCAATAAACGTGATACAACACATAAACAAATTTAGAGATAAAAATCACATAGTCATATCAATTGATACAGAAAAAGCATTTGACAAAATCCAACACCCTTTCTTGATAAAAACTCTCAGCAAGGTGGGAATAGAAGTTCATATCTCAACATCATAAAAGCCATATATGATAAACCCACATCATACTCAATGGGCAAAAACTAAAACCATTTCCCCTACGAACAGGAACAAGACAGGGATGCCCACTCTCACCACTTCTATTTAACATAGTACTGGAAGTATTAGCCATTGCAATTAGACAAGAAGAAGAAATAAAAGGCATCCAAATTGGAAAAGAAGAAGTAAAGCTGTCCTTATTTGCAGGTGAGATGATACTGTACATAAAAAACCCGAAAGACTCCATCAAAAAGACTTAATAAATGAATTTGGCAATGTAGCAGGATACAAAATTAATGCCAAGAAATCTGTGGCATTTCTATACACTAATAGTGAAATTACAGAAAGAGAGACTAAAAAAGCAATCCCATTTATCATCGTACCAAAAAAATTAAGAGACCTAGGAATAAACTTAACTAAGGAGGTAAAAGACCTATACAGTGGTACCTCGAGATACGAGTTTAATTGGTTTTGTAACCTTGCTCGTATATCAAGTTGCTCATATCTCAAAGCAAATTTCCCCATTGAAATCAAGTGAAATGCCGTTAATCCGTTCCAGCTCCCAAAATGCCACCCGAGGTGTTCTTGTTACGTGTTTTTGAATAAGAAAAATGTATTTATAAATGACAAATATTGTATAAAAACATAATAAAAGAGAATGTGTGACACCCTCTCCCACATTCCTAAGATCTCCTTTATCTCACTTGTAGAGATCTCCTCCACCTCTGGCTCCTCCTCGAAACCAATTTCTTGGAGAACCTCCGCATGTTGCTGAGACTGCAACTCTTGTAACTCCTCCGTGGTGAGTTCCAGAGAGTGCTCCTCGAGGAGCTCATTCACGTCTCTCTCATCCACCTCCAGGCCCATGGATTTTCCCAGAGACACTATATCCTCCTCCACTGGCACCTCGGGTTCGAATCCTTCAAAGGTCCTTTTGGCTATGGCCTCAGGCCACAGCTTCTTCCATGCAGAAGTCAAAGTGCTCGTTGTAGCACCCAGCCAGGCCTGATCAATAATTCTGAGGCATATCACGATGTTAAAGTGGTTCTTCCAGAACTCTCGAAGGGTGAGGCTTGTGTTCTCCGTCACCTCAAAGCAGCGCCGGAACAGGTGCTTGATGTACAGCTTTTTAAAATTAGAAATCACCTCCTGATCCATGGGCTGCAGGATAGGAGTGGTGTTGGGAGGTAGGTAGACAACCTTTATAAACTTGAACTCTTCGAGGAGTTCATCTTCGAGGTTCGGTGGGTGAGCAGGAGCATTGCCGAGGAAGAGGAGGGCTTGCATGGTTAGGTTGTTTTCCTGTAGATATTTCTTAACAGAAGGGCCGAAAACCAGGTTTACCCACTCCACAAAGAACTGCCTGGTGACCCATGCCTTCGGGTTTGCCCTCCACATAACTTGCAGTTTATCTTTTAAAATCTTATGTGACTTAAAGACTCTGGGGTTTTCCGAATGGTGTACGAGCAGAGGCTTGATCTTGCAGTCGCCACTCGCATTGGCGCACAGTGCAAGAGTTAGCCTATCCTTCATGGGTTTGTGGCCTGGCATCGCCTTCTCCTCTGCCGTTATAGAAGTCCTATTCGGCATCTTCTTCCAGAAAAGCCCTGTCTCGTCACAGTTGAAGACTTGCTGGGGGATATATCCTTTGGCTTCTATCAGTTCGGAAAAAGTTTTGAGGTAATCCTCAGCTGCCTTCACATCCGAACTTGCTGCCTCACCATACCTGACCATGGAGTGAATGCCAGACCTTTTCCTGAAGTTATCAAACCAGCCTCTACTGGCTTTAAATGAGTCTCTCGATGCTTCATCCGTGGAAGTGCGCGGGGTCTGCTCCAGCAAATCACCATAAATTGCTCGCGCCTTATTTCATATGATGCCCTGTGTTAATGTACCTCCTTTAAGCTGCTTCTCCGTCACCCACACCATCAGTAGATTCTCCATCTTTTCATGGAGAGAGCTATGGAGCTTAGAAATTATTGTAACGCCCTTAGCTGGCGTTATACCCTTTATCGACTCCTTCTGTTTAAGCACAGTGCATATCGTTGAAGTACTCCGCCCGTACTGCCTCTCCAAGTCAGCCACTCGCACACCTTGCTCATATTTTTCTATGATTTCACGCTTTAGTTCAATTGACATCATCCTCTTCTGAGCACTGACCTTTCCACTCGCTTTCTTCGGACCCATGGTTATAAAAAGAAATGTGATAAATTATGTAAATGCACAAAAGATGCTTCAACAACGAGGTAAACAAGCACACTGACTGAGGCGTGGGAAACTGAGACGCTGGAATCGCAGTAAACTGGGGGGTCATGTGCAGCTGCCCAATCCACACGATTACTTGTATCTCAAATGTTGCTCGTATTTCAAAGCAAAAAATTGCTCGCTTGACGGCTTGTATCTCAAAAATCTCGTTTGTTACAGCACTCGTATCTCGAGGTACCACTGTACACAGAAAACTACAGGACACTGAAAAAAGTGATAGAGGAAGATGTAAACAGATGGAAGAGCATACCATGCTCATGGATTGGGAGAATCAATATAATTAAACCATACTACCCAAAGCAATCTATAGATTCAATGCACTACCCATTAAAATACCAATGACATATTTCACAGACCTAGAAAGAACTCTCCAAAGATTCATCTGGAATAAAAAAAGACCACGAATAGCCACAGCAATCCTGAGAAAGAAGAATAAAGTAGGTGGTATCTCAATACTAGATTTCAAGCTGTATTACAAAGCAACTGTTCTCAAAACTGCCCAGTACTGGCACAAGAACAGACATATAGACTAATGGAATAGAACAGAGAATCCAGATATCCACCCAAACCAATACTCTCAATTAATATTTGAAAAAGAGGCATGAACATACAATGGAGTCAAGACAGTCTCTTCAATAAATGGTGTTGGGAAAATTATATAGATACATGAAAAAAAAAAAATGAAACTAGACCACCAACTTACACCATACACAAAAATAAACTCCAAATGGGTATAGGATTTAAACATAAGATGGGAAACCATAAAATACTAGAGGAATCCACAGGCAGCCCAATCTCGGACATATGCTGAAGGAGCTTCTTCACTGATACTGCTCCAAGAGCAATGGAAGCTAAAGAGAAAATAAACAAATGGGACTACATCAAAATAAAAAGCTTTTGCACAGCAAAGGAATCCATCAACAAAACAACAAGAAAGCCCATTGTATGGGAGAACATATTTGCAAATGTTATCAACGTGTACATGCAATTTATACCACTGAATAACAGGAAGATAAATGATCCAATAAAAAAATGGGCAACAGACCTAAATAAAATATTTTTAAAAGAAGGCAGAAGGAAGGCCAAGACACACATGAAAACATACTCAAAGTCACTATCCGAGAGATGCAAATCAAAATGACAATGTGATACCATCTCACACCTGTCAGAATGGCAATCATCAACAAATCAACAAACAAGAAGTGTTTGCGAGGAGGCAGAGAAAAAGGAACCCTGGTGCACTACTGGTGGGAATACAGATTGGTGCAGCCACTATGGAGAACAGTATGGAGTTTCCTCGAAAAACTAAAAATGGATCTCCCATTTGACCTAGCAATCCCACTCCTAGGAATATATCCTAAGAAACTAGAAACACCATTCAGAAAGGATTTATGCACCCCTAGGTTCCTGTCAGTAGATGAGTGGATCAGAAAACTATGGTACATCTACACAATGGAATACTATGCTGCCATAAAAAAGAAGTAATTCTTACCATTTGCAGCAACCTGGATGGAACTGGAGAGCATTATGCTAAGTGAAATAAGCCAGTCAATGAGAGAAAAATATCACATGATCTCACTCATTTATGGATAATAAAGAACATTATAAACTGATGAACAAAAAGATAGATAGAGTCAGTAAAGCATCAAACATACTGTTAAAGCGGAAAGGTTAGGGAGAGGTGGGGTAGAGAAGAGATCAACTGAAGGACTTATATGCATGTATATAAGCATAACCAATGGACACAAGACACTGTGGGTTAGGATATGCATGGGAATGGGGGGGGGCAATGGGAAGATATGAATATATATAATACATTAATAAAAAAATAATAAAGTAGGTTCATTATTAGGAAATCCATTAATATCATATAGTACCAGTCTAATAGGTTTCAGGGAAAGTAATCATAAAAGATTATCTCCATAAATGCTAACAAACGTTCAGAATTCAATATCCATTCCTCATAAAAACACTCAAGAAAATAAGACTTGATGAATACTTTCTTTATATGAGAAAAAAATATATATAGTTCTAATGCCAGTAACTTACTAAATTGTGAAGCACTACAACAAAGAAAAACTATTTCTTTTTACAGTTGGTGTGATATTAATCCTGGAAACCACAAACCTATATAATAAGGAGCTAATATGTGAATAGTCATCATGCCCTCACACCATCAATCATAATGGCTCAGACACTCAGTGCTGGAGAGAGAGAAATGAGGTACAGCCATGCCCAAATGAGCTTGCAAGAGAGGAATAGGAGCCAGCCAGGCTGCAGCCCAGAAGAGGGATAAGCCGCCCACGCTGTGGTCCTGGGTGCCAGCAGATGTGGCTGCAGGTCAAGAGAGGGACAAGCCGCATGCCCTGCGGTCTCAGGTGCCTGCGGTTACGGCCCAAGCAAAGCTGCCCACCCACAGTCCCCTGCGGCTGCTGCTGGCCTGGGTCCTGGGTGCCTGTCGCCAGTCAGAGGGAGGCAAGCCCGGGCCCAGTGCCTGCATCCGGCCGAAGGAGAGAATCCTGGGTCCTGAGTGAGGGGTGAGGCAGAGGTGGGTAGAGGCAATCAGGCCAGCAGGGGAGCAGTCATGGACAGGCAAGCAGGCAAGCAGTTAGGAACCAGTGGTCCCAG
This sequence comes from Lasiurus cinereus, assembly GCA_011751065.1. Taxonomy (NCBI): domain Eukaryota; kingdom Metazoa; phylum Chordata; class Mammalia; order Chiroptera; family Vespertilionidae; genus Lasiurus; species Lasiurus cinereus. The sequence continues at coordinate 37,783,588 of JAAGEH010000005.1, read as the reverse complement.
ATTGTGAGAGCCAGCTGGACATCTCCTTAGTGGTCCCGATTTGGAGAGGGTGCAGACTGTGCATGAATTCCATGCACTGGGCCTCTAGTCCTATACAGTGGTACCTCGAGATACGAGTGCCCTAACATACGAGATTTTTGAGATACGAGCCATCAAGTGAGCGATTTTTGCTTTGAAATACGAGCAACATTTGAGATAGGAGTAATCGTGCAGATCGGCCGGCTGCACACGACCCACCAGTTTACCGTGTCTCGAGCATCTCATAGTTTCCCATGCCTCAAGGTTACAGAACTGATTAAACTCATATCTCGAGGTACCACTGTATAATAAAAGCATAGTATGCATATTGTCTCCTTGATCAGGAGGTCATCCTGGAGTTCAACAAGGGGGTGGGGCCTGCTGGGGGAAGGGAGGGAGGCCCCGGTTGGCAATTGGCAACCTCTAGGGACCCTACTAGTGCACGAATTTCATGCACTGGGCCTCTAGTCACTGATAAAACTCCAACAATTAAAGATAAAGTAACAGGTTGTAAAATCAATATACTGAAGTCGCTTTCATATACACAAAAAGTAACCAATTGGAAAACATCCTATATAATAAAAGCCCAGCAAGCAAAACAGTGGAATGACCAGAGATCAGAACACCATAGTCCTTTGCCCTGGCTGGTCCCGCCTCCCAGAGAGTGGTTAGTGGTGATTAGGCAGGCAGGCAAAATGGTTAGGGGTGATTAGGTAGGCAGTCTGATAGTTTGGGGCAATCAGGCAGACAGAGGCAATTAGGGGTGAGCAGGCAGGCAGGCAAGTGGTTAGGGGCGATCATGCAGGCAGGTGAATGGTCAGGGGCGATCAGGCAGGCAGAGGTGATTAGCTGCAATCAAGCAGGCAGGTGAGTGGTTAGGGGTGAGCAGGCAGGCAGGGGAGTGTTTAGCAGTGATCAGGCAAGCAGGCAGAGGTGGTTAGGGACACTCAGGCAGGCAGCCAGAAGTGATTAGGGGTGGTCAGGCAGGCGAGTAGTTAGGGGCAATCAGGCAGGCCAATGGTTAGGGGCGATCAGGCAGGCAGCAGAGTGGTTAGGGGTGGTCAGGCAGGCAGGTGAGTGGTTAGGAATGATCAGGCAGGCAAAAAGCAGTTATGAGCCAGCAGTCCCAGATTGCAAGAGGGATAACCGACTGCCAGTTTAGGCCTGATCTGCAGGTATCTCTGTGGGATTGGGCCTAAACCAGCAGTCAGACATCCCCTGAATGGTCCTGGTTTGGAAGAGAGTGCAGGCTGGGCTGAGGTACACTCCACCATTCACGAATTTCATGCATCGCACCTCTAGTAATGGTAATAAAGATCAGAACAGAAATAAAGAAAACATCAGGCAAACCCAAATTGAGGGATACTGAATATTTGGGCCATATTTTTCAAGATCATGAAGGGAAAAGATTGGAAGAGACTAAAGAGACACAGCAGCTAAATGCAGTGTGAGATCTTAGATTAGATACTGACCCAGAAAAAGGACATTAGTGGGACAATTAATGAAATTTGAATAACGGGAAGGCATGTAAGGGAAGTCTTTGTGATGTTTTTGCTACTTTTTTTTGTGGCAAAATTATTTCAAAATGAACAGTTAATAAAATAAAAAATAATACTTACGGATTTTGTCTAATAGGTTAATATTAGACACATGGTGTGGCTCAGTGGTTGAGCATCAACCAGTGAACCAGGAGGTCACGGTTCGATTCCAGGTCAGGGTACATGCCTGTGTTGCAAGCTTTATCTCCAATAGGGGGCATGCAGGAGGCAGCTGATCAATGATTCTCTCTCATCATTGATATTTCTCTCTCCCTCTCCCTTCTTCTCTGAAATCAATAAAAATATATTTTAAAAATACTTAGGGCTCTAGCCAATTTGGCTCAGTGGATAGAGCATTTGACCTGTGAACTCCAGGGTCCTGGGTTCCATCACGGTAAGGAGCATGTGCTTGGGTTGCAGGCTCGATCCCCAGTAGGTTTCAATACTGGGTCTACCATGTCCTAGCTGTGCGGACATTGGAGAAGTTATATAATCTCTCTGAACCTCATCCATCCATTGGAGATGATACTGACCCTTCTGTGCTTTTTTGATAATTGAATTAGATGATGATGATGATGAAAATAGTAATGACCATTTAGTAAGCATCAATATATATCTGTTCCAGGTATATTCATTAACTGTATAAAACACAAATGATATTTAGTTCATGGTAGGTACTCAATAAATACTTCCCGCCCCACCCCACCCCCCTTACCTCTTACTGGTCACAGTGATTCCTGTAGTTTGTCAGCAGCAGATTGATTGTTGCCTTAGTACTGTCTCCCAGTAAATAAATTTAAAATTTATTTATTTCAACAAATCAATTTAAAGAAAATAAGGAAGATTTAATTTAAGCCCAGGAAGCCACCAGTGAGTAATTGCCAACATCATTTCATTAAGGAAGTATTTGGGGCTTAGAAGTCAACGGAATTCCAACCAAATTATAATTTAATACTTTAGCCCTTAGGTTCAGGGTCTTAGGCTTCTACAGAAACCAGACAGAGTTCTGTCTGTACTATGACATTGTTCATATGTTATTTTGATATTTAGTGCCCATCTTCAGACCAAATAATCAGAATAAATACCTGCATACAAGCTCTGTGTAAGGAACAAGTGGAACATGTAAGGTCATCCAACGGCTTGGTTGAGCTGTATGTCCTACCTGGGCCTGACAGGCATCTTAAGATACTGGGCCCTCGCTTTGTCGGAAAATAAATGAAAGTGTCCCCTTTCCCCCCACCTTTCCTTAGGTTTCAGGAACACTGCTTACCATAGCCTTTCTTTGTGCAGGTTTTAGGTGACTAGATCCTCTTTGACAATATAAAGCATGGATTACAACTCACTTTGTAGCAATGCCAGGACTCTAGGCTCAGGAGAATAAATTTTAGGTTCATTATGAGATTATTTCAGTTAAGTCTCGTTGTGGAAAAAAGCAGCTGGGGAAAAGGCAGTTCTAAGCTTGGTTTACTGTTTATTTCAGATCCCCAAGATCAATTCTTACGACTATCACAGCCCATTGTGCATACGGGACATGAGTGATTGTTCCTGGGAAGCAAGATGGGTTGCTGGTGACAGTGATTACACCAAAAACTGACTGTGGTTGTGGGCCTGGACCTCATCCAGGCAAAACTCAAGGAAATCAGGAGTCATAGTCCTTGACACACTTGTACTTATCTGCCATCCTTGTCAGAAGTTAGCTGATCCTTGAAGACTAATATAAAACTAAGGAATTTTAGAACGTGCTATATGCCTTACTACTTTTCTTCTTTCTTTCTTTAAAAGCTCCTCCTCCCTTTCGGTGTAACACATTGCCCACCGTAGCTCAACCTCAGATTCAGCCTTGGATGTGCAGGGCGGAGATTAAGAATAATAAGCAACCTTCCCCTTATTTCCACCTTTCATTTTTCAGCAGCAACTGCAGGCCTACGTGGCCTGGGTGAATGCGCAGCTGAGGAAGAGCCCAGCAGTGAAGCCCATACAGGACCTGCGACAGGACCTTCGGGATGGGGTGATCCTGGTTCATCTCATCGAGATTGTTGGTCAGTTGGCCCTGGATTCTGATGCTAATATTAATCAGAACTTGACATTCTTTATCCTTCATATGCCTTTCAGAACAGATGGCTTCTTCTTTAAAACATATGGCATTGAGCGCCAGCCCGTGGACTGAAGGGTCCACGACTCCTTTCAACAGCACATACCTCAGTTGCATGCTTGTTCTCTGGCCCTGTTCAGCACATACAGGAGGCAACTAATCGATGTTTCTCCCTCTGTCTCTCCTTCTCCCTCCCATTCTCTCTAAAAATCAATGGGAAAATATCCTTGGATGAGGATTAATGAAGTAAATATATATATGTGTGTGTGTGTGTGTGTGTGTGTGTGTGTGTGTGTGTGTGTGTGTAAACAAAATCTATGGCACTGAAAGTAGAAAAGACAGAATACTTTCCCAAGGTTAATTCATTTATTTATTAGTCAGTAGACATTGTGTGCCAGGTATTGTGTTATGCTTTGGGAATATGATGATAAACACAGTCTAAGCTCTCAAGAGCTCCTCTCCCTCCAATCTAGTTGGAAAGACTGAAAAATGATGGGGCACATGGAGATTCAGTAGTAGCTTGTCAGAAGAATCGATGTCTGAACCAAGGCTGGAAAAGGAGGTAGTAGTCAGGCAGGTACTGACTACTGTATGCTTCAAGAAAGGGCTGATCCTTTTGGAGCCCTGGAGTTGTTGATGCTCACTCTTATATATGGTGCCATAACCTTATTTTCATAGCATTTGTATGTAGCTCTGTTATTATTTTATTTCATTAACTGAATGGTAATTGCTCAGCTATCTCTCCTGTGTACACTGAGCTCTTTAAGATCAGGTACAGCATAACTTTTTTATTTTGGTTCCACAACTCCTACCCAAGTGCCTGGCACATGATAGGTACTTAAATGCTGATTGTTATATTAGTCAGCTGACCTCACTGAGAGGGATGCAGGGGTCGTGGTGGTGGAGAAGCCCAATTTGCTGCAGGCAGCCTCTCCCTCATTGGCACAGTTCACAGACTTACCAGAGTAATCATTGATAATGATGATAATAATGGTAATAGTAGTAGCAGCTGCCATTTGTTGAATACTTTCTAACTCATTTAATTTCACTTATCCCTTGAGAAACAGCTAACATTATTGCTATTTTGAGGAAACAAGCTTAAAAAAGAGGATTTATAAAAATAAATAAATTTGCCGAAACCGGTTTGGCTCAGTGGATAGAGCATTGGCCTGCGGACTGAAGGGTCCCAGGTTCGATTCCGGTCGGGGGCATGTACCTTGGTTGCGGGCACATCTCCAGTGGGGGGTGTGCAGGAGGTGGCTGATGGATGTCTCTCTCTCATCGATGTTTCTAACTCTCTATCTCCCTTCCTCTCTGTAAAAAATCAATAAAATATATTTTAAAAATATAAATAAATAAATAAATTTATTGAACAATAATAATATATCAAGCATTGAACTAAGCATCTTACTTTGATTGATGTATGACATGGGTATGATATGAGTGCCACTATCTTATTTCAAGAGATTTAAAAAGGCTAAGCAGGTATACAAGATCACATAATGGTATGTGTCAGAGCAGTGGTACAAACCTAGATCTGCTTTCATTCCGAGCTCATTCTAAACATTTAATTTTTCACTTATTTCAATAGATTATACTTGAAAATATAATCAGATTTTAAAAAAACCACACACACACACACAGAAGGTACAAGAGGGTATAAAGTCAAAAGCCTTTTTTCCCACCTCTGTCCCTCTGCCAGCTACCATTTTTTCTGGGGCAATCAGTGTAAGCAGTTTTTTGCATTTCTTTCCAGAGATATTCTGTACATATACAAGCAATTTGAATATGTGTTCATTTTTCCAAAACCCAAGTATTTTTGTGACTTTGCTTTCTAAAAAGTTCACTGAATTCATTTCCTTTCCCGATTCCTTATTTAACCCGCCCTCCTCAGGATTTGGATCCCACTACTCCACTAAAACTTTCTCAAGGTCACAACCTCTGCCTTGTGAAATCCAGTGCCAGGCCTCAGCCCTCATTTTATTCCATTTAAGAGAACTTCACACAGTTGATCACTCCCTCCTCCTTCAAACACTTAAAAAAATTATTTTAGCAGAGACCGGTTTGGCTCAGTGGATAGAGTGTCGGCCTGCGGTTCGATTCCGGTCGGGGGCATGTACCTTGGTTGCGGGCACATCTCCAGTGTGGGGCGTGCAGGAGGCGGCTGATCAATGTCTCTCTCTCATCGATGTTTCTGACTTTCTATCTCTCTCCCTTTCTTTCTGTAAAAAATCAATAAAATATATATTTTTTAATTATTTTTGGGGGTGACATTGATTAACAATAACATTATATAAGTTCCGGGCATATATATATTTTTTTTTTCTAAAAAGTAAAGGAAAAAGAGGACATTAATGGGCCCAGGCCCAGTACTCACCTGTTCCAACAGAAAGTCTTGAGGACACGCTGTGCCCTTTCTCCTCTCCAGGAGCTTTCCAGGCATATATTGTGTGCCCTCCACCTGAAGTCTAGTCTCCTTGCATTACCACATATTTGATCTCCTTTACCTTCTTCATTTTCCCCAGCCCCACTTCCCTTCTGGTGACCACCATTCGGTTGTCTATATCTATAAGCTTGTTTTGTTTGTTTGTTGCTTGTTGTTTTATATTCCACATATGACTGATATCACACACTGCTTGTCCCTTTCCTCCTGTCTTATTTCACTTAGCATAATACTCTCAAGATCCATCCATGTTGTTGCAAATGGCAGTATTTCATTTTTTATGAGTAATTAGTATTCCATTGTATATATGTAGCACATCTTCTTTATCCAATCATCCATCAGAATGAATGGGACTACATCAAACTAAAAAGCTTCTGCAAAACAGAAGAAACCATCAACAAAGCAAAAAGGCAACCACACGTTTGCTTTAATTGGTTCCCTGGACCCTGTGGACTTCGTTTTCCTCCTTTCTCACTAGCTCCCTGATTGCTTTGCTGACTTTTCTCCTTCTTCCTAACCTCTGAGTGTTGTTGAAGTTCTCCTTAGCCCTTGGATATTCTCTATCCCTAAATGGTCTTTTTCCAATTTATATCTTTAATCCTAAACTTTTCCTTGAGTTCTAGACATGAATATCAACTCCCTATTCAGCATTTCTATTTGAATGTCCAAAATGCAACTCTAACTTCACATGTCCTAATCAGAACTTCGGATTTCCTTCTCCCACCTAATCACTTTATCCCCCAGGTTTCTTCATCTAAGCAATATATCACGGTGCCATTCACCCAGCTCTTGAAGCAGAACACTTAGAAGTTTTACTTGGTTATTCTCTTTTCCCCATGTATCATATCCAGTCCTTCACATGTGCTTTCTGCTTTATAGTAAAAATTTATCCACTATCTGACTTTTCACCTGGCAGCCTCTTTCACTCCAACCCAAAATGTTATTATCTCTTCCCTTGTCTTTTCATTTTCTTTCTAACTAATCTCCCTGTTTCCTTTCTGTATAATCTATCTCTACCCAGAGTCAACTTTTAAAAACATAAACTAGCCTGGCTGATGTGGCTCAGTGGTTGAGTGTCAACCTATGAATCAGGAGATCACAGTTCAATTCCTGGTATGGGCACTTGCCTGGGTTGCCAGGGAGAGGGTAGGAGGGAGGGGGGCGCCTCAATTCCCACTAGGGGGCATGCAGGAGGCAGCCTATCAATCATTCTTTCTTGTCATTGATGTTTCTATCTTTCCCTCTCCCTTCCTCTCTGAAATCAATAAAAATGTATTTTTTTTAAATTTGCAGGCCATCTAAAAGATTTTCATTTTTCTACTTCCCATTCCAAATTATAAACACTAAGGCTTAACTCACTTGTATATTTATATATAATATTACTCTTTACATCAAATATTCCCTTTCTCTGTATCTGGCTATCTGAAACTTTGATATTATTTCTCCTTATAACTTCATATATTTTCTGCTTTCTAACAGCAGGAGAAAAGCTGAGTGGGGTACAGCTGAGTCCTAGAAACCAACAGGAGATGAAGAATAATGTGGAGAAAGTGCTACAATTTGTGGCCTCCAAAAAGATTCGTATGCACCAGACTTCAGCTAAAGGTCAGTACCTCTACATTCTTGGTGGATGAGTACACTCATCTTTAGCTGGCAGTTGCTTAGTGTGTAGTCAAGAGATCTGATTGGCAGGAGGAGGATTAACCCCATGACTTCATGTCATTTTCCCGTAAAGAAAGTTTTTGGGACAGAATGATTATCAAAATTTGACTGCTTTGGACACCTGGGTGAAGATAGAAGTTCTCTATTCATTTTAATTTAATAAAGGTTTGCTTGATTGTGTGTAGGACAATTAATAGAGAAGAAATTACAAAATTGGGATATTGATTTTAGAATTTCTCGTTTAAGTAATAAAAAATGAGGATAGCTTATGTTTTTGAAGTTCCTATGGTTTCATGACCAATAATTATTTCATGACATAATAGCCTACATTTTTTTTCATCCAGTTTTCCAGATGGAAAATATTTTCTAGCATTTTTTTTCTTTTACATCACAGAATATTCCTGATAAGATGGAGGGGCTCTATGACCTCAGCACATGTCCTCTCCTATAGCCACGTGGCCAGAAGGGGACATTTATAGTCTCCTTGAGCCCAGGCTGCAAAGATGAAAGGTTGTAGGTGTCTTCGAAAAGCACAGGCCCCTACTCCTCTCGCCATTTCTCTAGAACTGACTGTAATCCGATTCTGTTTCAGCCTTAGTTTCTGGGCTTGGTTACCTGTGACTCTGGTGAGAATGGAGGCAGGAAGGGACATGTTTCTGTTACTGATGTTCTCTGTGTTGGGATCATTCAGGAAGGGTAGATGCTAATGATTGAGAGCACACTGTAGAAGGTATCAATCAATCCTTTCAAACCTTGCATATCTAAAAGGCTATGCAACTAAAAAAAAAAAAAGAATTTTACCAATTTCCTTACATTAACTTTCACCAGACCTATCACATTTTTTTTCTGCCTGCATTCCTTTTTCTTTTCTAGGACAAATTTAGAATGCAATAATCTTTTTCATCTGGTCCCCATTAGGAGGGGCTTGGGGATCTGTCCCATTAAAATCAACTATTTGGGGGGGAACACTGCCATTCAGAACCTCGTAGTCTTTTACCTGGCTTCCTGATTAGTCCCACTGCATTGATATTTGTCCTCCTCCCATCTGCTCTCCACATTGCCGCCAGAATGATCTTACCAAGAGTACATATGCTCATGCTGTTCTCTGCCTCAGAGGGTCCTTAGGATAAAATCTGCAGTCCTTTCTCTGGCTTATCATGCCCTTCCTGACCTGACCTCTGATTCATCCCTCAGCTTTTACCCTCTCCTACTGGGCTCTGAGTTCTAGCTTTGCTGAACTCCTTTCAGTTCCTCCACCGAAGAGCTGTGCCATAGAAGTATAATGTGAGTCATATGTGTAATGTAAAAGTTTCTAATAGCCACATTAAACAAAAGAAAAAAGTGTGAAACCAGTTTGAATAATAAATTTATTTAACTCAATATATCCAAAATATTATTTCAAAATGTAAACTATTAATGAAATATTTTGCATTCTATTTTTTGTACCACATCTAAGGAAATATTTTGCATTCTCTTTTTGGGTGTGCATGTGCTAAGTAAATACAACACTTATAGCACATTTCAATTCAGACTATAGCTACCTTTTACATGCTCAGTATAGCTAGCGACTCCCACACCAGACAGCGAGGCTCCAGTATGTCATGCTTTTTCTTGCCTCTAGACTTCATGCTTGCTGCTCCCTCTTCTCCTCCATCTGATGGACTACTATTCGTCAACCAAGTCTCAGCTTGGAGCTCACTTCCTCTGGGAATCCTGAGCCATCTAGACTAGACACGATGCTTCTACTCTGAGCCCCCAAGGAATCCTGTACTTCTCCTATCATAACATGTTACTATACTTCATTGTAATTGCTTTTAAATATTCTGTGTCCCTGTTGAACATTTTTGTAAGGACAGAGAGCTTGACTGCCTCGCTCACCTGCATCCCTAGCAAGTGCGTATTTAGTGAGTGAGGCCTCAGCCTCTACTTCCCTCTCGGTCTGTTCTGTTCCCCAGATATTGTGGAAGGAAACCTGAAGTCTATCATGCGGCTGGTCCTTGCCTTGGCAGCTCACTTCAAACCCGGCTCTGGCAGGACAGTGAGCCAAGGACGGGACTTCAGAGCCCCTCTGCAGAGTCACCAGCCACATTGTGCCATGGCTGTGGCCCAGGGAGCAGCTGCTGCTCTGGCTGATGTGTGTCATGACATGTCACGGTCAGGACGGGACATCTTTCGATACAGACAGAGGTAATGGTGGGAATCTGAGAATGGAAACTGGACTGTCTTTGATATTTTTCCCTTAAATGCTTATCTGCAGTAGATGAAAATATCACCCAAACAGCCCCACGTTGCAGAAAAGAGCACTTTGAAAGAGAAAAGTTCTTTCTTTTGAAGAGTTCTATTTGCAATCAGCAGAAAGTGGATGAATGATAGACAGTCTGTTGCTCTGGTGCCCAGAATTGTAAAGAGATGCCATTGGCATTGTGTTTTCTTCACTGGGAGCAATATTCCATTCATCTGCGTGAGTCTCTCCCTGGAATGTATCCTGAAGACCAAGCTCCCGCCGGAGTCACGGCAGGAAATGCTTTGGCAGTTGTGTGTGTGCTAAGCATGACCCTGAGGTATTGCAAAGATTGGTGAAGTTATGCGCTTTTGTATCTGTCTTCTCTGCTAGGTTTCAAGTGTCTCTGAGGCAAGGGCTTTGCCTTATTCATCTTTCCTATAGTGCTCACAAGGGGGTCATCTATCAGTACTTGTTGAGTTGAAGGACTGACCCTTCTCCTTTGCTGGTGTCCTCTGACTTTAGGAATAGCAGCACAGATGAGATCGAGAATCCATACTGGAGTGTGCGAGCTCTGGTGCAACAGTATGAAGGGCAGCAAAAGTCGCCTTCTGAGTCCAGCTGCTCCAGGTAACCATGGCCTCAGATTCTTTACTACTCCAGTTTTAGCTAAAAGCTGAATTCCTGGGGAGTCTCGGGGTTCTTAGCCTTAAGTAGCAACACAACAGGCCATGAGGCACCTAAACCCGTTCTCTTTCCCTCCTATTATGTTTGGCCTTAAAGGGGTAGCCCTCAGCACTGCCTCATCGTTTTGTGCTGGCAGGAGGGGAGGGTGGGATGCTGTGAATTTCCCACCTGGGGAAGCTTTGTGCAGAGCTACAGTGCCCTTGCTGGGACCTACCATGGTCTAGCCTGGTGGTTCAGATGTTATATATCAGTTGTCATCGTTTATAAGAACCAGTTCCATTGCACTGGCTTATTGCCTGGGTATAACTAAGTTATGGCCTGAGGGGATTGCATCAAGCTCATAACAAGAGAAAATGAGCAGAGTTGTATTAGAGCATTAGAATGTTTCCAACTTTCACTTATAGGGCTGGGAATTATAGCAGATTAGTCCATATTTGAGTGGGCTAATGATTAGAATACATATGTGACTATAGCTGAAAGGCTGCTTATATACCCTAGAGCCAAGTGGGGAGACCAAAACAGGACAGAGTGCTCTCATAAAAGCCTGATCAATGCCAAGTATAGTGGCAGGAAAAGACTGCTTTCCTGGCTTATGTAGATCATGCTCCTATGAACACATCCCCAGGTAATGTTAGCTTACTTACTAACTTCATTTCATTGCTCAGTCATGTTTAATTTATGCTCTTTTGACCTTTTTTGTCTCCGACCTCAATCCAGCTTAGGCTGTTCTAGTTAAACCTAATTGCTCTTTATCTTATAAGCATTTTATGTGTCTTCAGTGTTTTTCCTCTTATTTCTTTTTCTCACAATATTCCGTCTTAGTTTGATGGACCATTTCCTAGTCTATGGAGGTTACATCGCAATTCTTTCTCCACTTTAATATTCTGGTAACCTTGCTCAACTTTAATGATCACATTTAATAGATGTACTTTCTTATGTATAAAATTCACAAAACATAAAGGTAACCATTAATCATTTTCCATTTTAAAAATTATCACCCGATGCCGAAACTGGTTTGGCTCAGTGGATAGAGCCTCGGCCTTCGGACTGAAGGGTCCCAGGTTCAGTTCCAGTCAGGGCCATGTACATTGATAGTGGGCACGTCCCCAGTGGAGGGCGTGCAGGAAGAGGCTGATTGATATATCTCTCATCGATGTTTCTAACTTTCTTTCTTTTTTAAATTAAATCTTTACTACTCAGATTATTACATTTGTTTCTCTTTTTTTCCCCTCCATAGCTCCCCTCCACCCGGCTCCCAACCCTCCCTCTACCCTTATCTCCCTCCCGTTGACCTCACCCATAGGTGTATGATTTTTGTCCAGTCTCTCCCTGTACACCCTTCACCCCTTTCCCCCTGAGAATGATCAGTCCACTCCCTTTCTGTGCTCCTGATTCTATTATATTCACCAGTTTATTCTGTTCATCAAATGTTTAATTCACTTAATTTTTAGATTCACTTGTTGATAGATATGTATTTGTTGTTCATAATTTTTTGTCTTTTACCTTTTTCTTCTTCCTCTTCTTAAAGAGTACCTTTCAGCATTTCATATAATACTGGTTTGGAGTTGATGAACTCCTTTAGCCTTTTCTTCTCTGTGAAGCTCTTTATCTGCCCTTCAATTCTGAATGTTAGCTTTGCTGCAAGAGTGTTCTTGGTTGTAGGTTCTTGCTATTCATCATGTTGAATATTTCTTGCCACTCCGGTCTGGCCTGCATCGTTTCTGTTGAGAAATCAGCTGACAGTCGTATGGGTGCTCCCTTATAGATAATGAACTGTCTTTCTCTTGCTGCTTTTAATATTCTCTTTGTCTTTTGCTGTTGGTATTTTAATTATGATGTGTCTTGGTGTAGTCCTCTTTGGATTCCTTTTATATGGGGTTCTGTGTGCTTCCTGGACTTGTAAGTCTATTTCTTTTACCAGATGTGGGAAGTTTTCAGTCATTATTTCTTTAAGTACATTTTCAGTATCTTGCTCTATCTCTTCTTCTGGCACCCCACAATTCTGATGTTGGTACGCTTGAAACTGTCCCAGAGGCTCTTTACATTATCTTCACATTTTTGGATTCTTTTTTCTTGTTGCTTTTCCAGTGGAGTGTTTTCCGATTCTTTATATTTCAAATTTTTTACTTGATTCTTGCCTTCTGCTAGTCTGCTGTTAGGTCTCTGTATAATATTTTTTATTTCAGTCAGTGTATGTTTAATTTCTAGTTGGTCCTTTTTCATCTCTAGTTGGTCCTTTTTCATCTCTAGTTGGTCCTTTTTCATCTCCTCTTGGGACTCGCTAACTTTATCCAACTTTTCTAGGATATTCTTGAAAAACCTTATAAGCATGGTTTTGAACTCTATATCCAGTCATTTGTTTTTCTCCATTTCTTTTGTTTATGATCTCTTCTCTTGTTCCAGCATTTTAACTATGCCGGGAGAACTTCTGTGTTGGATTCAGCCTTATGATACCAGACTTGCAAAACTGCAAAAGCCTCTCTGTTGAGCTTGGGATGGGTGGAGTCTCAGGGCTTAAAGGACTGCCTTGCCTTCCAGTCGGCCCTGCCCTCCACAGCCCCCAAGTCTCACGTGAGTGGGTAATCACTGGAGTGGTCCCTGTGCACGCGCGCGCGCACGCTTTCCCTCTCTTTCTCTCTTTCTTTCTCTCTCTCTCTCTCTCTCTCTCTCTCTCTCTCTCTCTTTCTTTCTCACAGTGCCTCTAGACTGCTGCCTTTCCGGCTCCCCTGCGCTCCGGGACCATATAAATATAGGTCCCCAGGACTTCGCCCGAATCTGAGGTTTAGTGGAGTTAGAAGTGGCGCAGTTGGGATGCTTTGTCTCCCGCCCTCTTGTGAAAGCCAGCGGCACAATCAGCAGTTGGTCTTCTTCGCGCAGTGCTGTGTGTGCCACCCGACTTCTGTCCTCCTGCAACTCCCCCAAATTTCCGTGTACTTCTCCCTTTTCACAGTCCAAACTCCCCCCATATGAGTTTCGGCTGGACTTGGGGCTTAGTGTCGTAGGATAAGGGGTTCAATGCCGTTGGGAGTCTCCCGCCAGAGAAAGCCAGCCAGGTGCTCCTGCACCTGCTCTCTCCACATGCGCATCTCCGTACCTCAGCTTTTTGCAGCTCCTCTGTATCTCTGTGAGCCCCTCTCTTTCCTTCTAGTTGTAGAATTTCCATTCAGCCAGCTTTCCTGTGGTTCTGGATAATGTCCATTCTGTATTTTAGTTGTAGTTTTGAAATTGTTGTGTGAGGTAGCAGTGTATTTACCTATGCCACCATCTTGGTTCGCCCAGCCCGATGTTTCTAACTTTCTATCCCTCTCCCTTACTCTCTGTAAAATATCAATAAAATATATATTTTAAAAATAAATAAATAAAATAACCCCTTGATTTTAAAAAAAAAAAGTATCACCCAAGGACATGCTTCGAGAGAGGAAGAGTTGGGGGGGTTGGGGGAACAGAGAGAGACAGAGAGACAAAGAGAGAGAGAGACAGAGAGAGAGAAGAAACCATCAATGTGAGAGAGAAACATCTATTGGTTGCTTTCCTTCATAAGTGTCCCAGGCCTCTAAGTTTTCAGTGCATAGGATGATGCTCAACCAGCTGAGCCACTCAGGCCCAGCAATCATTAATCATTTTAAAGTGTACACTTCAGTGATGCTTAGTACTTTCATAATGTTTGCAACTATCACCTCTATCCAGTTTGAAGACATTTTCATCACCCTCAAAAGGAAACCCTGTACCCATGAAGCAATAGGTATGCTTTTAGTGAGAATCCAAACCATTTCTTCCTTGATTGTCACTTGGTACAGAATCAAAGGATGTTTCGTTGTATGATGAGATCTATTGCTTCCTGCATGGCCACAGGCCTTTTGCTCTTCTGTGTCTGATAGTGCCTGCTAGCGTTGGGGGATGGGGGGTGTTTGGGGCAGGGGGACCCTGGATTTCTTCCTGAGAGCAACTGCTTCCTTCTTCTCTGTCAGGACTCAGACTGGGGCAGCCACCGTGTGACTTAGTGACCCACTGGAACTCTGACTGCAGTGGAGCGATGGGACAGTTTTCTAGGAGGGGCTCAGAGAACAGTTTGCATTCCGCTTTCTGTCTTTGACCCCTTCCTGATTTTGTTCTTTTCTTCTAAGCTGACCGCTCACTCACCTTGTTAGGGTGTTCAGTCAGCACCCTGCCTTTTCCTCCCTGAGACCCAGCAGGCTTGGGCACAGTCTGCTCCCTCTCTTCACCTTTGCTCAGGGGGAGCCCATTTAATGGCTCAGTGACCATGAAAGCCAGGAGACCCCAGGGTGTGACTGGGAACCGGGAGAAGGTTAAGATTGGAAGATAGCCCTCAGGATCTAATTCCCTGCCCCCCTCCTCGAATGACACCTTGCCGGCCTGGCGCTTCCATAACTTCAGGCCAGCCTCTCCCTGTGTCCAAAATGATCCCTAGTGGGTAAAAAAGCACACTCGGAAACGCCCGGAGGGGAGTAGGAGAGATGGGCGTTCCGCGGCTTCCGGGGGAGACCGCACCCTCAAGAAGCTGGCTTCTACCTACCCCGACCTCTGCATCCGCGAAGGAAGGGCTCAGGGTGGAAAAGGCAACGAGTACAGATCAGGGTCTCACGGCCAGGACCAGCCGCCTTGGGGATTCTGCCCGCCGGCGGCCCCTCCCTGCCTGGCGGGTGCTCCCCGGGTCCTCCTCCCGGCCGCGCCCCCGCCGGGCTCAGCTGGGTCCAGCCGGCGCTGCCCGGCAGCGTGTGGCCGCCTGGGGAGGGCGGGCAGGGCGAGGCCGGGAGGGACGGGGGAGGCGCTGCGAAGCTGGGGTACCCCGCCCGCACGCCGCTGCCTGGGACTCGGCTAGCCGCGCTGCCCGAGCCGCGGAGCGCTTCGCAGTCGGAGATGGGTTGATATGCCCGCGCCCCGGGCATGCCCCCAGCCGCGCGGCCGCGGAGACCACCATGCGGCCACAGATGCCCGCAGCCTGCGAGAGAAGGCGGTCCCGCCCAGCCCCAGCTGCGGCCGTGTCTGAGCTGCCGGCACCGCGCGCCACAGACCTGGAGCATCCCAGTCCCTGGGGCCGGGACGCGCTGGCTTCGCAGCCCTCCCCATCTCTTCCGCAATCGGCCGGGTAGTTGGCCTGCCCCAGCTTGGGGAGACATGCCGGAATCTGGGAGCGCTGTGACTCTCAGGTCCCCACTTCTCCCAGGGAAGCAGGCTTGCTGAGCTCGGAGCCAGGAGAGGACCATGGGAGGGACGCAAGTCAAATGGTGAGCTGAGGCCACTTTGGCTTTGGAGGTGGGGGCCTGGGTGGGAGCAGAGCCCGACTGGAGGATGCCGGTGGCCAGAGACAGACGGGGATGGTGGGGCGCTGTATTGCGGAGAACGGGCTGCTGGCCTGGGATAAAATACACCTGGTGAGGGAGCTGGCGCCAGCATAGGGGAAGGAGTGGCCCTTTACCCTGTCTTATCTCTGCTCAGGGAAGGCATTTAAGGGGGGAACAAGACTCTCTTTCTTATGGCCCTTTACCTATTAAAAAAATTAATTTGACTCTAATTTGCAAGTGTCTTTGCTGGCGGACCACTTTCTGATAAATTAAGGTTGGAGAGATGTTAAACCTGTGGGAATTAAGTGTATCATATCGGTTGGACCTGATTTGTAATCACTTGTTCCTTGATTTGAGAGGATTATGATGGCAGGTAGGGGATTCCTTGCTTGTGAAATAGGGCTTCAAAGATCATCAGGCAGAGCCTATAGCATGCAATTAATTAGTGTGAAATTACTTTTCTCTGACTTGAGGAAAAGGATCTAATGCACCATCCTCATTCATGAGGTTATTCTTGCCTCAGGATTTTTCTTCCTCGGTCCTTTCTCTTTTAACTTGGCCATCTAATTCCATGATCTTAGCTCTCTGGCCTCATACACTGGCAGCCTCAATTCAAGAAAGAAAAATATTGTTTTCTTCTGGCTGCCTGGCCACTCCCCAAGTGGGGTTGGATATGCTGACATCCTCCTCTTCTGCCCTTATTTAGGAGACAGCTCACTCAGGAGGGAGAAGGTGGAGCTGAGCATGCGTCTCTGCTTTTAGGAAAGCAGCATCCGGTTCACACCATCCTCCCAACCCACCCTCCTCTCACACGTTACCTACCCACTGTGGTCCGTCCAAATGCAGGCAGTGGAACATGTCAACCACAGCACCTTGTCAGCTGAGAAAGTATCTTAGTTCTCAAAGAGGAGCAGCTGCTTCAGGCCTCTTTCTCCACGTGGATCCCAGTTTCTTTAAGGCAAATGTTGAGGCTTGAGCAGTCATAAATCTGTTTCTTTCTTTTTTTTAAATATATTTTTATTGCCCTAATCCATTTTGCCCAGTGGATAGAACGTCATTCTGCAGACTCAAGGGTCCCGTACGTACTCAAGGGTACGTACCTTGATTGTGGGCACATCTCCAGTGGGGGGTATGCAGGAGGCAGCTGATTGATGTTTCTCTCTCATCATTGTTTCTCTCTCCCTCTTCCTTCCTCTCTGTAAAAAAATCAATAAAAATATTTAAATAAATACACACACACACACACACACACACACACACACACACATATTGGTTTCAGAGAGGGAGGGAGATATAGAAACAGCAATGATGAGAGAGAATCATTGATTGGCTACCTCCTGCATACCCTCTAGTGGGATTGAGCCTGGAACCCAGGCATGTGCCCTTGACTGGAATTGAACCCGGGACCCTTTAATCTGCAGGCCGATGCTCTATCCACTGATCCAAATCAGTTAGGGCTTAAATCTGTTTCTTTATAAATAACACTAGAGGTCTCATGCATGAAATTTGTGCAAGGGGCTAGGCCCTCATAGCCCCGGCTTCACCAGCAGGTCGTCTGGAAGGATATCCAGGAGGTTGTTCGGCTGTCCAGTCTAATTAGCATATTACACTTTTATTATTATAGATAGTACCCCTAGACTAGTGCTTTTCCGGCAGCTAATGCATGTTGGCCTGGAAGTCAGATTACATAAGATAGAAAGCAACTCCTTTCTATCGTTCTTTTTTTTTTTTTTTTTTTTTGGAAATTTCTCTCTTTTTTAAAATTACACTTTATTTATTTTTACATCATCATCCAATGATGTTTTTCCATTAATCTTTTAGAGAAAGGGAAAGACAGAGATAAACATCGATGTGAGAGACACACATTGATTGTTTGCCTCCTGCACGAGCCTTGAACAGGGAGGGCCTGGGCCGGGGAGGAGTCTGCAATCAAGGTACGTACCTGCCCTTGACCGGAATCAAACCTGGGAACCTTCGGTCCACAGGCTGACGCTTTATCCACTGAGCCAAACTGGCTAGGGCACAATTATCTTTTAATATCACTTCTTGCCACTCTTCACCCCTCTTGCTTTTTGGGTTGTAGATCTATAGGCCTGGTTAAGTTCCTTTCTTTAAGTTGAAGAAACAACAACTTTAAAATTTTTTGGTGTGTTCTAATAAGGATGAGAATGTATTACTGGTTGAGGGCATTTCCACTGAAGCCTTTAAACTTTGGACAACGAGGAGGATGAGAACCTAGTCCTCAGGTTGCTTCAGGGGCTCTGAATTCTCTAGGCACCTCTGTGCTTGACTCTTGTTTTTACTGGTTTCTGGAAAGGAGAAATGTTAACTCCTGATCGTGGCTGTGAGGATTAGCCTGGGAGACTTCAGGGGCATGTTAAGTGGGTCAGTGAATCTTAGACACTGTCCCTGTTGTCTAGGTGATGGATCTGGGAAGGATCCCTGAGAGGGGGGTGGGCCTACAGCCCCCATGGCCCCTGAGAGTGTTTCAGTGCTGATGTTCTCAGGGTGCAATGCAAGGAAAGGGGTTCTGCAGCTGCAAGCTTCAGCCTCACATCCCCATCTTGTCTTATAGCTTTGCTATTGTTCTGGGGATTTAAAATTCCATTTCCCCCAAAATCCGAACAGTTCCTCCCAAGGCTAGTAATTATATCAGAACGGAAGAATTGTTGGGAGTTGCTCATGACAATTTGAAACGATTGTGGCAGACATATAAGTAACTCTGGGAGTAAATCAAGTAAACCTTTACCTTCTCCAAGCAGGTGTTCCCCCTTTGACCTATTACCCTTTCCTTATCATATCCTAGCTTTATTGATATGTCACTGTTCCTTTGTTCATCCTGGTGCTATCCACACTCCAGCACTTTCTCCCTGATGAGGCACCTTACATGCTTTCCTCTCCTTTGGCATCAGCCCAGATGATTTGCTGGTATTGCTTGTATGTGTGTATAAATGATTAGTATATTGGAAATAGATTTTCCTTCAAGTATTCAAATATAGTAAAACACATACTATATCAGTGTGTAAATGGTAGTGAGTAAAAAACAAAACAAAACAAAACTTGCCCTTGCCCTAGCCAGTTTGGCTCAGTGGACATAGCGTCAGCCTGCAGACTGAAAGGTCACAGGTTCAATTCTGGCCAAGGGCACATGCCTGAGTTGTAGGCTTGATCCCCAGTAGGGGCCCTGCAGGAGACCAAAATGAATGATTCTCTTTCATCATTGATGTTTCTATCTCTCTATCTCTCTCCCTTCCTCTCTGAAATAAAGAAATATATTTAAAAAACAAAAAAAAAAAACAAAAAACAAAACTTGAGTGTCAGCCATACACAAAAAGGTTGTAGGTTTGATTTCCAGTCAGGACACATACCTAGATTGTGGGTTCAATCTCAGTTGGAATGCATATGAGAGGCAACTAATAGATGTTTCTCTCCACATCAGTGATTCTCTCACTCTCCCTTCCTCTCTCTCTCTCTCAAACCAATAAAAACATATCCTCAGGTAAGGACTAAAAAGAAACAAACACACACCAAGAAAACCCCAGAAACTCTTTAAAATGCTAGATTACCAATTCTATAAATTGTGAAGACATTAAGAATTGGCTATTAATTGAATTAAGCCTCAAGGCAGTCTTGTTGTGTAAAATAATTCCTAGGACTGGGTCATTTATTCATTCAATAAATATTTGTTGCTGAAACCGGTTTGGCTCAGTGGATAGAGCGTTAGCCTGCGGACTGGAAGGTCCCAGGTTCGATTCCGGTTGAGGGCACGTACCTTGGTTGCGGGTATATCCCCATTCGGGATTGTGCAGGAGGTGGCTGATAGATGTCTCTCTCTCATCGATGTTTCTGACTCTCTATCTCTCTCCTTTCCTCTCTGTGAAAAATCAATAAAAAATATATAAAATAAAAACGGAGCTTTTAAAAATAAATAAATAAATAAATAATAAATACATAAATAAATATTTGTTCTTACTGTGGGCCAGGTACTGCGTTTGGCAGTAGGAGTAAGATGGATAAGTGCATGTCTCTGGGCCCTAGTTGGTTTGTCTCAGTGGATAGAGTTTCAGCCTACGGATTGAAGGGTACCAGGTTCAATTCTGGGCAGAGGTATACTCCTGGATTGCAGGCTCCATCCTCAATAGGGGGCATGCAGGAGGTAGCTGATTGATGATTTCTCTCTCTTCCTGTCTGAAATAACACACACACACACAAAAAAAATATATATATATATATAAGAAAAACAAAACTTAAAAAAAAATATGTCTCTGGGGTAAATTATTAAAGTTGGCTTCTAAACAACTGTTCATAATAATTGTTTCTCTTTCTTTCATCATAGCCTCACTTCACCCAGTCCTATCCACAGTGCAAAGAGCGAGTCCATTATCACGCAGTCGGAGGAGAAGGCAGAGTTTGTGATTATTCCCTCTGAAGGAATAGAGAACAGGACAGGTACTATTTCTTGGGTGCCTGGGTTGGTTCAAGGAATAGCTTTTAGTTTGAAGAGTTTGGGGATTCTGGTTTTGTACCTATAAGCTCCCTGGCCTTGTGCCTCTCCATAGTCTGTGTTTGCAGGCTCAGCTCTACAGGGCTCTAATGTTTTAGAGCCAACGAATGTAGTTATCCTCTTAGAGAATGTCACTTCCGAAGTCTTAGCTGTCAAAAACCTTGCAGCAGTATAGACAGGCTGTTTTTTGGCCCCCTGCCTATGAATTAGGAAATGACTTTGGAACAGTCAGAAGCCTTAAGTAAATAGATTTTATGATTTTTGTGTTATACAAATAATTTCAGTCCTTCTCTAACCTAAATTGGGGCCAGGAATAAGGAATATAGAGGAGTTGCTGAGGTGTCTATGAGAATATACAGTGGAGAGCAGGTCTGCATCAGATTTGGTATGAGGGCCACAGAAAGGACCACAGGAGTTCCCTTTGTTTAGACTTCTCCTTCCTCTGTTTCAGTTGCCCTCTGTTTACTCACGTAAACATAAAGGAAAACAGGAAGAAGCAAAACACATGATTTAGATAGAGTTTTATCCACCTATTAGAGAATACAATGAAACTAAAGCCCTCAGAAGAAAAACTGGAATTCATTTCTTCCTTATTCTATTCCCTCTCTAAACCTGGCATTAGTAGCAAAGAATACTACTGAGAACGTTACTGAGTCAGACATTCCTGGGACCCTGGGAAGGGAGAGGGAGGGCATTTATTGAGTGCTTGCTCTGGGCCCCACACCACATGGCCCTGGGCATAAATTACTTCATTTAATCTTCACAGCAACCCAGAGGGATTAGCCTTACTATACTCCTTTTTTATGAATGAAATCAGAAGAGATTGTAAAGGTAGGAAAATAAAACAAAACCAGAGAGAGAGATTAAACAATTTGTGTAAATATGCTTTACTAGTTCATTTTCTTTTGAGACACTGTTATATGACAGAATGGTCTCCTCTGAATCTCCAGAGCAACCAACAGGACTTTTGTTTTCATGGCCTCTGACAGCTCCCCTCTTTGTACCTGGCAGAATCAAGCTCTGGGAGTGCCAGTCCTAGAGAATTAATAGTAAAATCTATATGTCCCATACCAAGACTCCCAAAGAGGAGGTCTTATGGCTTTCTAAACGTTCTGAAGAGGATGTGTTTCCCCAACAAATTAAAGTGTTGCTCCCTTGACCCTGGGGTCTGAGTTAATAGCCAATTCTTAATGTCTCACAACCCCACCTGGTGGCAAGTGAAGGCTGTGCAGCGAGGACAGGTTCAGGAGGCAGTGACCTGAACCTGTGAATGTGAGGACTGTGAACGCTTCCTGCTGGAAGCTGTGTTCTTCAACATGAACTGTGCTCCCTCCTTTCATGTTGTAGAGGAGACAGACTCTCCAGTATCCCGAGACTGGCGACCAAGTAGCCCCACAACCTGTCTGGAGACTTCATGGGAAGAACAGCTGTTGGAACAACAAGAACATTTAGAAAAAGAAATGGAGGAAGCCAAGAAAATGATATCAGAACTACAGGTAGCTCCTTCCCTTGTCATTCGTTTGTCTTTGATGTACCAACTGGTTATTATTCTTAAATCACTGGTGTCAGTTGAAAATAAACTGACTCAGTTTTGTGTGAGGTCAGAGTTGAATGGGGAGTTTAGACAGAAGGAGTATGACTCAAAGAGCAGACAATTCCTTTTTTGTGAGTAAAGCTCTTACATGGACCAGATGGACTCTTGTTTACAACACAATTGTCAGGAGTTCTACCAGCCTGGGAGCCATCAAGCCCTACCAAATCCTGGTTCTGGCTCTCTGCTCATAGGTAGGTTCCGGCCCACTCTGTAGCTACAGCCGTGCAGTTGCAACTTTCACCAAATAATGGCACTCTGAAGAGTCAGAGATTGTTTTCTAGAACTTCTTCAGGAAGGGTGCAGGAACCAGTAATACCACAGTTTGCGAGTGAATGCCAAGGCTTCATGATCAGGTAGAAGTTTTCTTTGAGCAACAAAGCCCTTCAGTCTTTCCTATACCTTCAGTGCCAGCTCAGGAAATCTCCCAGAGGCTGGCTGACCCACTTGATTTGTTTTCTACCCTGAAATGACCCCCCAACCCTCTGACTTTGTGCATCTGTCTCTATTTGGGGGAGCCCTTGTAATGTGCTGATGACCCTGAAATTATCTAGGGATATTCCTTTCTGTTTGTTCTGGGAACTGTACTGCTCTTGAATTGTCAAATATTTATGGAGACATAAACAAAGCCCACATTATGTGAGTGGTCTGGCAGCCAGCAGGGGGGTGGAGGCCATGCTTCCAGCCAACCAGCAACAGGGTGAGAACACAAAGAGTTCCTTTAAAAAAAAAAAAAAAAAAAAAAAGGAGATTGGTACTGTCGTAAAATATTTGCATAATGTATGCCCCAGGAACGGAGAAGGGTTGGAGGAATGTTTACTGCCTAAATATTCCTTCCTGGAGAGTTGTCGATTTCCCACCTATTTTCTTTGTATGTTTTAAATTTTTTAAAAAATAGCCGAGTCCGGTTTGGCTCAGTGGATAGAGCGTCTGCTTGCGGACTGAAAGGTCCCAGGTTTGATTCCGGTTGGGGGCATGTACCTTGCTTGTGGGCAACATCTCCAATGTGGGGCGTGCAGGAGGTGGCTGATCAATGTCTCTCTCTCATCGATGTTTCTGACTTTCTATCTCTATCCCTTCCTCTCTGTAAAAAATCAATAAAATATATCTTTTTAAAAATAAAATTTTTAAAAAATATTTTATATTGATTTTAGAGGGAAAGGAAGAGAGAGGGAGAGATAGAAACATCAATATGAGAGAAAATCATTGATTGGCTGCCCCTTACACACCCCACAATGGGGAGCTGGCAACCTGGGCATATGCCCTGACTGGGAATTGAACCATGACTTCCTTTCATAGGTTGATGCTCAACCACTGAGCTACACAGGCTAGGCTCTTTGTATATTTTATTTTATTTTACTTTATTTATTTTTTTAAATATACTTTATTGATTTTTTACAGAGAGGAAGGGAGAGGGATAGAGAGTTAGAAACATAGATGAGAGAGAGACATCGATCAGCCGCCTCCTGCACACCCCACATTGGAGATGTTGCCCACAAGCAAGGTACATGCCCCCAACCGGAATCGAACCTGGGACCCTTCAGTCCGCAGGCCGACACTCTATCTACTGAGCCAAACCGGTTTCAGCTCTTTGTATATTTTAAATGTTTGCCTTTTAGATAGACATTTTCTGCCACTCCATTAAGGCATGGTTTAATTAACGAGATGTTTGTGTGTGTGTGTGCTGTCCTTTAATTGGAACTATTAAAGCATGAAAAACTTTGGGGTTACACCCAACCAGGTTTTCCCCAGGATAATGTGATTATATAAACATAGATAACCATCAGTTTGGTTTGCATTTTTTAGTCTAGAAGAAACCCAATGGCAGATTAGACAGAAAAAGAAGAGAATTGATAGGCAGAAAGTCAGCATCCTAATATTCTCTGCAAAGTGAGGAGTTTAATTGACAGTCATGTGACCATAATGAGAATTCAGTTCCCTTATGGAATACAATGGGGCTCACAGCATCCACTGGTGTTTTTAACTCCTTCAGGGATGAACAAGTTGTGTGCTAAGCCACATCCAGGTTCTGACTTATTCGTAGGTTCTCATGAGAGCCCAGCCAACACTTTGCCGATAGCATCAGTGTTTCTGTAACAATAAGGGATAAGCTACCAACCTCAGTTCTCTGATGGGAGGTACATTTCTTTCTGTGTTTGTGGTTACCCAGGCTTTGCTGCTCAGTGGGTCCTTACCTGAAGATGAGCAGGACAGGCCCTTGGCCCTCTGTGAACCAGGAGTCAATCCTGAGGAGCAACTGGTGAGCTCCATCTTTTGTGACAAAACCAAATAACCTAGTTAATGTACTTGATTTGTTTTTAGCATTTGACCCTGTTGTCTGCACCTACTTGAAATGCTCTCTTCCCTTACTCCAACTCTCCTGGTCTTTCTCTTCAATTTTAGAGTACTTTTCCTTTCTTTTTTTCTTTCTTTCATTCAGTCAGTCAGCAAATATTTATTGGGTGCTGACTGTGCTAGTTGCTGTTTCAAGATGCTAGAGACACGCGAATGCCAAAACAGTCCCAGGACTCTAACCTTGGGTATTGCATTCAGGGGCCTGTTCTGTCTGAGCCTTAAATGCTTGCTCCTCAGGGTCCTCTCCTGACTTGCTTTCCCCTAGGTAATAGGTGTCTCCAGGGCTTCACTCACCTCCCACCTGACTCAGATGTCACCTCAAATATTTATTTCTAGCTCAGTTTTCTCTGTGGACTTCTAGATTTATATATGTCACACGCAGTTACCTGTTGATTACCTCCACTTGTGTATTACATAAGCATCTCCATTTCAATGAATCCTAAATTGAATAGTTTTTCTCTTATCACCACCAAAACTACTAGTCCTTTTGGATTCTGTTTTTTATTACTGTCCATCTAGCCAAATACTCAAAACAAAAAATCTAAATTTCATGTTTTTAATTCTTTTTGACCCTTCCCTCTATAACCAATTAGTCACTAAATTTTGTCAGTTGACTTTTTAAATATCTTCATCCAGCTTTCTCCATTCTCACAGCCACTCCTTTAATTCAGGCCTTTATCCAATATTCTAGAGACCTTCTAACTAGCTTTCCTTATTGCTATCCTGTTCTTCCTGATTCATTTTGTATAAAACAGCAAGAATGATTTACCTTTAAGGGAAACCTCATTTTGTCTTCTCTTCACCTAACATGTTCCATGGATTCCCCATTTCCCTCTCTGGTTTTTCATGATTCAGGCCCTATTTTTCTCTCCAACTTCATGCCTTGCTATTTCTCTTTGCCTTTGCCCACTCTCCTGCATCCAACGCATACTAGTAGTTACTTTAAACTTTGTCCCTATCCATCTGCTTCCATCTCCCTGGGCATGTGCATCCACTAGAAGGAGGACACTGTTTTCTATCCTTTGTATCCACAGTAGTAAATGTTTATTGAATGAATGGCCTCTGAATTTCACAGCATAGATACTTAAACATCACTTTTTGCCTTATGTTCAGATTATAATCCAAAGTCGTCTGGATCAGAGTGTGGAGGAGAATAAGGACCTAAAGGTATGTCAGGACATGTACATTTACCCTTTGAAAAAAATTCAGACTTCAGAACAATAATAGGGAGGGGGTAAGGGATGCAGACTCATGACTCTAGCTATACCTATACTGTATTGTACCTTTGATTGAAAGAGAGATACGTCCTATATATGGCAAAAGGTAACATCTTTTTAATCTCAGTGATGAGTAGTAAGCATCTATGTCATTATACCTTTATGTGTTTGAAATGTTTCATTATTTTAAAAAATAATATAAATAAAAACTGGATCTATTATCAGTATGCTCTTCTTTATAATTGACATAAACGTATTAGTTTCAGATAAAGAACTTATTGATATATATATCTATATATTAATGATCACATTAATGTTGGTGAGGCAAGGGTTCAGGAAGCCTCAGTTCAGGACGCCAATTAATGCTAGACATTGGGTTACATTTAACACTGGTGGGTCTTGATCCGGCATCTAGAAGGGTTCCGGAATCTGAGAAGGCTGTGCGTAGATTAAGTAA
The DNA here is from genome assembly GCA_011751065.1 of Lasiurus cinereus. Classification (NCBI taxonomy): domain Eukaryota; kingdom Metazoa; phylum Chordata; class Mammalia; order Chiroptera; family Vespertilionidae; genus Lasiurus; species Lasiurus cinereus. The sequence continues at coordinate 37,757,500 of JAAGEH010000005.1, read as the reverse complement.
GAGTCCAGAGACGAAAGATAATTTTGAAAGGCATTTGGGGTCAGAGGAGCTTTAGCCCCTTGCTTTTTATTAACACAAATTGTCCTAAGGCAAGGTGGAGATACTCTTCAAAAGGTAGGGTTTCCATACACAAGCATTGTCAGAATGGGGAATTTCCTATGCTGTTCAGGTGTTTGGCCAATAGGAGGCAATAACATGTAGATTAAGATGCCCTGAGCTGTCTGGCAGCAAACAATCTTTTTCAGGTTTGGGGAAATGCCTTTAGCCATTCCCAACAGGTGATAACATATGTGACTCAGCCTTTGTTGAGTCCCCAAGTTCCATCAACCTTTTTTTTTTAATTATTAAACTTTTTAAAAAATATATATTTTATTGATTTTTTACAGAGAGGAAGGGAGAGGATTAGATAGTCGGAAACATCGATGAGAGAGAAACTGACCAGCTGCCTCCTGCACACCCCCTACTGGGAATGTGCCCACAACCAAGGTACATGCCCTTGACTGGAATCGAAACTGAGACCTTTCAGTCCACAGGCTGATGTTCTATCCACTGAGCCAAACTGGTTTTGGCTCCATCAACCTTTTGATGAAACTCTTGCAATTATGACATGCTGGAATTGGCTTCCGGCATCACATAGTTAACATTTGTTTCTTGTGATGCTATCTTTTATGATCTACTCCCTTAGCAACTTGCAGTACAATATTATCAAATATGCAGTACAATATTATCAAATATAGTCCAGTATATTTTTGTCATTGTTCACCCTCACCCAGAATATTTTCTAGTTCATTTCTAAGGAGAGTGGAAGGGAGGGGGAGAGACACAAAGAGAGAAACAATGATGTAAGAGAGACACAGCGACTGGTTGCATTCCATATACGCCCCGACTGAAGCCAGAACCTTCAGTTTTGCGTGCCAACACTCTGTCCCCTGAGCCAAACTGACTAGGGCAGAGACCAGATATTTTCAAATGAATACTTCCCAAAATTCTTTTAGGTCAGTGGTCCTTAACACATTACAGACAGGTCATGAGAATTTTTGCTTCATAGTGTTTTACAAAGTATCATACTTTAAAAAGATATTAGCTTCTAAGAACATGTAATAAATAACTTCAAAATGTCATGGGTATTTAATATTAAAGTGTGCCGTTAACATTCAGTAAGTTTCTATTGAATGATAGTCATTCAATAGAATTTTACCTGACCACTGGGTAAAGCTAGCAATAAAACTACTGGTCCGCAATGTGTTAACTATTTTTTGAGCCATAAGTATATGCCTAAAACCATTAACCCTCTCCCCAGAAATATGCATACATACTCATTGACTTGAATTTTGTTTTAATTTTAATAAATCTTTATTATTCAGATTATTACAATTATTCCTCTTTTTTCTCCCCATATTTCCCCTCCACCTGGCTCCCACCCCACCCTCTGCCCTTATCTCCATTGTCCTCTTCCATAGGTGTATGATTTTTGTCCAGTCTGTCCCGACACCTCCCCTCCCCTTTTTCCCCTTGAGAATTATCAGTCCACTCCCTTTCTATGCCCCCAATTCTATTATATTCACCAGTTTATTGTGTTCATCAGATTTTCAGCTCACTTGGTTTTTAGATTCATTTGTTGATATGTATTTGTTGTTCATAATTTTTACCTTTACGTACCATTTTCTTCTTCCTCTTCTTAAAGAATACCTTTCAGCAGTTCATATAACACTGGTTTGGTGGTGATGAACTCCTTTATTTTTTTCTTATCTGTGAAGCTCTTTATCTGACCTTCAATTCTGAATGACAGCTTTGCTGAATAGAGTAATCTTGGTTGTAGGTTCTTATTATCCATCACATTGAATATTTCTTGCCACTCCCGTCTGGCCTGCATCGTTTTTGTTGAGAAATCAGCTGATAGTTGAATGGGTGCTCCCCTGTAGGTAATTAACTGTTTTTCTCTTGCTGCTTTTAATATTCTTTCTTTGTCTTTTGCTCTTGGCATTTTAATTATGATGCGTCTTGGTGTGGTCCTCTTTGGATTCCTTTTGTTTGGGGTTCTGTGCGCTTCCTGGACTTATAAGTCTATTTCTTTCACCAGGTAGGGGAAGTTTTCAGTCATTATTTCTTCAAATAAGTTTTCAGTAACTTGCTCTCTCTCTTTTTCTGGCACCCCCATAATTCTGATGTTGGTACGCTTGAAGTTGTCCCAGAGGCTCCTTACACTATCTTTACATTTTTGGGTTCTTTTTTCTTTTTGCTTTTCCAGTGGAGTGTTTTTTTGCTTCTTTGTATTTCAAATCTTTGACTTGATTCTTGTGATCCTCTAGTCTGCTGTTAGGTTTCTGTATAATATTTTTTATTTCAGTCAGTGTATGTTTAATTTCTAGTTGGTTCTTTTTCATTTTCTCTTGGGTCTCGCTAAATTGATCCATTTTTTCTAGGAAATTCTTTAAAAACCTTCTAACAGTGGTTTTGAACTCTATATCCAGTTGTTTGTTTTCCTCCATTTCTTTCATTTGTGATCTGTTCTTTAGTCTCCGCATATTTTGCTGCTTCCCTGAGTTGGTAGAGTAGCTTTGTGTGCTAGATATCCTATGTGGCCCAGTAGCTCCACCTCCCCAGTTACCTGAGGTGGATACTCTTGGTGCACCCCTTTGTGAACTGTGTGTACAGTCTTGCTGTAGTCAATTCTTGATTGTTGTTGGTATCACTGGGGGCGCGGGTGGGGTGCGGAATTGACCTTCACGACAATTAGTTGTGAGAATCAGCTGTGTCTGTGCATGGGGGCTTGCCTCCAGATCTCTGCCGTTCATGTGCACGTGAGTTTCCACAACTCTGCTTTTCGGTTCTCCTGAGTTTCCGTGCGCTCTAGGGACCCGGTTGAGTCTGGGTCCCCAGGGTTTCGCCCGAAACTGAGGTTCAGTGCAGTTGAACTGTTGTGGGGCGACCCAGGTGGGACTCGAACCCACCCGAGAAAGACGACCACCAGACAGCCAATTGGAAAATTTAGGAAGCCTTTATTACGAACTCGAGTCCGGGCTCCCGGTTCCACTGACACAGCACGAGAGCCCTGAACTTCCGCAGCAAGTGCCTTTTATCCTCAGCGCAGGAGGACTTGGCTAAGCATTACTCTTTATCTAAACTCTGATTAAGCAAGCAGCTTGGAATGCAGATGTCCTTCCTAGGGGTGGTTTGTATGACCCTGTGGTTCCTCAGAGCTGGTGTGCCTTAGGTACCTGGTGTTTGTGTACGAAAACCACCAGTTCCTGGTTTTACTGCCTCCAGGCCTGAGGTCACCCTGACCTTAATTCGACTCCTTATGGGGGGAACACAGTCTGGTCCTTGCCCCTCCACAGAACCTGGATTTCAGTACTGTTGTGAGGTTCTGTTTTCCTCCCACTAGAGGAAGCCAGGCACAATCAGCAGTCAGCGCTCTGTGTGTGCACTTCACAAGCACTTTCACATGCACTTTCTCGAGCCCCCAGACTTGTCTTTCACGCTCCCCTAAGTTTCCGTGCACTCCTTCCTTTTCACAACAGTCCAGACTCCCCCTATGAGTCTCACCTGGAGCTGGGGTTCATGCAGTCAGGAGTTTCCGTCTCCCTCCCGCTAGAGGAAGCCAGCCAGACTCTCCTCTGCCTGTCCTCTCCATGAGCGTGTCTCCGTACCTCAGCTTTTTACAGTTCCTCTGAGTCTTCGTGAGTCCCTCTCTTTACTTCTAGTTGTAGAATTTTCACTCAGCCAGCTTTCCTGTGGTTCTGGATGGTGTCTGTTCTGTCTTTTAATTGTAGTTTTGAAATTGTTGTGCAAGGTAGCAGCTTAGGTGTTCACCTATGCCGCCATCTTGGTTTCTCTGAACTCCTGTTCCTGACTTGAATTTTTATTGGCATAACTTCGGAGCCCATCTGTAGAGTCCAGATTAACTATTTCCATTTCAGATGTGTTAATTCCAAACTTTTGATGTAATGCAATAAGAAGAGAGTAGGGTCCAAGTAATGGGTATCCCTCTCCTAAAATCTCTTTCCTAGTGATAATCATATACATACGTTTATTCAAGAGGGGTAATTACTTGGCACTGCATTATTGGGCCAAATGTATTTTTGTTTGGTCCATGAAGAACAACACGCTCTTAGAGAATCAGAAGCAGCTTGACCCTTGGCTAACCATTACAAACCAAGATAATCGTTGAAGACATGGAGGTAGACATATTGAGAGGGATTTAGATTATTATGATTCTGTTTCCTGGTGGTGAAGATTGCTAATTGTATGGGAATGTGTGATGTCTTCTTTATTGGCATTGAGCCTGGGTGCCACAAGGCAGCATGGACTGGGTCAGCCTTCAGTGTTCCCTGGACCAGATCTTTCTGCCTCAGTAGACAGTTAATTTTTCATAGAATGGTTATCTGAGTTTTGTGTTCCTACTGACAGAACGAGGTAATGCATCTGAAGCAGCCCAGATGCTCTCCATCTGATCTAACTGTATTTGGTTTGCAGAAGGACTTGCTGAAATGTAAACAAGAAGCCAGAAACTTACAGGGAATAAAGGTAAAAAGGAAGACATTTAATTATTTAAATAAATTATCTACAAGGTCAAGTAGTCTACTGGTAAGAGTAGGTGCTAGGAGGTTGAATGGGTCCTCTAGTCTTTCTTTGTATACATTTGGTGGGGCCTTTGGCATAGTATGTGCTATTAGAAAAGGGAGACCTTTGTGGATGGGAAGTGAGACATGGTAAAGAATATACACCTTTGTTTTGCTGAGGCTTATTTCTGAGGGTTATGACCCCAGGTGCTGCCACTTCCCTCTGTGCCGCCTTGTTTATTTCTGTCTGTAAACAATCAATTCTTACAGTTTTCTTCAGTTTTAGTTTTTTATCAGTTCTAAAGATGTATATTCTCTTAAAAATTGTAATTTACTTTGTTCTTGAATAGTTAATAGTACTCAAATGGTTTAAAGTTAATAAGGTACAAAAAGATAATTTCTGAAAAGCCTGACTTCTGGCCCTGTCCCCCCAATCAATAGTTCTCTCTCCTGGAGTCAACTTATCAGTTATCAACAAATCCTATATAATAAAAGCTTAATATGCTAAGTGTCCAGTCGACTGGTCAGCCAAAGTGTAATATGCTTATGATATGCTAAGGCCACTCAACCGCTTACTATGACATGCACTGATCACTTGGGGCAGACAATCAGCTGGTTGATCAGTTGCTGGAGCCTTCCCTCAATCCCTCCCTGACTGGCAAACCTCTTGTGTCTTACAAGTGGTGAACTTGTAATTTGTATCTTAGTTTTTTTTATTCCCCAAGATCTCTCTCTAGGACACCATCCTGTTAGAATGAAGTAGAGGGTAGTGGTGAGTACCAACTGAAGGAAAAATAAGGTTTTGTGTAGTTTGGTAGGAAAATGGATAGGATTGTCCTGTAGATGCCACTGTTCTGGAAGGGGCAGGAAATCCCTGCTTATCTCCTGTGGCAATCCCTGAAGTCACTCCCACCTGTATTGTCAGAACTAATGAGGGATACACAGTGAGGGGTTTAATAACTCTTAGTAATAACTGGCTGGTTGATTAATTGGGACCACAGTAATTAGCTACCCCTCCCCCAGGATGCCTTGCAGCAGAGGTTGACACAGCAGGACACATCTGTTCTTCAGCTCAAACAAGAACTACTGCGGGCAAATATGGACAAAGATGAGCTACACAACCAGAATGTGAGTTAAATGAATGAACTATGACTTCTCTGAACCACAATTAGGTCTGCTGTCCTAATCTCTTAATTTTAGATTGTCTGCTCTCACAAAATAAAGTAAGTGTCTGCAGTTATTTTATTTCCTGTTAGACTTGAGTCTGTTCCCAAGGGAGAGTCTCCAACACACTGGCTTCAAGCCCTTCGAGTTGAGGACACCGAAACATGGAGTCTACCCTGTGCTTTCACAGTGTGTGTAAAGACACAGAGAGCAGCTGTGTTTTTTGACCACAGCCATGCCCTCTCTGCTTCTCACATGAACTGTGGTTACTAAATAGTTATTTTCCTCCTGGTGTTGGCAGACAGTACCTCCATGCCATTAATTCTTTCTTATCCTTCTTGCAGGTGGATCTGCAAAGGAAGCTGGATGAGAGGAACCGGCTCCTGGGAGAATATAAAGTAAGAATGAACATCAATTTGGAAATAATTTTCATCTGACCTTGTTTTATGAATAACCCATGTTGCTGTTGTTCAAAGAGCACTTAAGTACTCTGTTCTCATCCTTGCTTTTGGCAAAGAAATCCTTTTCTGTGTTCCCTTGTTCACTAACCCTAGCCCTGAAGATAGAGAGCATGGCTAGGAGAAGAAGCACAGAATTAGGAGTGTGGAAACTTCAGTTCAGTCTTAATCTTTTTATCTAACTAGCATGGATAGCATGTAGTGGTCCTCCTACTCACAGTAGTTCCCTTTCTCCTTACCCTTCCAAGAACCCTTTATGCTATGGAAGACTGCGGTGGTGTGTGATGTCTTCCAGGTATAGCTGGAGGAAAGCACCATTCCCCCAAGGCTCTGCTTTCCTCTGATGGAAGTTGCATCCAAAGGGTAAACTGTTCTATGTTCTTGACTTTGCCACATCTGAAAGCTCTCTCTCTATTGCAGAAGGAGCTGGGGCAGAAGGACCGCCTCCTTCAGCATCACCAGGCCAACCTGGAAGAAACACTCCAGAAACTCTCTGAGGCCAGTTACCAGCAGGTGGGGCATCTTCAGCACTGACTTCCTATCCCTGTCGCCTGAAGAAATGCTTTCCTGACTTAGTCTCTGGTTTGCAGGTGGATCTGGAGCGGGAGCTAGAACACAAAGATGTCCTTTTGGCTCACTGTATGAAAAGAGAGACAGATGAGGTAACCTCCAACTTGGGGTCTCCCTTCCACATTTACAAGGGCAAAGAAAGGGTTTTGTTTCTGAGTTAGGACTGAACCAAAGCCACAGGTCAGTTTTTTAGGAGGTTATTTGGTAAGGGGGTTATGAATACAGATTCCAAGATAAGAAAATCTGGTTTCAGATACATCTTTACCACTTTTTAAAATTAAATTTATTGGTGTAACATTGGAACATCTTTACCACTTTTGACCATTGTATGACTTTAATTTACTTAGCTTCTGAAATAAGGCTCATCTGGAAAATGGAAATAATAGTGGCCCTCTCTGCCATTATGAAGAATACATAAAATAACCCAGGTATGGGGGTGGGAGTGTCTGGGGAAAGGTCAATGAGGGAAAAAAAGGAGACATATACTTTCAATAATAAAGAATTTAAATAAAAAAAATAATCCAGGGAGATGACTAAACAGTCCTGGTAGATCCACCTGACTCAGAATCAGGATCAAGAAAAGTTAGTCATTATGTGGTTGGTGTGGCTCAGTAGTTAAGCATTGACCCATGAACTAGGAGGTCACAGTTCAATTCCCAGTCAGGGCACATGCCCGGGTTGCTGGCTTGATCCCTAGTAGAGGGCGTTCAGGAGGAAGCTGATCAATGATTTTTTTTTTTGATCAATGATTCTTATCATTGATGTTTCTATCCCTTTCTCCCTCTTCCTCTCTCTCTGACATTAATAAAAAGATATTTTAGGAAGGAAGGAAGGAAGGAAGGAAGGGAGGGAAGGAGGGAGGAAAAGAAAGGAAGGAAAGGAGGGAAGGAAGAAATGTTAGTCATTGTTTTTATTTTTAAATTACTGAAGCAAAGGCCATAGCTGTTGTAACAACATTCTCAGGCCCTCCAATGGCCAGGCAGAGTGTAGGTTGGGGGCTTCCAGCTGAGGTTTCCCTTTTATTTATTCTATATTCAACAGTGCCTAGGAAGGGTCAAGTACAGGGGATGTAGCGATGAACAAAGGGGGAAAAGGCCCTATACATCCTAATAGAGATATGAAACCAGATATATACTTATATAATTATAAACTATGTCAGGAAGTGATAAATATAAAGAAGAAAAGTAAGACTGGACATCTTGGTTTGGAATTTTCTCAAAACAAGCATCATTTCTTCTTGCTGCCGTAGGTGACCAATTACAACAGTCACAGCTCTCAAAGCAATGGTTTTCTCCCTCCGATGGCAGGAAAAGGAGCTGCTTCAATCACTCCTAGAGGGGTAGGTTCTTAAGATTTGAGTACAGATCTTCCATTTCAACTGAAACCAAAAGAGCACCTTAGCCATTACCAGTGGACTTGCCTTTTATATCCCACTTCCTTATTCTTGCATCTGTTGGGTGTGTAAAGATCTGAGGCACTTATTATTCAAAGTGAAGGATTGGTGGGAAATAGCAGGCCTGTTTTCTATATTTCCTATAATCCACACCTCTTCCCTCAAAAATAAAAGATCTATCCTGGATATTTCTCCCCTATGTTTTCTTAAGCCCAGTGGCCAGGATATAGTTAATAATATGATACTGCAGCATGCCCGAAGCACCTCACTCTCACCCACAGACCAACGACCTGCAGCTCATTCGAGACGCTCTCCGCAGCCTGCGCAACAGCTTCAGCGGCCACGACCCTCAGCACCACACCATCGACAGCCTGGAACAGGGCATCTCCAGCCTCATGGAGCGCCTACATGTCATGGAGACCCAAAAAAAGCAAGGAAAAAGGGTAATCCTCATTTTACGCTGTTTCTTTTAGGCAAGCTCCCGAAGAAGCTTAATTTTATCCATTTTAATCTAGAGCAGTAGTTCTCAACCTTCCTAAGGCCGCGACCCTTGCATACAGTTCCTCATGTGGTGGTGACCTCCAACCATGAAATTTTGCTACTGTTATGCATCGTGATGTAAATATCTGCATTTTCCGATGGCCTTAGGCGACCCCTGTGAAAGGGTCGTTCGACCCCCAAAGGGGTCACGACCCACAGGTTGAGAACTACTGATCTAGAGGAAGGCAGTGCTACACTCTGCCTGGCCACTGGAGGGCCTGCTGAAGGTTAGAGTTGCTTTTCTCTTTGGTTTTCCTCTTCATCATGGTTTGACAATTCAGAGAGGGACTCATTCCTAGCAACTGTTTAACTATCTAAGGCAGTGGTTGGCAAACTCATTAGTCAACAAAGCCAAATATCAACAGTACAACAATTGAAATTTCTTTTGATACTTCTTCTTACACTACTTCTTCAAAATAGACTTGCCCAAGCTGTGGTATTTTGTAGAAGAGCCACACTCAAGGGGCCAAAGAGCCGCAGTTTGCCAACCACTGATCTAAGGCATTATGGTGCTTGGCCCCACAGCTCTCTCTACTGCTTATTTCCCTTACCCTTCTCCCCCGAATAAGCTCACATTAGATGAGAAAATATATGGAAAATGCGTGAAAATTAGAAACCCTTTTATAAATGTACATTATTATTGTTAGAATAAATATGTACAGTTTTATACACTGTGGAAGAAGATGTATATTTTAGGCAAATGGTAGAAGAATATATTTTAGGCACATGTTTTAAATTTAAATTTCTTGGTTAAGTTCTCCCATTGATCATAATTCTTGTGATTTTTTGTGGTTCTCCAGGTTCGGGGCAAGTCACCCAGAACTCAAGCAGGTAGTGAATACCGGGAATCCTGGCCCCCTAATTCCAGTAAGTGCTCATTATTGCTCAATAAAGTCTCCTGGAATATTAGATCAGACATTAGTATTTTGTGTATTGAATTTTTCTTACATAATTTTACTTTTATAATGTGTTGTTTCTGTAGCAATATTAGTATCGAGTTATTTCTAGGACTATGAAGATACCATCATCATCATCTTTATCACTTCAGGTACCATTTATTTAATCATGTGCAGGGCGCTGTTCTGTTGACTCAAAAAGGCTAAAATATTTTTGGGAAATACTACAGGCTTAAAACATTTATACCAAACAAAACAAAATTTAAGACAACAAAAACACATACAAATCATCCTACAATCCAAATAGCACAGAAAATCCCAGTTCTTCCTATCAGCAAGAAGCTTGATTTGCGGCGAGGGTGAGTGTGTGGGGTGGGGGATGGGAGGCCATGTGGGGATTTTCCTTACAACTTTGAGTACTTATTTAGGGCTTTTGGTTTAAGTCCTGCAAAATCGTTGCGCCATCTAGTGGTCATGATTAGGTAGTATTTTTTATCTGCTCTGCCTACTCATTACATTTTTCTCCCTGTTCATTCCAACATGTTGGAAAGCCACCCTGCCTCATAATTTCTGTTTTATTTACTCTATATCTTACCTTTTGATTTAATAACGTTCACATTTTCTTATCTCTTATAGTTTATCCAATCTAAAAGTATGTAAATAATTTTCAAAAACCAAATAGTATAAAGCTAAACCATAACCAGTTTTGTATGTCACATATACAATTAAAATAATAATAATCAAAACCTAAAATATGTCCTGGCCAGTGTTTTTTAGTGGTTAGAGTGATGGTCTGCAGACCAAAGGGTCCAGGTTCGATTCCTGTCAAGGGCACATACCTTGGTTTTAGGCTCTTCCCGCATGCAGGAGGCAACCAATCCATGTGTTTCTCTCACATTGATGTTTCTCACTATCCTTTCCTCTCTCTTCTACTCTCTATAAAAGATCAATAGAAAACTATTAACAACAACAAAAAAGAAACATGAAACCCTGGCCATCGTGGCTCAGTGGCTAAGCTTCGACCTATGAAGCAGGAGGTCACAGTTCAATTCGCAGTCAGGGCACAAGCTTGGGTTGTGGGCTCCCCAGCGCGGGGCATGCAGGAGGCAGATGATCAATGATTCTCTCATCATTGATGTTTCTATCTCTCCTCCCTTCCTCTCTGAAATCAATAAAAATATTTAAAAAAAGAAAACTATAGAACACAGATAAAATAAATCAAATAACATATAAGGAAATGGGAAGATATACCATGTTTATTGATTAGAGTACTCAATATTGATCTGTTCTCCCCAAATAATGTATAGCTTCAAACATATTCCAATAAAAATTCTTTTGTAGATATAAACAAGCTGATTCTAAAATGGATCTGAAACAATAAAGGGATTGAAATAGCCACACAGACTGGAAAAAATTAATGGAAGGGGGGAGTGACATATGTAATGCTTTCAACAATAAAGAATTTAAAAAAAAAAGAAATAGCCACACAGAAAAAGTTGAGAAAGATGAACAAAGTATTTGGATGACCACACTATCTGATTTTAAAACTAAAAAGTTAGTACCTCATTGGTGAATGCATAGACACATGTATTAGTGGAACAAAATAGAGAGGTCAGAAATATTTGGCCAATAGATTTTCAGTAGCTATGAAAGGGCTAGTCAATGGCAAAGGAATGAAGGTTTAGGTTACCCGACAGAAAAAAACAACACAGGAGGATAGGCTTTTCAACACATGGTCCTGGAGTAATTAAAGACCCATATAAAAACAGTCTCGACACATACCTCATGCCATATACAAAAATTAACTTCAAATGATTATGAACTTAAAAACTAAAATTGATTTGTCATGCCTTTTAGAGTTATGTATTAAATTTATACACACACATATACAAAGATTTGTTTTGGGGTCTTTTATTTGAGTTTTTTTTAACATTTTTTATAGTAATTTCACACTGAAGTAACAATTATTTTATCATGATTTAATGTTGTGTAAAGCTTGTACTCTCTGATTACTCTCTTTCTTTTTCACTAGGAAAGTCTGGAATTCAACTCAGTTTTCTTTACCAATCAACTGAAACTGCTCTTAATGTCATTGATGACCTATTTACTAAACCTATTTTTAGTTACTATACTTCTGTGTGGCATTTGATATCATGACTACCCTTTCCTTGAAATTCACCCAGAATGTGTCCCTAACATTTGTATTATCTTGGGCTGCTTAACAAAACACCATGGTCTGAGTGACTTAAAAAGCAGAAGTTTATTCTCTCACAGTTCTAAGTCCCAAGATCAGGATGCCAGCATGGCCAGGTTTTGATGAAGGAGAGCTTCTTCCTGGCTTGCAGATGGCTATCTTTTTGCTGTGTCCTCACATCGTGGAGAGAGAGCTCTGATGTCTGTTCCTCTTCTTATAAAGGCACCAGTTCTATGGGATCTGGGCTCCACTCTTATAACCTCCCTTAACTTTAATCTATCCTTAAAGACCTTGTCTGTAATACCATCACACTAGGGTTTATGGTTTCAATATATGAATTTGGGAAGGGCACAATTCTTTAGTACATGGCAGCATTACTTTCACATTCTATTAGTATATTGTAACTGTTTTGGTATTTCACCCCACTAGACTTTGAGCTCCTTAAAGTTGGGGATTGGATCTAATTTATTTTCGCATCTCTAGTATTTGATACATAATAGGCAACCCATAAACATTCTAAAGTATGACATAATGTACCTCTCTATCCCAATATTAGTTAACAGTACTATCATGCATCTTTTTTTATTTAATTGTTGACAGTATTACAGATGTCCTCCATTTTCCCCCACCTCTATCCTCTTTTCATCCCTCTTCCTCCCGGCCTTCGCCACATTGTCGATGTCCATGAGCTATGCATATATGCATATATGTTCTTGGGCTAATCTCTTCCATTTCCCCTCCCCTCTGAGATCTGCTGGTCTGTTTCATGTATCCATGCTCTAGTCCTGTTTTGTTCATTAGATTCCATATATGAGATAATATGGTATTTTATTCTCTGTCACAATCTAGTTCCTTTTACTTACAGCCACATAGTCAGAAAGAATATATGCACCCCTATGTTCACTGCCATGTTATTGACAATGGCCAAGATCTGGAAACAGCCCCAGTGCCCATTAGTAGATGAATGGATAAAAAAGATGTGGTACATTTACAGAATGGAATACTGCCATGCATCTTTTCCTCCCCAGACTAAAAACTATTTTTACTCCCCTTTTATCCCCAACATTCAACTATATCCCAAGTACCAAGACTTTTACCTTCTAAAAGTCCCTCAAATCTGCCTTAGCCAGTTTGGTTCAGTGGATAGGGCTTCAGCCTTTGGGCTGAAGGGTCCCCAGGTTCGATTTTGGTCAAGGGCATATGCTCAGGTTTTGGGCTTGGTCCCCAATAGGGGGCATGCAGGAGGCAGCCAATCAATGATTCTCTCTCATCATTGATGTTTCTTTCTCTCCCTTTCCATTCTTCTCAGAAATCAATAAAAAAAATAAAGGATCCTTAAAAAAATAAAGGATCCTCAAATCTATCCCTTCTCTGACTCCATCTTGCCCTTCCTCATCTTTCAGATTGTTTTTAACTGCTTGTTAATGGGATTACTGGTTTCCAGAGTTTCTCCCATCCAACTCGTACTTTACTTTGCCACTAGATTTGTCTTTCTACTAGTAAATGCATATGTGATCATGTCGCTCTTTTTTAATATCTCCCCAAAGCTTACAACTAATATTTAAATGTTTTATGCTGGCAGAGTCCTTGTGATATGTCCCCTGCCTATTTTATTATTCTCATCTTCCACAACTTCCCAGTGTATTTCGTGTGCTTCCTTACTAGTTAACCTTTAATTTTAACATACATGATCACACTCCATGCATTTACATGTATCCTTCCCTCTTGGAATGCTCTTTTCAACTTCGCTATCTGATGATTTTTGAAGTGCTTTATGGGGCCTTCTGACTTCTTCCAAGTGGAATTAACCACTTCATCTTCAGTCCTCCTGTGCAGTTTGCACAAGTCTGATTTCAGTGTAATTATTTACATCCATATTTGTCATCCATACTAAATTGTAAACTCTTTGAGGTCAGAGACCACATATGGTTGATTCTATATTCCCAAAATTTAGCACATGGTAAGTATACAATAAATATTAGTTGAATGAATGAATGAATCAATCAATCAATCAATAATAAACTTAGTGATTAAAGTGAATATTTTAGGTGCTAGAGTCCAAGGAGCATCATGGCATATAATTTTAATAATTGGCATTCTTTGCAAAAAATTATGAAAACTGACTGTGATTGCTATACAAAGAATGAATATTCCCTTGTCTTCCCTGTATTAATTCTTCCCTCACACTCTCCGTTATTTGAAACCCCTTCCTAGAAATGCTCTCCTATGGCTGCCAGTTTGAATGGGACCAATGTCTAGAAAAAGTTAAGAAGAAAATATATGTAGATGGAATTTCAGGACAGATTTTTAAATTTTTATTAATCCTCACCTGAGGATATATTTTTCCATTGTTGTTTTGGTTTTTTTTTTAAGTGGAAGAGAGAGAGGGGAAGAGAGAGAGAGAGAGAGAGGCATTGATGTGAGACACATCAATCAGTTATCTCCCATACATCCCCTGACCAGAGCAGGGATCCAATCTGAAACCCAGGTATGTGCCCTTGACCGGAATCGAACCTGGGACCCTGTCGTCTGAGGCCAAAGCTCTATCCACTGAGCCAACCCAGCTAGGGCTCTTCCTTTCTCTTAAAATCATAATCACAAGTACTCATTAATAAAAAGTTTCCAGTCCTGATTGGTGTGGGTCAATTGGTTGAAGTGTCATTGTACACCAGACATTAGTGGGTTCTGTTTCCAGTCAGGGCGCATACCCAGATTGCACTTCATTTTGGTCAGGGAACCTACCAGTCAATGTTTCTCTCTCACATTGATATTTCTCTCTTCCCCTCCCCTCTAAAATCAATTTTTTTTAATTCTAAAAAAAAAAATAAAAAAATACAAATTTATTTTAAAACTAAATAAAAATTTTACATAAGTACCTATACAAAGGGTAGAGACAAGATGTGGATCAAAGAACTGAGTTAAAAACTATGGGCCAGCCAAAACCGGTTTAGCTCAGTGGATAGAGCGTTAGCCTGGGGACTGAGGGGTCCCAGGTTCAATTCCGGTCAGGGGTATATACCTTGGTTGTGGGCACATTCCCAGTGGGGGGTGTGCAGGAGGCAGCTGATAGATGTTTCTCTCTTATTGATGTTTTTGGCTCTCTATTCCTCTCCTTTCCTCTCTGTGAGAGAATCAGTAAAATATCTTTAAAAAAAAAACAAAAAAAACAAAAACCATGGGCCAGCCAAAACCAGTTTGGCTTAGTGGATAGAGCGTTGGCCTGCAGACTGAAAGGTCCCAGGTTCGATTTCCGTAAAAGGCACGTACCTTGGTTTCAGGCACATCCCCAGTAGGGGGTGTATAGGAGGCAGTTGATCAACATTTCTCCCTCATCGACACTTCTAACTCTATCTCTCTCCCTTCCTCTCTGTGAAAAATCAATAAAATATATTTTTAAAAATAAACAAAAACCCATGGGCCAACACATATAGATCCTCTGTAGCTAAGGGATAAGGTAGGTCTTCTTAGACTGGAAGCTTGAGGCTCCCTTGGCATCTGTGTTTCTAAGGTTATTTTGCTCCAACGGTTCTTGTTCCTATTCATTTCTCATTTTATGAATTGCATGAGCATTCTCTACCACAGACTTCCAAAACTTAAGTGTTGGCAGTGTCTGCAGCTCTTGTTGTGTACATTCTGCTCTAGCTGAAATGTTGCTGGGCTTCTCTGGCCTCTTTGACTGTTAGCAACAATACCTGTCAGAACAATTGCTATTTCCCTGCTAGAAATACCTAGAATGGATAAGAAGCGATGGTCTTGGTGATAGTGTCCATATCCAAAGCATTTCTTGTCTTTATGGCCTTAGTGGTGATCCCTGTGGGGCACACCCTATGGACTTGGTGTTTGGCAAGGGTGTGAAAAGAAAAGTGTTCTGTGACCTCAGGCAGCTTCATCCCCCTGGGACATTAAAAAAAAAATCTTTATTGTTTAAAGTTTTACAGATGTCCTCCTTTTTCCCCTATTGAACTCCTTTCCCCACCCGCCACCCCCGGCTTTCACTTGTTGTCTGTCCATGGTTATGCATATGTACATATAAATTCTTTGGTTAATCTCTTCTCCATCCCCCTGCTTCCCTCCTGGGATATTTTAAAAAACTGGAAATGAGGGGTGGTTGGGTGCAAGTTGAATGTTCTGACCAGTCTCTCTGATTGCAGCCTTGCCTCACTCACAGAGCTCACCAACTGTCAGCAGCACCTGCACTAAAGTGCTCTATTTCACTGACCGCTCACTTACACCCTTCATGGTCAATATACCAAAGAGGTAAGATTCTTGGATCTATTTCTCTTTTTAAAAGGGCAGGAAGGCAGAATCATTAGTTACTGCTCATCCATCTAACCAGCTGAGCAGCTGTATGGTGTAGTGAGGAGAGCACAGGACATAGAGCTTCTAGTTTCAGCTTTATCAGGGGTATTACAAGGGACAAGTCATGATCTTCTAGGCACAGATACAACAAATATGCTTCCAATCTTGATATGCAAATCAGTTTCAAGTTAGGAAATAGTTTTAGTGCTCACAATAGTTTCTGCTGATAGCCATGGATTGCTGTCATTGATCCTTGTTACTATTTGATGACTACAACTACTATATTGAGAAAATATATTAAAAGAAACTTCAAACTCTTGGCCAATATACTCCCTTCTAAGGTTAAAGGCTCTGAAATAAATATTTAAGCTGTGGAACCAACTACTGAGAAAAGTGACAGGATTTCTCTTTCTTAGAGAGTCTGCTTTTACTTGGTCTGGGTTAGAAGGGAGTTCAACAAATTAGATTTCAGAGACTTTATGTCTTTTATCTGGAGAAAAGGAAAAGAGTGATTTGGCTGTTGCTGAATAAATCTATTTTAAATTCTCAGATCACTCCATTTGTAATGCCATTTTTATTCCCTAATGACGACTGGCTGCCTAACTTCTGCTTTGTAGAATCATCTGGGTTATAAGGGACAGTGACCTAACAAAACCAAGCTATTTCTGCCTCAGGACACTTTGGCAGGGGCCTGGGTTTAAAGCTAGCCTAATCTTTCCAACCTGTTGATAAGCAGTCTATTTCAGAGCTCTATTTGTTGCAGGCTGGGGGAAGTGACACTGAAGGATTTTAAAGCAGCTATTGACAGAGAAGGGAATCACCGGTATCACTTCAAAGCACTGGATCCTGAGTTTGGCACTGTTAAAGAGGAGGTACAGTCTTCTTGGGAAGTCTGGGTGGTATTATTGGTCATTCCTGAACCACAAAGCCTTCTACTCAAGGACTAGTATCCATAAGTACCTGAGTTCCCTAACCAGGTCAGAGGAACTTCCCAAAGCCTCAGATCAGTCTGACTACTCTAGACTGAGAAGGTCAAGGAGTGGCCCAAGAAGTTGATACCTTATTTCAAGAACTTAATTATTTTGACCAAACTTGTATAGAATTTTTATTTTAAGAAAAATAAAGAACCTTTGATTGAATAAAAGCTTGGCTTTGGGGTCCCTTTTCTATCTGTAGTCAAATCTTAGAAAACATCTGCTTCCTATGTAGAGCAAAATAAATAGGCAAGAATATGAAACTGTAAATAGTAGTGGTACTTTCTCAGATATGAAAGTGAGGAACTTCTGAAAAGTCAACTGTACTTATTCTTAACTCCTTGTTTATTTTCTTAGCCTATGCTTCTCTTTATAGTCCATCTGCTAAAAATAGACTTTCTTGTGGAAGAGTTCTAGGCTATGGAGTATTGTAAGTGCTTTCATTGTAGTTATGGAATGAAGAGGGTTGGAAAAGCCAGCATTTTATTTTGTAAATAATTCCTCAATGAAATGTTTTTTTTTAAATATATTTTTATTGATTTCAGATAGGAATGGAGAGGGAGAGATAGAAAAATCATTGATCGGCTGTCTTCTGCACACCCCCTACTGGGGATTGAGCCTGCAACCTAGGCATGTGTCCTTGACTGGAATCCAACCTGGGACCCTTCAGTCTGCAGGCCAGTGTTTTATCTACTGAGACAAACTTCCTAGGGCCTCACTGAAGTGCTTTAATAACCCTGTTCTATTAGTGGCTCAGTAAATGAATTGAATGAGTAAAAAGAACTGCAGGCAAACATGTTAAAATTCTTGTTTCTGACCAATTTTTTTCCCCATTCTTGTTTTAATGTTTATACTGCTGCTTTCTACTAAGAAGCCTGATGTACTCTATGGTTCCTAATTTATGAATTCTTATATATTTCTATGAGCAAAGTAGTGTTAGGGATGCTCTTACCATTTCATACATGTGGAACTGAGACTAAATAATTATATATATAATTTTTTTTTACCCATTATAACTTTAGGGACAAAACCAAAGGGACATAGACTCTAATTATCAAACTCAAAGCTTTCCTCAGGTTATTCCTCACCTGAGGATATTTTTTCCATCAATTTTTAGAGAGTCGGGGAGGAAGGAGGGAGAGAAAGAGAGAGAGGCAAGAAACACATGGATTCGTTGCCTCCTTCATGCACTCCGACCAAGTTGGGATCAAATTTGCAACCCAGGTACATGTCCGTGACTGAGAATCAAACCCATGACCCTTTGGTGTGCACATCAACACTCTAACCACTGAGAAACACTGGCCAGGGATCCTCTATGCTTTCTTATCCTTTATATTTGAGGTCTTATTTTTATCAGCAGCAGTTGTTTAGAGAGACTTCCTATCTTACTGTTCTTTTTTTCATTATGGCTTTTTTTCTTTCTTTAGATTTACCATGATGATGATGCCATCCCTGGATGGGAAGGGAAAATTGTAGCCTGGGTAGAAGAAGACCACGGAGAGAATTAATTCTAAGTATTAGATTTGGACTGGTGGAACTTGGTATGCCTTGGCTGCTTCACTCAGGAATGAGAACTAAAACTAGAATACCCTACAAAGTTTCTAGTTCTTGCTGCCAAAACAGAAGCTTCTCCAAGTGTGACAGGCACAAGCCAGTCATTTCTATGCCTGGTGTATGTGGTACTTAAAATTCCTGTCCAAATGTAGACTATGAATTCATCAGGAGTTCCTTGTCCGTGGGAACACAGTATTTTATGCTACTCTGAGGACCACAAACCGAAGGCCTTAACCAATAGGATGGACGATCTTGCTCCTGTAGGGGCATGGCTGCTACTATCTGGAACCTGGGAATTGGATGCCTCACTCTGCTGTTATTTCAATTGGCCTCAGTGGTTGCAGCAATCAGAGTCCAGCAATTGTCCTCACAGACAAGGCAAAGACACCAGCTTTTTTGCTTCTTTGCAGCTATTACAACTCAAGAATAACTCATGGAGTGGTACCAAAGATGAAAGCCACTCTTCAGGAATCTTTTGGACTGGACATGGATGGTACTGAATTGTTAGTTGGATGGAAAAAGGGCTGCCCATATTTGTGCTATACTGTGCTAAAACCATAATTAAGTAAGACCTCGGGCTGCCTCTTGTGTCTTAACTGGTTCTGCAACTTGTCCTTTAGCCCACAGGGCATAGTCCATGTATTTCTAGTTTTCTCTGGGGACTCTTCAACTTTAGAGCCATTTTTTTCCCCCTTCCAACTGATGAATTTTATATTTGAAAGGATAAGGAGTGAAAGTCTCCTTAAAAATTCAGGCAGGTATGGAAAGGTGCTGCTACCCATATCTTCTTGACTTTCTTTCTCATGACTTTCTTTAGCTCATGGCATCCCAAGGATAAAGATTATTAATTTCAGTATTTGTGGTTTATGAAGTATTGAGCATAAGTTACTGATCAGCCCTTCTTTAATTCAAGGCCAGAGTTATTTTCTATTTAGTCTAGGCTGATCCTATAGGGCACAATAGAAACCATGGGGCATGGAGCATGAGTTGTAAATGGCAGGGCTGATTCTGGGTGAAAAAACCTAGAATCCTTTCTCATGTGTAACATTGTCAAATGTAAAGTTAAAAAATTGTTAAATTTCTAGAGGTTACTCAATAACTTGGGTTTTTCTCATTTATTCATCAAACACTATCAACCAGCCATTGTGTGTGTGTGTGTGTGTGTGTGTGTGTGTGTGTGTGTGTGTGTGTG
>JAAGEH010000005.1:37725233-37737694 GCA_011751065.1 Lasiurus cinereus | reverse complement strand
GTGTGTGTGTGTGTGTGTGTGTGTGTGTGTGTGTGTGTGTGTGTGTGAAAGAGAAAGGGAGAGAGAAATGTTTGCCTTCCAAAAGCAGTCTGCCTGTGACCATCAATGTACACTGCCAACCAAGAGAGTAGGGCAGGTCAGTTCTGGGTTCTTGACCTGTCTGTCTCTAGTTCATCTTTCCTTTTCTGCCATTTCAACAGACTACTCACTTACTGGAATTCTGAGATGACATTTTGTTGTTTTATAAGGATCTGTTTGCAGAATTCTTTTGTACTCACTTGCTTTTTTGTCTGAGAACCATGTCTATTTTTATAATAAGTGTGAGTTCTGTATATTCTCACATTCTGTATTGTGTGTCCATTGTCTGGAGAACCCAGTAGCTTTTATATGGGCTCTTTTTATCAGCCCTTGTGGTTTCCGAATGAGCTTTATTTTATTACAGGCGTACTAATGATAACTAACTCCTGTTCCAGTTCTACCTGTCATAGTTGTGGAGGTAGTTTTACATAATCTATTTGATAGTTTTTCTAGCAGACAGGAGGTCAGAAGACACCTGATGTCTTCATATAAGTTTACCTGGTCTTCTATTGAAGGATGATTTCTCATCAGAAATGACTGTGAAAACTTGGAAAAGTCAGTCGTAAGTAAGAATAATTCATTATGAAAGCACCCTAGTAAATTCTGTTTATTTTTCCCAGAAAGTCTGGAGAAAAAGTCCTAATGTCACTAATTTTTCTGTTGCATGGATTTTAGTGTTTTGCTATAAGATAGCATGAGGGTTATCAGGCCAAAATTCATTACTGTATTTCCAGTACAATTTACCTTGAGTGTCTGTCTCTTAAACCAGTTTGTACTTGTCAGTTTTCTTTCAGCAAACATTCTTACCATCTACTTTTTCAGAGAAAATTAAATCAGAGCATTAATCTCTAGCTTTCTTGTTTTTTTACCTCTATGTCCTTTGGAAAAGGCGCTGTATGGCCTTAGTGCCTCACAAAAAGCAGAAGTTGAGTTCAGGGGAGAAAATGAGATAATTTTTTTCCTTTAGCTCATCGATCTTTTATGCACTAAGCACCTCCATTATAAGATGTCACTCCAATAATTCTTGTATAAAATGTGTTGGTAATCTTCATTCCAGTTTTTAAAGACAGAAACCTTCTGGGGCAGAGTATGCATTGATTGATTCATGCTGGTGTGAATAGTCTCCTTTTGGATACCCTGTGGCTGTACTCTAGGAGATCTCTTGACTTATTCAAATATTGTCCCTTATCAGTGTGGGGCAGTCCATCCTGCGACTGCTTAAGTTCTTTCTTTGAGAAATCTAAGGAACTAGAATGTCTAGAGTTCATAAAGTAATCTCTATACCTTGTTAGATATTTTAAAATGATCCTCTTCTATAAACTATTCGAAAGCTCAATTCCTTTAAAAGGTTTCATTTAAAAACGGAATACTGTGCTTAGTTCCCTAAATTAGCTGAAAGTGGAACACTTTACAATTTGTACCTAAATAATTCAGATTAAACTCACTTGGAAATGACAGTCCTACTTACTGACCAACATTTCAGTTCTTTATGACCAGGATGGTTATAAATTAGGGAAAATACCTTATGTTCTACATCTAATCCAAGAGAACTCTAAATTACTTAAAAAGCATTTAGGTCATAATAATTTTCATCTTTTTCCTATAAAATAAACATGATTGCACACTTCTATTGTCTGAATTTATGTAAAAGGTATAACTTGCTTAAAATATATATGTAAAATTATATTTTTTTAGAAACATGGATGTTTTGTACCATTACTTTCAAAGTGATTACCATGTATTCCCTCGGTTTTATAATGTGTTTTCATAAAGACTATGGTTATAACAGAGGCTTCTGATTATCAAAGTGATAACCAGTTTTAACTGCCTGTATATACCAGATCTGTGAACTAAACACACACACACACACACATACACACACACCACGCTATGAATAAAATGGAATTTGCAAACCAAATACTATTAATCATTTTCACTTGTGTTTATTGACTGAAAGTAATCAATAAGCAATTTACATTTAGTGAAAGTAAATTTCCTCAAGTGATTTCCCTGATAGCATGTTTACTCATTACTTGAAGAGTGGAGATAAGGACTACTTTATTGCTATAGACATTTTACTATTGGTATTTCCAATGTAAGCACAAAACAGATGATTACAAAGGAGAATTTATTGATTTAGCACTTATTTTGAAACTATAAATATGCAAACAAGAACTCAAGAGTGCAAACCTTTTTAGAGTTTTGAGTTTTCCTTTTCTTTAAATTCCTTTACCAATCTCTTTAGGGAAGTTCAGACCTATTCTCTCAGGATTGATTTGAGGAATATAAGAATTCCTAGCCTATCTCTGGAGTCCACTCATTATCCCAGGACTGTTTGACCTATGCCCTCCTCTGACTTAGCTATACCTGTCAAAAGTAAATTCAGCCCTAACTGGTTTGGCTCAATGGATAGAGTGTTGACCTGTGGACTGAAAGGTCCCAGGTTCCATTCTGGTCAAGGGCATATATATACCTAGGTTGTGGACAATCCCCAGTAGGGTGTGTACAGGAGGCAGCTGATCGATATTTCCCTCTCATCGATGTTTCTCTCTATCCCTCTCCCTTCCTCTCTGTAAAAAATCAGTAAAATATTTTTGGAAAGAAAAACAAATTCAGCCCTGGCTGGATTGCTTGGTGGGAGTGTTGTCCCATGCACCAAAAGGTTTGGGGTTCGAGTTGGGGCACCCAATTGATGCTGTTTCTCTAAAATCAGTTTAAACAATACATATCCTTGGGTGAGGAGTTATTTAAAACACATTCTTTCCCTAGCAGGTTTGGCTCAGTGGATAGAATGTCAGCCTGGGAACTGAAGGGTCCTGGGTTCGATTCTGGTCAAGAGCATGTAACTTGGTTGCAGGCTTGATCCCAGTAGGATCAATAAAAACATATTTTAAAAATAAATCCTATATAATAAAAGGCTAATATGCAAATAGACCCAACAGCCAAACCAGTCACTGACCACCAGGGGGCACGTGTGGAACATGGTGGGTGTCAGCAGCAGGCAGCAAATCCTGGAACATGGCAGGTCAGCTGTGGTGGATGGTGGACTGGGTGAGTGGGGGTGCCAGACCAAGATGGGGAGCCGGTTGCTGTCATCAGGGTGAGTCTCTGGTGGTTACTGAAAATTCTTTGCTCCCCCGTGCTGCAGTCCCATCCAGCGCTCATGCTCACACCCGCTGCCAGTGCTTGTCACTGGTCCTGATCACTTGGCACCTTCAGTGGGTGTGAGCAGTGGCTATCAGCCCCAATTGCCCCTGAGGGCTTCTCCACCTCCCTCTGCTCCTGAGGGGCGATCAGAGAGGCAGCTGCCTATTGCACCCACTGATAGCGCCGGTCCTGCTCATACCCACTGCTGGCACCCAGCCCCAATCGCTCTGCACTGTCAGCAGGTGAGAGCAGGGCCAGCACTGCTATCAGTGTGTGGGAGCGGTGGCAGCAGGAGCAGGGCTGTGGTGGGAGAGTCTGGGTAGGGGCAGAGAGGATGGGCTGAGACCTGCTTCTGTGCCCACTGCAGCTTCTTGGCCCACAGTTCCTTTCAAGGTGTACAAATTCATGCACTGAGCCCTTAGTAAATAAATAAAACACATCCTTGATGAGTCAGTTTCATGCTTCTGTTATTAAATAGCTACACTAATAAAAGAGAAAGATGCAAATTAACCATCACTCCACTGCATCCACAAGCCACATCTACCAGCCAATCAGAAGCGAGTATGCAAATTAATCCAACCAAGCTGGCAGTCAGCCACTGAGCAAGCAGGAGGCTTGGGTTTCCACGGTGATGGAGGAAGCTAAACTTTCCACCAGCTCTGGCTGATCCTGGCCTTTGCTCAAAGCTACAAACTTTCGATTACAGAAGATAAATAAATCCCAACAAAAATGGCTGTGACCTCAGAGGGAGCAGGAGGCTTGGGTTTCCCTGGCGATGGAGGATGCCAAATTTCCTGGCCTGCCGAGGGCCTCTGCTTAGGTCCCTGGGGAGCATGGCCAGCCTTTAAACCACCACAGGCCCCTTGCTCAGGCCACCCCATTCCCCAAGGGAACCCCCACCCTGATCCCCGGACACCCTTCAGGGCAAACCAGCTGGCCCCCACCCATGCACTAGGCCTCTATCCTATCTAATAAAATAGTAATATGCAAATTTACCATCACTCCAAAACACAAGATGGCCATCCCTATGTGGCCAAAGACTCTGCCCCATGTGGACACAAAATGGCCACCACAAGATGGCCAGCAGGGGCAGGCAGTTGGGAGGAACCAGGCCTGCAAGGGAGGGCAGTTGGGGGTGATCAAGCCTGCAGGGGAGGTCAGTTAGGGGTGACCAGGCTGGCAGAGGAGGGAAGTTGGGGTGACTGGGCTTGCAGGGAAGGGCAATTAGGGGGACCAGGCCTGCAGGGGAAGGTAATTTGCGGGGACCAGGCCTGCAGGGGAGGGTAGTTAGAGGCAATCAGGCTGGCAGGGGAGTGGTTAAGGGATGATCAGGCTGGCAGGCGCAAGTGGTTAGGGTCAATCAGGGAGGCAAGCAAGCGAGCAGTTGGGAGCCAGCAGTCTTGGATTATGAGAGGGACGTTTGCCTGTTTAGGCTCAATGCTACCTGGATCAGGCCTAAATGGGCAGTCAGACATCTCTCGAGGGGTCCCAGATTGGAGAGGGTACAGGCTGGCCTGAGGGACACACATCCCTGTACATGAATTTCGTGTACCGGGTCTCTAGTATATATTGATTGATTTCAGAGAAGGGAGTGAGAGAAAAACCAATGATGAGAGATAATCATTAATCAGCTGCCTATATGCCCCCCACTGTGTATCAAGGTGTTATAGTAATAATAATGATAGAATACAAATATAAAATAAGAAATTGGGTGTGACATATTAGAGAGTGGAATGAAGTGTGAACACCCTTAAAAGAGATGTGCATGTAAGAGATATAAAAGTTTGTACCCCACATGTAAAGACCAGATAGCAGAACACCTGGGACCCGCTGATAAGACACACTGAAGATGTCTGCTTGAGCACATAAAAGAGAGCAAGCTCTGAAGGAGATTAGAGCCGCTTGTCTGCTCCTCCACAGATGGTCGCTCTCCGCTCCCCTTCCTGCATCCTGCCTGAACTCTGAGCTCTGCCGTGGACCCTGGGTCCGAACCATGAGCCACAAGCCCAGGCCTCTACAAGACGCCGAGCTGCAGCTGCAACGTCCAACGTCCAGTGTGTGTGTCTGTCAGCGTGGATCTCCGGGTGGCCTGCCGAGGTCTGGAAACCACCAGGACTCTGGTAAATAAACAGCGTGTGATTCATGCATTGCCTGTCTCCTGTGTAATTTATGCTCGGCCAATATTTAATAAGTGCCTTGAGTCATCCGTATAAGTCCATTTTATTGGCAGAGGATACTCTTGGCTACCTGTGCTTACGTCCTTAGATAAATTCTGGGACACAAGGTGGCAACTTGGGTATATACCCTGACCAGGAATCAAACCATGACCTCCTGATTCATAGATCAACACTCAATCACTGAGCCATCCTGGTTGGGCTGGGCTTTAAAAAAAAAAAGGTAAAAATGCAAACTTGCTATGCACTGAAAAGTGCAAAACAAGGTTTAAGCAAGCCTACCTAAGTAAGTGAACAGCAAACTGAAGATCATCATCTACAAAAGCTAATTTATAATTTAGATCCAGTTATTAAATTCAAATGCAGTGGAAGTCTTGTAGGTGGTGGGAATGGCACCAGATGTCTGACCAGAGGGTCAAAGCAAATCTGGATTCAGTAACATCAGTACATACTAGGACTGCAGGCAGTTAAACACATATGAGCAGAGCAAGGACCATGGGCCAGGAACAGAAGGTCACCAGGGTGGAAAGTCCCAGGTGCCTAGTAATGGATAATCAATTGTAGGGTGGGACCTTGGGGACTTTTCCTACCCTAGCACTGGTCATGAAGTTTGGACCCCTGACCTTTCCTCTTTAGAGATGACATTGAGGCTTCAGTACTTGTCCCGACCCACGGGTTAAGTCAACGAGGACCCTAGAGGGGGAGTGGGGATGAAAGGGACAAGAGACACAAGGAATGGAGACAAGACAAAGTTCTGATCAAGTCTCGTTCATTCAACAGTAGATCGAGGTATTTATGGGGAGAAGGGGAAATGAGGAAGTTAGCGAAAATTCCTAGCCCTAAGGCGAAACGCCTGGCTTTTGGGAGATAGGGAAAGAGATAGGGTTTGGGGTAATAGAAACCTAGCCTGAGGTTAGTGCTAATGTGGCTGGCGCTTACTACAAAATGGCTATCAAGCACAAGTTTCCCACAGGTCCCCCTTTTCTTTAAACTTTGAAAGGCCGAATATCCTTGAGGGGACTGTGCCTGTCTTAGGTCAGGAACTACCATACGGTACCAACCCACCTTACCTGTCATTGGAAAGCAGGGCAGAATAAGGCCCAGTTCCTGGCTTAGGCGGTGGTCGGTGTCACGTATAAGTTCCAGTTGCCTGTCTCTGGCTAACCAGCCCAGCGCACCAAGGTGGAAAGTTTGCTATTAGAGTAATTCCTCAATTACTCTATTGAATGTCATCGTATTCCTTGAATATTAGAGTAATTACCTCAATTACTCTATAGAATGTTATATTTCTCCTTTTCAAGGAGTTTGCAATTTTCCTTTTTGGCCATCTCAAGTTTATGATAAGGGACCTGTATAGATTGCATATTAACGGCATCCACTTGTTGCTTAATAAAAGCCATCAATTTATTAAAAAGAAAAAGTCCTAGCGATAGGATTATTAGTAAGCCAAGCAGAGGTCCTAATAAGGGAAGGAGGTAGGGTAATATTCCATTTAGCCCGCTCCACAAGGGATTGTCAAATAGTTTTTTCTTCTTTTTATTAGGTCTTCTTGTAGTTTCTTTATCTTATCACGAACAATGCCCGATTTATTTCATAAAAGCAGCAGCATTCCTGTAGAGCCAAACAGATCCCTCCCTGTTCTGCTGTCAATAAATCTAATCCTCTTCTATTCTGGAGGACTACCTCCACTAAGGAGTCTATCTCATCTTGAATATCATAAATAGTACTGGATAAGGCCTGAACATCATCAATCAGCTGATTAGAGAGTTTAGTATAAGAATGAACGGCAACTCCTATTCCTGCTGTTCCTGTAGCTAAAGCTCCAGAAACTCCTAATACTACTAATAGAGGAAATATTCTCAGGGCGAGTTTTCGTCCCTGGAGTTATCCTCAACTTCTTGAGTTTGACTGATTTGTTTAACTAAGCGTTCTGGTAGCCACCTTGAAATTTCATTTCCTTAGAGTAAATGCATACTGATCCTCGGCCCCAGATAAGAACTGGATCTGGGCCGTGCCAGGAGTTAGTCAAAGGATCCTTCCATAGTACTGAAGCAAATTGTCTCTGAGTTTCTGTATGCCAAAAGCGAGCAGCTGCTGATTGTCCACTTGCATCCAAATTTTAAAAATTGAGAATAAATAAGGAATGAGATAATATATTTCTGGGTGACCCCCTCGTGGGGTACCATTCCCCCTTTTTTATCTATTGTGAGTTTTAAAGAGAGATGTGCCCTTTCAACGATTCCTTGACCTTGGGGATTATAAGGAATACCTGTTGTATGATGGATATTGAGGCGCTTACAGAATTGAGAAAAGGCTGAGCTGGTATAGCCTGGGCCATTATCAGTTTTTAATTGCTGTGGACATCCTAAGACTGCCAAGGCAGTTAACATTATGGCTAATTTCATGTTTAGTGGCTTCACCGGTTTGGAGGGAAGTGTGAATAAAACCACTAAAGTATCTATAGTTACATGTACATATTTGAGGTTACCAAATTCAGAGATATGGGTAACATCCATTTGCCATAATGCATTAGGTACTAACCCCCTAGGGTTGACTCCGAGATGTAATACCGGGAGATGTATGACACAAGAAGGGCAATCTTTGACAATTTGTCTGGCTTGTTCCCTAGTAATTGAAAGGAAATGAACTCTCCTCCATCTTGTCCTATAGGGCTGGGACCCCTGCCTAAAACCCCTCCCTTTTCTGGGAGTGGCCACAGGTGTGCCAGCAATGTCTTAATTTCCCCGACCCCCACCCAAATGGACCAATGAAGCTCCAGGGACACAGCTAAGGTCCTAATTAGGCTTAACCACAGAAAGACCCCAATTCAAGTGACCAATCTCTGTAGCCTTCATCACTTTCCCAAGCCCCCTAATTATCCTACCCCATAAAACTCATTATTTCTGCCCGGTCCTCTCTCTCGCCTCACTGCTGCGTCAGAAAGAGGCTGAGAGCCAAACCCGGGTTTGAATAAAGACTCTTTGCTTTTGCATCGGAAAAGGCTCCTTAGTGGTGGATTATTGGGGACCCCGAACTCTGGGCACAACAGTGGGAAACTTGTGCTTGATAGCCATTTTGTAGTAAGCGCCAGCCACATTAGCACTAACCTCAGGCTAGGTTTCTATTACCCCAAACCCTATCTTTTTCCCTATCTCCCAAAAGCCAGGCGTTTCGCCTTAGGGCTAGGAATTTTCGCTAACTTCCTCATTTCCCCTTCTCCCCATAAATACCTCGATCTACTGTTGAATGAACGAGACTTGATCAGAACTTTGTCTTGTCTCCATTCCTTGTGTCTCTTGTCCCTTTCATCCCCACTCCCCCTCTAGGGTCCTTGTTGACTTAACCCGCGGGTCGGGACAAGTGGCGCCCAACGTGGCTCGAGAACGGGGGATCCAGTGAGGGACGCTGTCTGGAGAGCCGGCACAAAAAGGAGAAGACAGAGGATAAGTTGACACGGGAACCTGCTGCGTTTTCTACACCTTGGAGAGTAGACAGCGATTATGGGTCAAGAAATGAGTCAGCATGAGATTATGGATCAAGAAATGAGTCAGTATGAGATGTTTGTTAATGGACTTAGAAAAGCTTTAAAGGCACGAGGAGTAAAGGTTAAAATTAAACAGTTATGTGATTTTTTTTATTATATTCAAGATATTTGTCCTTGGTTCCCTATTGAAAGAACTATTGATAGTAAGAGATGGAAAAGGGTTGGAGATGCCCTTAGAGATTTTTATGAAAGATTTGGACCTGAAAAGATTCCTATAACTGCCTTTTCATACTGGAGTTTAATCGATGAGGTCATATCACAGAGGCATCGGGATCCTGTAGTTGCTAATGTAATTGAAAAGGGAAAAACAAAATCCTTCAAATAAATAAAGAGAAAGAGGATTTAAAAGAACAGCAGAAATTAAGAATTTTTGGTAATGCTGATGCAGGCACGGAATTTGTAAAACAATCGGCCTTTGAAAATGCTAATGCTGCTTGCCAAGTGGCCATTCGGCCCTATAAGAAAAAGACTGATTTATCAGGCTACATCCGTTAAAAAGAAGTCAGGTAGATGGCGTTTGTTACAAGACTTAAGGGCAGTAAATAAAACAATGGTGCTAATGGGACCTACAGCCTGGACTCCCCTCTCCTGTTGCTATACCCTTAGGACATTTTAAAGTAATCATAGACTTAAAAGATTGCTTTTTTACCATTCCTCTACACCCTGAGGACCAAAAGTGCTTTGCCTTCAGCCTACCCGCTATTAATTTTAGAGCTCCCATGAAAAGGTTTCAATGGCGTGTTCTCCCACAAGGTATGGCTAACAGTCCCACCTTATGTCAATCTTTTGTTGCTCTTGCAATACAAGCAAGAGATCATTGGCCAGAAATGTATATTATTCATTACATGGATGATATTTTAATATCTGGGAAGGATGGTGGTGAGGTCTTGAGATGTTATAACGAGTTAAAAAATGCTTTAAAGATAAAGGATTAGAGATCGCCCCTCATAAAGTCCAATTAACAGATCCATATACATATCTTGGCTTTCAAATGAAAGGACCTCAGGTCTCCTCTCAGAAGTTAGAATTAAGATTAGACAAGCTCAAAACTTTAAACGATTTTCAAAAACTCCTCGGAGATATCAACTGGCTCATGTCCTATCTAAAGCTTAGTAAAAGTGATTTAAAACCTCTTTACGGTATTCTACACGGGGATGCTAATCCTACATCTCCCCGAGAGTTGACACCGGAAGGAAGACAAGCCATACGTATAGTAGAACAAGCCATTCGGTCACAAACTGCTACATTTATAGACTATGATAAACCTTTGAAATTCATCATTTGCAAAACAGCTCTTTCACCAACCGCTGTTTTTTGGCAAACAGCCCCCCTCATGTGGGCTCATCTGCCTGCTACACCTAAAAAGGTCATTGGGCCATATTATCAAGCAGTATCTGATCTTATAATCCTAGGCAGGGAACAGGGGAAAAGATATTTTGGTAAAGAACCAGATTTTATCATACAGCCTTATACCAAAGAACAAGTTAATTGGCTCATGCAGACTACTGAATTCTGGCCCATTGCCTTAGCTTCTTATACTGGCATCCTAGATAATCATTATCCACCAGACAAACTTATTGATTTTGCTAATAAACATGAATTAGTATTCCCTAAAATCACCACATTTACCCCCTTAAATAATGCCTTGTTGGTGTTTACTGATGGCTCTTCTACAGGTATAGCTGCTTATACTTACCAGGACAAGGTGGTACAATTTACCACAAACAGCTCCTCCGCCCAATTAACAGAATTACATGCTGTTATTGTGGTCCTATCAGCATTTCCTAATCAGTCTCTTAATATCTACACAGATAGCGCTTACATCGCACCCTCTGTACCCTTATTAGAAACTGCTGGCCAAATTAAGGGCATCTCTAATACTGGAGACTTATTTAGACAGCTACAGGTGCTTATCACAAAAAGAACGCACCCCTTTTTTATAGGGCATTTACGTGCTCACTCTGGGCTTCCTGGTCCTCTAGCGGAAGGAAATCAGAAAGCAGATCTGGCCACTCGCCCACAAGCTCATATTTCTGCATTACTTGCTATCAATGCTGATGACTCTGCCCTAAAAATTGCTCAAGCACAGAAAAGTCATCAGTTACACCATCTCAATGCACAGACTCTCCGGCTTATGCATAATATTACTAGGGAACAAGCCAGACAAATTGTCAAAGACTGCCCTTCTTGTGTCATACATCTCCCAGTATTACATCTCGGAGTCAACCCTAGGGGGTTAGTACCTAATGCATTATGGCAAATGGATGTTACCCATTTCTCTGAATTTGGTAACCTCAAATATGTACATGAAACTATAGATACTTTTAGCGGTTTTATTCATGCTTCCCTCCAAACCGGTGAAGCCACTAAACGTGTAATTAACCATATGTTAACTGCCTTCGCAGTCTTAGGATGTCCACAGCAATTAAAAACGGATAATGGCTCAGGCTATACCAGCTCAGCCTTTTCTCAATTCTGTAAGCGCCTCAATATCCATCATATAACAGGTATTCCTTATAATCCCCAAGGTCAAGGAATCGTTGAAAGGGCACATCTCTCTTTAAAACTCACAATAGATAAAATAAAAAAGGGGGAATGGTACCCCACGAGGCGGTCACCCAGAAATATATTATCTCATTCCTTATTTATTCTCAATTTTTTAAATTTGGATGCAAATGGACAATCAGCAGCCACTGGCTTTTGGCATACAGAAACTCAGAGACAGTTCGCTTCAGTACTATGGAAGGATCCTTTGACTAACTCCTGGCACGGCCCAGATCCAGTTCTTATCTGGGGCCGAGGATCAGTATGCATTTACTCTAAGGAAATGAAATCTGCAAGGTGGCTACCAGAACGCTTAGTTAAACAAATCAGTCAAACTCAAGAAGTTGAGGATAACTCCAGGGACGAAAACTTGCCCTGAGAATATTTCCCCTATTAGTAGTATTAGGAGTTTCTGGAGCTTTAGCTACAGGAACAGCAGGACTAGGAGTTGCCGTTCATTCATATACTAAACTCTCTAATCAGCTGATTGATGATGTTCAGGCCTTATTCAGTACTATTAATGATATTCAAGACCAGATAGACTCCTTAGCGGAGGTAGTCCTCCAGAATAGAAGAGGTTAGATTTATTGACAGTAGAACAGGGAGGGATCTGTTTGGCTCTACAGGAACGCTGCTGCTTTTATGAAATAAATCGGGCATTGTTCGTGATAAGATAAAGAAGCTACAAGAAGACCTAATAAAAAGAAGAAGAGAACTATTTGACAATCCCTTGTGGAGCGGGCTAAATGGAATATTACCCTACCTCCTTCCCTTATTAGGATCTCTGCTTGGCTTACTAATAATCCTATCGCTAGGACCTTTTCTTTTTAATAAATTGATGGCTTTTATTAAGCAACAAGCAGATGCCATTAAGATGCAATCTATACAGGTCCCTTATCATAAACTTGAGATGGCCAAAAAGGAAAGTTGCAAACTCCTTGAAAAGGAGAAATATAACATTCTATAGAGTAATT
>JAAGEH010000005.1:37669890-37720233 GCA_011751065.1 Lasiurus cinereus | reverse complement strand
CCTCAGCACGAGGGTCTCAGCCTCAGCCTCAGCACGAGGGTCTCAGCTCCTGCAGCCTCAGCACGATGGTCTCGGCTCCTGCAGCCCCAGCACGAGGGCCCCAGCCTCAGCCTCAGGCTCAGCCTCAGCACAAGGGTCTCAGCGCCTCAGCCTCAGCGCGAGTGTCTCAGCCTCAGCACAAGGGTCTCAGCCTCAGCCTCAGCACAAGGGTCTCAGGGCCTCAGCCTCAGCGAAAGTGTCTCAGCCTCAGCCTCAGCACGAGGGTCTCAGCGCCTCAGCCTCAGCGCGAGGGTCTCAGCCTCAGCCTCAGCCTCAACACGAGGGTCCCAGCCCCAGCCTCAGCCTCAGCACGAGGGCTTCAGCCTCAGCACGAGGATCTCAGCCTCAGCCTCAGCGTGAGGGTCCCAGCCCCAGCCCCAGCATCCCAGCCCCAGCCTCAGCGCGAGGTTCTCAGCCTCAGCCTGAGCACGAGGGCCTCAGCCCCAGCCCCAGCGCGAGGGTCTCAGCCTCAGCCTCAGCGCGAGGGTCTCAGCGCCTGCAGCCTGGCCCCAGCGCCCCAGTCCCCCAGCCCCGTCCCTCTCCCCCGCGGGCATCGCCAGCAGCGGGGACTCAGTCCAGCACTGGGAGGAGGACGGCGTGGCGCCAAGCGGAGCTCCGTTAGTCCGCGTTCCATGCCTGCGTTTCCCCATTGCGGGGCCCAGCCCGGCGCCCTGTGCTGCGGGGCACGTCCCCGCAGGCTCCGGGGCCTCGACCTCGTCAGTGAGCCTGCCTCCGGGCCGGGGACGCGGGCGGCTCCTTCCCTGGGTCCCGGTCCCCCTCAGTCATTATTTCTTTAAATAGGTTTTCAGTATCTTGCTCTCTCTCTTCTTCTGGCACCCCCGCAATTCTGATGTTGGCACGCTCGAAACTGTCCCAGAGGCTCCCCACATTATGTTCACACCTTTGGATTCTCCTCTCTTCTTGCCTTTCCAGTCGAATGTTGTCTGCCTCTTTATATTTCAAATTTTTTACTTGATTCTTGCCTTTCTCCAGTCCGCTGCCAGGACTCTGTACAATATTCCCTATTTTAGTCAGTGTATGTCTAATTTCTATTTGGTCCTCTATCATCTCCAGTTGGACCTTTTCCATCCCTAGTTGGCTCCCCTGCATCTCTAGTATGTCCTTTTTCATCTCCTCTTGGGTCTTGCTAAATTATCCATCTTTACTAACATATTCTTGAAAAACCCCATAAGCGTGGTTTTGAACTCTATATCCAGTCTTTTTTTTTTTCCCTCCATTTCTTTTGTTTGTGATCCCTTCCCCTGTCTCGGCATCCTCACCATGCCGGGGAAACTTCTGTGTTGGATTCAGCCCTATGATAGCAGACGCAAAGCCGCAGAAGCCTCTGCTGAGCTTGGGAGGGGTGGAGTCTCAGGGCTTAAGGGACCGCCTTGCCTTCCAGTCGGCCCTGCCCTCCACGGCCCCCGAGTCTCACGTGACTGAATAATGGCTGGAGTGGTCCCTGTGCATGCGCGCACCCGCAGTGCCTCTAACCGCTGCCTTTCCATCTCCCCTGCGCACCAGGACCACACGAGTCTAGGTCCCCAGGGTTTCGCCCGAAACAGGGGCTCAGTGGACTCAGAAGTGGCACAGTTGGGAGGGTCTGTCTCCCGCCCACTCGCGAAAGCCTGCGGCACAGTCAGCAATCTGTCCTCCGCGCAGCACCGTGCGCTTGCGAGACCGCACCTGATCTTCTGCGACTCCCCTAAATTTCCGTGCACCTCTCCCTTTTCACAGTCCAAACTCCCCCGTATGAGTTTCGGCTGGATCTGGGGTTTAGTGTCGTAAGATAAGGGGTTCAATGCCGTTGAGAGTCTCCGTTTCCCTCCTGCCAGAGAAAGCCAGCCAGGTCCTCTGGCGCCCGCTGTCTCAGCGTGCACGCGTCTCCGTACCTCAGCTTTTTGCAGCTCCTCTACGTCTCTGTGAGCCCCTCTCTTTCCTTCTAGTTGTAGAATTTCCACTCAGCCAGCTTTCCTGTGGTTCTGGATGATGTCCGTTCTGTCTTTTAGTTGTAGTTTTGAAATTGTTGTGCGAGGCAGCAGTTTAGGTGTTCACCTATGCTGCCATCTTGGTTTCTCCGCAAAGAGTCTTTATTCAAACCCGGGTTTGGCTCTCAGCCTCTTTCTGACGCAGCAGCGAGGCGAGAGAGAGGACCAGGCGGAAACAATGAGTTTTATGGGGGAGGATAATTAGGGGGCTTGGGAAAGTGATGAAGGCTACAGAGATTGGTCACTTGAATTGGGGTCTTTCTGTGGGTAAGCCTAATTAGGACCTTAGCTGTTTCCCTGGAGCTTCATTGGTCCACTTGGGTGGGGGTCAGGGAAGTTAAGACATTGCTGGCACACCTGGGGCCACTCCCAGAAAAGGGAGGGGTTTTAGGCAGGGGTCCCAGCCCTATAGGACAAAATGGAGGGGAGTTCATTTCCTTTCACCCACAAGTAGTATTTAAGCAAACATTCTTACCATCCAGGCCCAGATAAACAAAACCAGCCATGGCTGACATCAGGAGCAGCTGCATGGAATAATGACCCCAGCCCTGGTGCTGGCCAATCAATCAGTGGAGACCACAACTCTGAATGGACAAACCTGGAAAGCTACTGAATATTTCATTGAAATCTTCTCGTGGGACCTCCTCTAAAATTCTTAGGATGGAGAACTCAGTGTGCTCTTCCTCCCTGGAGCATGCCCAAGCTTTTCCTTTCTCCTTACTCCTCCCAGCGCCAGGTACATTACCCAGGCGGTTGGGATCTGTGACAACATTTATTGGGTAAATCACAGATGTAGGAGTAATTCCTAGAATAAATGGGCTTTGAAAACAACTTATGGAGGTAAAAGAAGGGCCCTGAGAGTTTGGGAGTGAGGAAGCTAAAGGTAGCATGCCTAGGGCAGGGACAGGGAGAGGGTTAGGGAAAGGCATGGGGGTTATTCCCAGGAGGGAGAGTGCAATGATTCCTCTGTTCTAGGGGTTTTAAGGATAGAGATTTTAGGGGAGGTCCCAAGAAATCTTAATAGAATATTTTTGTTTTTTCTTGTTTTTGTTAATATGAAACAGTTTTCCAGGTGTGTCCTTTTAGGGTTGTGGTCTTCACTGACTGACTGGCAGGCAACAGGGCATTGGCTCAGTCCGGGGTTTGATTCCAGTCAAGGGCACACACTCAGCTGCAGGTTCCCTGCCCTAGTCGTCCCTGGTTGGGGTGTGTGCAGGAGGCAACCAATCAATGGTTCTCTCTCACATCAATGTTTCTGTTTCTCAATCTCCCTTTCATTCTAATATCCTCAGCTGAGGATTAATAAAAAAACAAAATCAAAGCAGCTGCTTCTGAGATCAGCTGTGGCTAGTTTAGCTTATTTCTGGAGCTAAACTACTGAAGCCCCAATGTCATCTCTAGGGAGGAAAGGTTGGGGGGGGTGGGGGGAAAGAGTTGTGGCTAGGGGAAGAAAAGTCACCCAGATCGAGATTCCACTCTACAATTGATTCTCCGTTGCTAGGCACCTTGGGCTTTCCATTCTGAAGACCTTCTATACCTGGCCCATCCTCCTTTGCTCTGCTCATGTCTGTCTAACTGCCTACCACAGAAATATATATTTTAGGCAATTCAAAATCATTACTGTTAACATAAAAAACCGTGAAACCTATAAAGAGTTTTTTTGAGTTTATTTGAGCCAAACTGTCCACATATGCCAGGAAGCAGAACATCAATGAATTGAGACAATGCTCTGGAGAATGGCGGGTTACATCTGTATTTATACATTGCAATCAAAGGAAAGGGGTATTGGTGGGTTACATGAAAGCCATTGATGATAGACTAGAGAAGTGTGTGTGTGGGGGGGGGAAGGAGCAAACTAGGCAAACCCTTGGGATTGGATAAGAAGTAAAATGAGAGACATAAATTTAGGTGAGTGCAGGGCAATTAACATAACAATGAAGGAATGTGTAGTCTTTGTCCAGGAGCCCTGGTTGTGCCACAAGGGGTCCAGAAAAAGGGAAGTTACAAGTTACAAGTTACCAGGCATTTCAAGTGTATGTTATCATAGATGAAAAAAGACAGATAGGAAAAAAAAAAAAGACAGATAGGTTGACCTTGTCAGTGAAGATACAGGCCCAGGATGTAACTATCCACCATAACTGCATTTAGTTAAACTTTAATTTCAGATCACCCGTAGTGGTTACTTTAGACCTCTGAGTTTGCAGGCCTTCCCTGAGCTTGTCAGGTTAGCAAGTGGCCTCTTTTGTCCACATTACATTTTTGTAATGATTTGTAAAATTTTAAGTCCTTTCACCAATCACAATTATTCCACTGATTCTTCCAATTGTTATTTTACATAATTTAACAATATAATTGCTCTATTCTAAATATTATTTCAAATATGCCTTTCCACTTAATCTGGAAATTTTATACAGTATTTCTCAATTGGATTGCCTGCGTATTATTTTGTTAGGCAGCTGTGCCTGCTTAGTCTCTTCCTCATTTTTGTATAGTTGTTTTTCTACTTCTTTTTGTTATAAAGATTCTAAAACCTCTTTTCCCTTGTTTTGAATGCCTCAAGAACACTAGAATAGGATTTTGTTTTGAGAGGGTATGTAAACATTTTTCCTATTATTTCATATTACTATATTGCTATCTCTAAAACAACCAATGGTGCCCCCAAAGAAAATCATCTCTGTCTCTGAAATCTCATTAATACCGGGTTCTTAGACTTTCAAGTTTCTAATATAAATAGGTATGAAACAATACCTCTGGCTGCTTTAATTTTCCAAATGTTTAATCACTAGCAAGTTTGAACACGTTCATTTCAAATGTTGCGGTTTCCTCCTATCGGTTGTGCTCTTGGTGTTCTCTGACCATCTCCAGGGATTTAAGAACGATATAAATAAACACAGCATTTGCTTCCTGCTAACCTAATGTCACTCTCCTCAGAAGTGAGATATTTTCTAATTATAGGATGATAACCCGACAGTAAATTGTACCTAACAAATGTAGATTACTTTGTTAATTCAAGACACGCATTTAGCCTCCACTGTTTACCAGATACCGAGCTATGGGAAGACACCCCAAAACAATATAGACATGTTTCCTGCTCCACAGCTTTAGAGTTTAGTTTTAGGACACTATATTTCAAGCATAACAATTACGTTTTGCGATTTATAGGTACTCTGCGGTAAAATAGCAATGCACACCTGTTTGGTACCTTCACACAGAGAATATGTTAATCCTGCTACCGTACACCTGAATGTGGGAATGTACCTTCCCCTGGGCTGCCCTTCACACCCTTGGCTGGAAAACTCGTTCACTCTAGTTTCCGGCTGGGCTACAAACCTGAGATTAAGTCTGTCACCGGCGCAGCCTGCGCGGCTCGGGCCCCACCGCAGGCTCAGTCCGGCCGGAAGCGGCGCGGGAAGGCGGCGCACCCTCGGGCGGTTCCTACCCCTCGGGCGCGGCCCAAACCCCGCCCCGGGCCTAAGGCTCCGGCGCCCAGTAGGGGTCTTCCCGCTCTTCTTCCTTCGGTCACTCCCCTCAGCCCACCTCCCCGGCTCAGTCCGAGGTCGGCCCGGCCCCAGCCACCAGTCTAGGCCTCTCTCTTCAGGGCGTGCCCTTCATCAGGCCCGGCCAGCCCCGCACCGCCTCCGCTCCTCTCAGCATCTTCTCTCCCAAACTAGCGCCTGGAAGGCTCCGCCCAACTCGCCCGCCCTCTTTGGACCACCCTTTCCCCGACTCTCGGGGGAAGGGGAAGAGCACACTTTCTTACCACCCAGGGTGCGAGGGGTGGGGCGCGCCTGTGGAGTCCGTTTACGACAACGTGCGGCTGCGCGGCTTGGCTGACGGCAGCGCCGCGCCGCTCTCGGGGAGGTCACTCGGGAGACGGCGTAGGTTTGGGGGTGTTGGGGTCGGTGGTACAATGTGGCGCGTCTGTGCGCGACGGGCCCAGGATGCGGCTCCCAGGACAGGGTTCGGGGCCCGGTGGGCCGCCTTGCGGGAGGGGCCGGGAGCCCCGATAGCCACCCCGCGAGGTGGTCCGGCTCCGGCCCGATGCCACGGCGCGGCGACCCCTGGATATTGTGGAGTCCGCGCCGTCTGCGGGTGGCGCTCCGGCTCGTGTACCACGCCGCGGGGTCGCTTCCTGCTGCAGCTTTTGGGGTCGCCTGGCCGCCGCTGTTACAGTCTGCCCCCGCATCAGAAGGTGAGCCCCAGACCTGCCCTTCGCGGGACCCCGTTGTCCTTCAGGGTCGATTTCCTGGCCGTGCGTCTTCCTCAGAGGCCTCAGCGGCCCTCCACCCTCTCCTGGTGTCTGCCCTGCACCGTTCCGGTACCCAGCTTTGCAGTCCCTCTGCAGCCTCCTCTCCAGATCCGTCCCATTGAAGGAAGAGCGCCCAGCCTGGGGTTCTGGGTGGGAGTCTGCGAAGGTACGTGCTCTGCCAGATCCGCGGGACCGGGAGCAGGAAGCTTGGACTGAAGAGGTTCTGGCGGCAGGAACTCGCTTGACATCCCCAAGTCCCTAGTGCCCAGCGAGACTCAAACTCTTTGCATTAAATTGAATGGCATGAAACTTTAGACTAGTGTCTCTCCTTTTTCTCCTCCAGGTTGCATTGCCCTCTCTTTCCCCCACAATGCAAGCAGGCACCATAGCCCGTTGGGAGAAAAAGGAAGGGGAAAAAATCAAGGAGGGTGAACTAATTGCAGAGGTAAGTTGTTTTAAAATATGGAAATACGTTAAAAAGGACTGAGTTAGCTAACCTGAGCATTAACTTTCTGGGTGGGTAGTTAGTTATTTCTTTTGCTTAAGAAACTCAGATGTTTATTTCAACTTGATATTAGAGAAGCTTGGTTAAATTGTCAGCAGCTAGCAGAAATGAATTTTTAGCTAAGTTTTAAAAAATAATTCCTCTCAGCTCTGTGATAGAGGTTATATCTACACATGAACTGTAAAATTCTAAACACAAGCTAATAATCTTCATACTTGGCAGCACAAGCCTAAGCTCCTCCTTTTGTGTTAAAAGATTGAAACTGATAAAGCCACTGTGGGATTTGAGAGCATGGAGGAGTGTTACATGGCAAAGATACTTATTGCTGAAGGCACCAGAGATGTTCCAATAGGATCAGTCATCTGTATCACAGTTGAAAAGTGAGTAGTACGCTGGTAATTTTTGGAATTTAGGTGATTAGTGGACTGTTTTAACTCAGAATTGAGGAATTAGGAGTTAAAGGCTCCTAAGACTCCTGTAGGAACTAAATCCGATTTATAACCCCTCCCCCCTTATACTTATGCATTCTTTCTCTTCCTTAGATCTGAGGATGTTGAAGCCTTTAAAAATTATACATTGGATTCGGCAGCACCCACCCCACAAGCAGCTCCAGCACCCTCCCCTGCTGTCTCTTCGCCACCTACACCTTCTGCTCAGGCTCCTGGTAGCTCATATCCCACTCACATGCAGGTGAGGCTCAGCCTCTGGGTGTACTCTAGAAAGTTTATCATCTATTCATTAGTTTATATAGATGGCTATCGCATTCTGGAAACTGGCATTAAATATGGCTATCTCTTGCGAAAGTAAATAGAAATTTAAACATGAAAATTGATAACTTTTATTCCTAGTTGCTATTTCCAGGTGTGTTATTCTCAGCCACAATGTAGTAGCAAGATAATAGTACTTGGCATTTTTCATTCATGACATGTTATATTTTGAGGATGATTTGTACTTATATGATTCTACTCCCTGTATAGATAGAGAGTCCTCAATTAGTGTTTTCCTTTGCAATGTGGTGTTCTGTTTCCTAAGAGAGGGTGAAGTAGTCCAGTAGTATTAATAAATGAGAGAATTAACAAAAAAGAATAAGTGAAGGCAACAATCACAGTTGATTTTCTTAACCAGTTTATTAGATATCAGGGTAATCCCATGTATATTTGTGTGTTTCTGATACTAGAAATGGATAAAAACCAACTGCCTCTATAAAGGATTAAGATTAGAACTTTTCCTTCACTTAGTTATTTGTAGAAATTTCTATATAAGAGTCTCTTTTGTGTGAACATAATGATCTACTCCATGATGAAGTTAATAGTCACTCATGATGAAGTTTTGCCTTGTGTTTATTTCACATATTTATTTCATCTTGTTCAGCAGATCCTGTTTCACTATATAACTCTGACTTCATTTCTCTCCATTTAAAATCTATGGCTATAATTATAGTCAAGGGTTAGGGCTATGTCTTAATTATCCTAATTTTTTGTTGTTGTTAAACCTCACCTGAGGATATTTTTCCATTGAATTTTAGACAGAGTGGAAGCGAGGGGGGAGAGAAACATAGATGTGAGATACATTGATTGATTGCCTCCCACATGTTCCCCAACTAGGACCCAGGATCAAGCCTATAATCGAGGTACATGCCCTTGATTGGAATCGAACCTGGGACCCTTCAGTCCAGGGGCCAATACTCTATCCACTGAGCCAAACCAGCTAGGGCCCATATCCTAATTCTTTTTTAGCGAGAGTTTTAATTAAAATTATTGGAATAGTATTAAAATTACTGGTTTAATAACATTAGATAAATTTCAGGTGTATACTACAATACATTTATTTTGTTATATGCTCACCATATGAAGGCTGGTCTCCTGTCACCTTGTATTTGATCCCCTTTTATCCTCCTGCTAACCCCCTTTCCTTCTGGTAACTACCATTCTGTCATATCTGTAAGTTTGTTTTTGTTTGTTGCTTTTTGTTTTGTATCCCACATAAATGAAATCATACAGTTCTTTTTCTGTCACTTATTTAGCACAATATTCTCAAGATCTATTCATGTTGTCATAATGGTAGTGATTCTTTTTTTCATGGCTAAGTAGTATTCTGTTCTTTC
Source organism: Lasiurus cinereus (assembly GCA_011751065.1). Classification (NCBI taxonomy): domain Eukaryota; kingdom Metazoa; phylum Chordata; class Mammalia; order Chiroptera; family Vespertilionidae; genus Lasiurus; species Lasiurus cinereus. Next base: position 37,711,348 of record JAAGEH010000005.1, on the reverse strand, counting down.
TGTGTGTGTGCTTGTATGTGTGTATGGTCCCTCAAAATTGTATGCACACACTTTGAATAATTTTAAAGGTAGTGTTTATTAAAAATACATTTCATTTTCAAAATTGAGCTATCAGCTGTTAGTGTGTATACATTTTGGGGGGGGTGCTCTATATGTACCACATCTTCTTTATCTCAGCTCTACTAAAGATAAGTAGATGATGACAAATTCTGAACAAGAAAAACATTTAAAATTTCTTTCTAATTAGAATTCTAAGTTTTGTTTTACTTTTTTTCTCCTGTCTTTGTGAGACATCAATTGAAAGGATTTTTTCTCAAAGCACTACAAAGACACCAAACAAAACCCATAATCAAGTAAGCATCAAAATTCAATGGACACACAAACCATATAAATAGGAAGATAATTTTTAATTTACATTAGCCAATCTGCTGTTTAGATTTTTTTGGTGTGGAAGTGACTTGTAAAGAACAGGTTTGTTTGTTTTTTAATCCTTTTATATTTTGTTTTGTTGTGTTTTCTCCCCTGAGGACTGAGGATATTTTTTCCATTGATTTTCAGAGAATGGAAGGGAGTGGGGAGGAGGGAGAGAGAGACACACATCAATTGGTTGCCTCCCACAGGTGCCCCAATTAGGGGCAGGGTTGGAACCTACAACCTAAGTATGTGTCCTTGACTGGGGAATCGATCCTGAGACCCTCTGGTGTGCATACTGAAGTTCTAACCACTGAGCACGCTAGCCAGGACTATTTTGTGTTTGTTTTTAATATATTTTTATTGACTTCAGCAAGGAAGGGAGAGGAGGGGAGAAAGAGAGAGACATCAATGATGGGAGAGAATCATTGTTCAATTGCCTCCTGCACACCCCACACTGGGGATCAAGCCTGCAGTCCGGGCATGTGCCCTGACCAAGAATCAAACTATGACCTCCTGGTTCATAGGTCCACGCTCAACCACTGAGCCAAGTTGGCTGGGTTGATGTTGTTGGTTTTTTGTTTTTGTTTTTGTTTTTCTTAATATTGATTTCAGAGAGGAAGGGGGAGGGAGAGAGAGATAGAAGCATCAGTGATGAGAAAATTTTGATCAGCTGCCTCCTGTACACCTCCGACTGGGAAACGAGCTCATAACCCACGCATGTGCCCTTAACTGGAATTGAACCTGGGACGCTTCAGTTCTGCAAGCCAGTACTCTATCCACTGAGCCAAACTGGCCAGGGCTTAATTGATGTTGAGAGAGAGCAGAGAGGGAGAAGGAGAGAAAAACATTGATCAGTTGCCTCCTATAAGTACCCTGACAGGGAATCTAACCCAAAACCTTTTGTGGTATAGGATGACATTCCAACCGAGTCACCCGGCCAGGGTGAGAGCAGTTTTTAATATTAGTTATTTTTATCTTGGAAAGATTAATATTAGTTGTTTTTATCTTGGAAAGATGTATGGGAAGTTTGGGAGAAATGCAGTTTTCTCTGAGTGAAAATACACAGAGTACAGCAAAATTTTAATGAAATAGACTGGACCAAGATTATTCTGTGAAAATGAAAAATTCTACCTTAATCTAAGTGTTAAAAAAGTTGAAAAGAGGTTCTTTGTTTAGATATTGAGGACTTAATTTTGATTCTAGAAATCTTTCCCATCTGCTCATTACTTTGGATGGTGGGTCAGAGTATTATTGATATGATAAAGCTTGAGATTTGAAGGATTATTTAACTGACGGGACACTGTTGAGCACTAAGCTTTTGCTGTTTTGGGAGTATCCAGCAGATGAGAGTCTGGATTGTCATGGTCACTCACTATCATTATAAAACTAAGCTTGCCTGAATACTATTCTGTCCAAGGCTTTCTAGTATTAAGCAGTAATTATTTGTTTCTACAGGTGCTTCTTCCTGCCCTCTCTCCCACCATGACCATGGGGACAGTTCAGAGATGGGAAAAAAAAGTGGGTGAGAAGCTAAGTGAAGGAGACTTATTGGCAGAGATAGAGACTGACAAGGCCACTATAGGTGAGATTTCTTCAGCTGTTAATGGTTGAGACACTGAGTTTTCCAATGAGGGAAGAGGATTGCCGTCCTATCCTATAATGAGTGAGTGATAACATGAAACATTTTAATTGTTGGGATTCATTTCCTTAAACAGGATATTTCATAACAGAAGTATACATAGTCAGATTTGTCAGTTTCAAACTGCACTTTCATTGAATCAGGGATATGTCAACATGGAGATTATTTTTAGGCCACAGTTTACTTTTTAGCCTTATTTATGTTACTGAGAAGATATATTAGAACTGTGTTGTCTGAAGTGGGCAAAGGGAACATAACTTCCAAGCCAGGAAATATCAAATAATGTAAGATGACTTTGAGGGAAAACTGAAACCAGGGTTTAGATTGTCCTCATAGTTTGAGAATGTATAAACATCTGTTCAGATATCATATTCTCATATGTTTTTCCTATTTTTATGCTCAGCAAAACTCATATACATAATCATATATTTATAATAATACTTACAGATAATTTGTAGATAAGTATATTTCTTTCCTGTCCAATCCCCAAAGATGCAGTGGGAGATGCTGGGCATCCTCTGCAATGGTTGTTTTTAGATTGTGTCCTGAAATCATGAAATCATTGGTTTTAAACCCCATGATTCCTTGATGGCCTCGTGGGGCAAAGGAGGACTTAACAAGCGGCACTCTACTGTGCCCTATTCCCCTCCCTCACTTCTACCAGGGCAACTCCTTACCTTTTTGCATATTGTGTTTCCCCCATGGATTTTATTAGGAGAATGGATTGTTTGTGAAAAAGAGAGAAACAAACAAAAAACATTGGTAACAATAGATTTGCAGTATCTGCTTTGAATGCCAATGTTGCTGTTGAGGCTGGTATTCTAGAAATTAATCACTAGAGAAATATAACCTTGGTTAACTTTTTAAAAAAATATATTTTTATTGATTTCAGAGAGGAAGGGAAAGGGGGAGAGAGAGAGAAACATCAATGATGAGAGAATCATGCCTCCTGCATGCCCCCAAGTGGAGATCAAGTCTGCAGCCCAGGCATGTGCCCTTGACCAGAATCAAACCTGGCACCCTTCAGTCTGCAGACCGACGTTTTATCCACTGAGCCAAACCAGCTAGGGCAACCTTGGTTAACTCTTTAAACTATTGTGGTCTTGGAGTCCTTTATTTTCTTTTTCTTTTTAATTTTATTGATTTCAAGAGAGGAATGGAGAGGGAGAGATAGAAACATCAATGAAGAAAGAGAATATGAATTGGCTGCCTCCTGCCTGCCCCCCTACTGGGGATCGAGCCCACAACCAGGACATGTGCCCTTGATTGGAATCAAACCTGGGACCTTTCAGTCAGCAGGTTGATTCTCTATCCACTGAGCCAAACCGGCTAGGGCCTTTATTTTCTTTGTATAAGAAAAGCAGCAGCCGAAACCGGTTTGGCTCAGTAGATAGAATGTTGGCCTGCGGACTGAAAGGTCGCAGGTTCGATTCTGGTCAGGGCATATACCTTGGTTGCGGGCACATCCCCAGTGGGAGGAGTGCAGGAGGCAGCTGATTGATGTCTCTCTCTCATCGATGTTTCTAGCTCTCTATCCCTCTCCCTTCCTCTCTGTAAAAAATCAATAAAATATATTTTAAAAAAAGAAAGAAAAGCAACGGCTGAATAAAATGTAAGTTGTTGACACCGTAGAAAACCTAGTAATACTGTATTTCTTAATATTTGATAATACCAAATATAACGTCTTTGAAAAACTCCAAAGATGCTTTTAGTAGCTCCCTTTAAGATTTATGTGGATCCATCCAGTATGCTAATGCCATCTTAGAGACTGTTTATCTGCCTAGGGCCTGCCCTTGGAGATGTTTTTAGGAAAATGTTTAGTACTAACTACTGTCTATAATCTTTCATAGTTATTTAATAGATACTAAATAAAGTGTTTACTTTGTACCAGGTACTGTTTCTAAGTTCTTGAAAAATATTAATTCATTTAATTTTCATAATATCCTGTGAAGTAGATAATATCATCCCCATTTTGCAGGTAAAGAAGCTGAAACACAAAAGTTAAATAGCTTTCAAAGAGGGTTATATAGCTTGATGGAGAAGAACCTTCTACTTAAAACTGTACCACGAATTCAGAGGAGTAGTGGAATCCTTTTAAGTTTCATAATAGTATTTCTTTCTGTTTAAGGTTTTGAAGTACAAGAAGAAGGTTACCTGGCAAAAATTCTGGTCCCAGAAGGCACAAGAGATGTCCCTTTAGGAACACCACTCTGTATCATTGTAGAAAAAGAGGCAGATATAGCAGCATTTGCTGACTATAGGCCAACTGGAGTAACTGATTTAAAGCCACAAGCACCACCATCTACCCCTTCCCCGGTAGGTATGCTTCCAGAATGGAGGGGACACTTATTTATCCCTTTCTAAATTTAGGGATTAGATTAGATGATATTCCAGGTTCCTTCTAGCTCTAAGAGTTTATGAATGAGAAAGGAGATGGTTAACATTTGTGGAGACCTACAAGGGGTGTGGCACTACACCATTCACTTAATAGCCAATAATTTGATCCGTGTAGCTTTTCTTTTTTTCAATACTATCTTGAGTCAAGCTGAGAACAAAGCTGATATGACAGGTTCTTTTTCTGCTTTAGATGTCGATACACATATGGAAGGTAATGCTTTGTTTCCCATTTTCTATAGAATTTACTATGTAATCTTTGTCATTGTCAACCCTCTTGGTGATTGCATGTTACAGTGGGCCAGGCTTATATTTATAATACATTCGAACCTTGACATAACATGACTTGTTTTGCATCGAATTTAGTCTGGCAGTATATACTCTACACTGTATGCTATATACCTGTAACATGAGCTTGCATGAATTCTAAGCATTGATAACACTGTCAGAAAGCTTCTGCAGATGCCAGAATCATGATGGTGTAGACTAGGTACACATTTCTGTTGGAGAAAATTTGATTTCTCACTGCCGTATATTCATGGGGAGCTGGCAAGTAGTAGTTCTGTTTTATTTCTTAAGGTACTTTGAACATGAGACCTTCCAGCAATTTATTATTTTGAAATTAGGTTTAGTCAAAATGAAAACCATGTTGATGATATAAGAAAATGAAAATAAAGAAGTGGCAAGAGAGTAAAGTGAAGGAAATCTATAAGGATATATATACTGGTCAACAGTATTAAATTCCATGCTTTTATGTTTTCTGTCTTTGACATAAAGTATTGCTATTATTCATATATCTATATTATGTTAAGTAGGAAAACTGTTATGATCTTTGGGGGGAAATGAAAGTTATTCAATTAAAGTATCTTTGACTTAAAAAATGTAAGCTGTTGATCTTTCAGACCAATCTTTGCAGTGGTGAATTAACAATTTGTAACTTTTTTTAAAAGGTGACCCCTGTTCCTCCAACTCCCCAACCTGTAACCTCTACACCATCAGCCACCCGCCCGGCTACTCCTGCTGGACCAAAGGGAAGGTTGTTTGTTAGCCCTCTTGCAAAGAAATTGGCAACAGAGAAAGGGATTGACCTTACACAAGTAAAAGGTAAGTCTTTTTCTGTGGGATGTAGTTGGAAAGCTAAAATTTGGTTGAGTTTCTTCCTTAAGACCAGTAAGTACAATTATATGTTATCATTTTTTCTGGGAGGGTGGGGAGAAGGATGAGGGAGGGAAATAACTCCTTTCTTGCTACCACAGATTTGGGAAAACTTCATTGTGCTTTATAATATAGGTAGCTTTTTTTCATTATCTATTCATGGGAACTGCTTAATTGTTGGTAAAACTATAATGTGCTTATTCAGCAAAGTTGGTTTATAGGACTTGATTATATAATAAGAAATCTATTAGTTCTAGGCTGACTGAATGTAGCAGTACACAAGAACAACATGAAGTTTGGGTGATTAGAAATGACTTAAAAACTGAAGTAAAGCTCCCAGAGGGCAAAGAGAATGTTTTACTCATCTTTTTCTCCCCAAAGAAAAAGTATAGCTTAATAAGAGCATAGGGTCTTGAATCACTCCACCTAGGTTTTAATTCTGGCTTTATCATTTTCTGTGTAATATTTTTTTTAGTGAATTACTTAAAGTGTATATGTCTTTATAGGAATTACTTCATCTGTTTTTACACCTGTAAAACAGATAATTGTGTGCATTAAAATAGATGAAGTGCTAAGAATAGTATCTGGAATATATAAGTACTCAAAACATACTTGTTTTATTCATATTGTTATTATTGCCTAGCATTTAAATAAATGTTTTTAAACTAAAATTAAGCTAAAGTTTAATGTAAGGCAATTAAGATTCTTGAGATAAGGGGAGAAATTACTATTTGTGGAACCTAGTTTGATGGCCAGTATTTGTACTAGTCATTTAGTACAAATACATTTAATTTGTAACACTTTTTGAAGTAAGAATTATCATTCCCTATTTTTTTTGGATTAAAAAATAGATTCTTAAGGGAGCTCCCTTTCTGTTAGGTAGTAAAGTTACCATTTGAATCTCGATTTGTTTAATTCTAAAGCTTGTATTCCCACTACCCTTATACTGCCTTCTGTTTTGATGTTGTGCCTTCCTTAATTACTCAATAAAATAATAACTGGTTATTTTCCCAATTGTTCAGCTACGGGCACTTAGTGCTGGTTATCATCTTTGCATTCAATTGTTTTGTGGTTAGAACACAAGCCAGTCTCCAAAGATGCAAGAATAAAATACTGTAAATATTTATAATCCTGGATTCTTGTAATATTCTAAGACCTGTTTTCCCATCTTAATGTATATAACTAGTATATTGTCATTCTTTATATGTTATTAGAACCAGGGACAACAGTATAAGTTGGAATAAATTTTAAGGGGAGGAAGGACTGGGTTAATAAGTATATCTGAAGAATTTAGACAAGTAAGATGATTCATTTATTTATTTTATTAAATATATTTTATTGATTTTTTTACAGAGAGGAAGGGAGAGGGATAGAGAGTCCGAAAGATCGATGAGAGAGAGACATTGATCAGCTGCCTCCTGCACAACCCCTACTGGGCATGTGCCCACGACCAAGGTACATGCCCCTGACCAGAATCGAACCTGGGACCTTTCAGTTTGCAGGCCGACACTCTATCCACTGAGCCAAACCAGTTTCGGCAAGATGATTCATTTATTATTTAAACAAATACTCGTTGAGTATTGTCTGTACATCCAACATTTGCTCATAAGACAGACAGGATTTCCGTGTCAGATGGTTATATTATCAACAATAAATAATTAAATGAACAGAAAGGGAATATGGCATAGTAGTTAAGAATGTAGATTCTGGAGCTGTGATGCTTGGGTTTGAATCCCAACTCTATCATACATTATCTGTATGACCTGTGTCTTAGTTCCTTCATTTGTATCTGAAAAGAATTCCTTATAGGTTGTTAGGATTAAATAAGTTAAACACTATCTGCCATAGAAAGCATATATAGGTATTAACTATAATAACAACATTATTATTAAATAAGATGATTTACATGCTAACAAAGAAACCAGATGATATATGAGTGAATATCAGGGTCAGTGTATATGCAGTTATGATTGCTTTTAGAGAGAGTGATTGGGAAAGATCTTTCAAAAGATCTGACCTGGAAGATGAATCAACTATGAACCAACTATGTGGAAAACTGGGGAAGAAGCATTTGGGGCAGAGAGAACAATAGTACACAGTTTGAAAGTTGAAAAGAGCTTAGCATATTTGAGAACCTAAAAGTGGCCTGTGTTAATGGAGCATAATGAGCAAAGTGATGGATGAGGTTGGGAGAAACATGGGGAGACCATAAAGGACTTTATAGCTTACTAGAGACCTGGTACATGAAATTTGTGCACCGGGGTGAGTTCCCCCTCAGCCCAGCCTGCAAGCTCTCCAATCTGGGACCCCTCGGACATCCTTCTCACAATCCTGGACTGCTGGCTCCTAACTGCTCACATGCCTGCCTGCCTAATTGCCCCTAACTGCCTCCACTGCCAGTCTGATCACCCCTAACCACCTCTGTCTGCTGGCCTGATTGCCCCTGACTAAACCCCCTCCCCCACCTTGCTGGCCTGGTTGCCCCCAACTGTACACATACTCCCCCTCCCCTGTCAGCCTTGTCAACCCTAACTGCTCCCCCGCTGGCCTGATAGCCCCTTACTGCTCCCTTCCCTCCCCCCTACTGGCCTTGTCACTCCATGCAGCCTGCTATTCGGTCGTTACTGTTAACTGTGGCAGCATCCCAGATAATTTGCATATTCCTCTATTAATATAGATGGTAGAATTTGAATTTTATTTAAAGTACAGTAGGAAGTCACTGAATGATTAAAACAAAGAACTTATATTTTTAAAGGATCATTTTGGCTGCTCTTTAAAAATGGATTAAATGGTTCTAACCGGTTTGACTCAGTGGATAGAGCATCAGCCTGTGGACTGAAAGGTCCCAGGTTTGATTCCAGTCAAGGGCATGTACCTTGGTTGCGGGCACATCCCCAGTAGGAGTTGTGCAGAGGCAGCTGATCGATGTTTCTCTCTCATCGATGTTTCTAACTTTCTATCCCTCTCCCTTTCTCTCTGTAAAAAATCAATAAGATATAAATAAATAAAAATAGATTAAATGAAAGCCAAGACATCTATTGAAGATGTTGTTTCTGGAACTGATTGTGGTGGCTTAGCCCAGGGCTGGGGAATGTCTGATTCTCAGGCTGTATAAGGCCCACAAAATCACTGTGGTATGGCCCTGTCAGGGTATTCAGGGTGAGTTACTTAAATGTTTGACCAAATACAGCAGGCTAATTTTTAAGTTGATAATTTTGTGTGGCCCTCAAATGATGTTATAAATATTCAAATGACCCTTGTCAGAAATAAGGTTCCCCACCCCTGACTTAGACTATGGTGGTGGTAGGAGAAGTGGAAAGAAATGAACAGTTTCAAGATACATTTTTGACATAGAATGAACAGAACTTAGTCAAGGATTGGGTATGGGGACTCAACAGCAGTAATTTCAAAAGAAATATGTGGTGGAAACCAGTTTGGATAGGTTGAAAAGTATCTCTGACATTTTGAGAAAGTAAGAAGTGTTGGGATTGGCCTTTGACAGGAATTAGGGACATTGTTTATAGGAGAGAAGGTAATACTGGGTGACATAGGTTTGGTGGTGGAGGATAGGTAGAATACCTCTCTGGTTGCTACTATTCAAAGTGAGGATATCAGCTGGAGAATGAGTGTGGTGAGGTTTGAAGTTAGGTTGTATAGTGTTCTCAGAGATTTGGAAAGTGAGTTCAAGGAAAATATAATATCAGTATAGTTTTGTGTGTCTGTTTTAGGTTTGTGATACAGTTAGTCAGCTATATCCCCCCCTTCTACCCCCTACCCCACCCTGCAACATTAAGCAACCCTTTTGCTGGCATTGAGAAGGCTGACATTTTGGAGTTTGATCAGGAAGTGATTATAACAATGATCCATAGAATGTAAGATGGGTAAGGAGAAACTGAAGACAAGAGGAAGTAATGGATGATGAGATCAGAGGAGTCTGTGGAATGAAGGTCTTGAGGAGGTCAAATAAATTTTACAGTCGTGCGGAGTGGTTTAGAATAAGTGAGCTGAGGATCATTGATTGTGTGGTGTTTTCTGACATCAAATGTGTGTTTTTCCCACACTAACAATCAGTTCTACAACACCAACTGGGTTTCCAATAATTCAATCCTATCATGACACTAACTATCCAGAGTGAGCGTCAGGCTCCACAGGATTAAGGACTCAGACACTTACTTCAGATGCCAGTTGCAAGTCCGGGGACTACCCTACTCCTGACATACTGGCTGCAAATCAGGAGTTCTTTTTTTTTTTTTTAATATACTTTATTGATTTTTTACAGAGAGGAAGGGAGAGGGATAGAAAGTCAGAAACATCGATGAGAGAGAGACATCGATCAGCCACCTCCTGCACACCCCATACTGGAGATGTGCCCGCAAGCAAGGTACATGCCCGCGACCGGAATCGAACCCGGGACCTTTCAGTCCGCAGGCCGATGCTCTATCCACTGAGCCAAACCGGTCTTGGCAATCAGGAGTTCTTAACACCCCTCTCTCTTGGTGCAATAATGTACTAGAATGATGTACAAAACTCAGGAAAGCACTTTACATACTATTACCATTTTATTATAAAGGATACAACTCAGAAACAGTCAAATAGAAGAGATATAGAGGACAAGGCGTGGAGTGGGATGGCTCGCAGAGCTTCCATGCTCTCTCTGGGAGTACCACCCTCCCAGTAGTGACATATTCACCAATCTAGAAACTCACCAAATCTCATTATTCAAGAATATTGTTTTAATTTTTATTTATTGGAGAGAGAGACATCAATTTGTTGTTCCACCTATTTTTTGCATTCTTTGGTTGCTTCTTGTATATGCCTTGACTGAGGATCAAACCCAAAACCTTGGCATATGGGACAGTGTTCTAAACAACTGAAGTACCCAGGCAGGGCTTAGTAAGAAGGCATGGTTGATTAAATCATTGTCCATTGGTTGTTGGGTTCAATCTCTCTGGAAGGACAGATTACTTAGCAAATTTGACCAAAATGTAATCATTTAAGGAGAAACTTAAATCCTAAACCCTGATGTTCAAAGTTTGATTTGTCTCAAAGCTAGAAATACTGTTTTTTGTTGTTGTTTTTTTCTTTCACATCACTATTCCACTTTAAAAAAATTGCTTTTTCAATTGCTGTTGACATACAATATTATTATATTAGTTTTTAGTGTTCAACATAGTGGTTAGATATTTATATACCTTACAAAGTGATCACCCTGGTAAGTCTAGTACCCATCTGACATCATACATAGTTATTACAATATTATTGACTATATTCCCTATGCTGTACTTTACATAACCAGAATTTTTAAAAAAATATATTTTATTGAATTTTTACAGAGAGGAGGGAGAGGGACAGAGAGTTAGGAACATCGATGAAAGAGAAACATTGATTAACCGCCTCTTGCACGCCCCCTACCGGGGATGTGCCCGCAACCAAGGCACATGTCCTTGACCAGAACCTAACCTGGGACCCTTCAGTCTGCAGGCCGATGCTCTATCCATTGAACCAAACTGGTTTCAGCCATAACCAGAAATTTTGTCGCTATCCCGTTTTATCCTGTGAGCAGGAACTAGTATTAGAGTCTATCTCCTACAGATGAGACTAAAGTGGCTATAGCTATTTATTTAGTTTATATTTGACAACAACCATACATTTTTTGCCCTAGCTTAGTTTTCTTCCCTTTGCCAGTGCCAGTATTGCTTTTGATGGCCTGTTGTGCCTTCTGGGGGAGATAGAGGCAGAAGAATTTAACTCCTACTAGTTAGGTGGCTGAAGGTTAGCACAGGCGAGGCAGTACTACAGCTTCCCTTCTTTTGAGGTGTTGCAGTGACCGATTGGCCTTGGTTGTAAGGGGTGGTTATGGCTTCTGTCTTTAAAAGAAGGGGAATCTAATAGGGGTACTGCTACCTCTGTTCTAGAGCACCTGGTGAGGATAAACACAATCCTAGCCAACTCAATTTTCGTAATGAAGGAAAGGAGTTGGGACGAACTTCATACAACGAGAATCCTTTTAAAAGTCTGCCTTGGGGGAAGATGAATCAATTTGACCAAATTTTTTCTAGAAGTGGGCCATTGTAAAAGGTATTTTAATAACTAAATTCTGAATCTCCTTAGAATTAAGGTTCAGGATTATTTACTACTTGGATCTGAAGTTAAACCTAAAGAGGTTGTGAATGGGAGGAGGAAGGAAATTGAAAATAAACTCTAGTAAGAGAACTTCAAAGATCTTTTCTTATGTGTGACATTACACCTATTTCCTTCAGGATCTCCAACACAGGTCAGTTTAGACTTAGACCTTTGGCTACTATGGGAAATTTATTAAAAATGGAGACCACATAAGGAATGAATGGTTCTACAGATAAGATCATTATGACTTAGAGTAATTCATGGTTTTGGGGTAAAAACATTAACTTGCCTGATTTATCTAACACAATTGTTACCATAACTGTTGACTCTACACAAAAGGAGTTCTTTTCTTTTCTTTTTCTTTTAATTGATTTCAGAGAGAGAGAGAGAGAAACATCAATCATTGATTGGCTAATTCCTGCACACTCCCTATTGAGGATCTAGCCCACAACCTGGGCATGTGCCTTGATCCGGAATCAAGCTCAATGCTCAACCACTGAGCATACTACCCGGGCTTTTTATGGTCAAATAAATCTAGAACCCAAATGAGATCTGTTTAATGGTTTAGAAAGAAGTTTTTTTGAACCAACCAGGAGGAGGCACCTAGACTTCCTTTTGGAGGTATAAATTGTACTCAGCATTACCCTTATGCTGGTATTTCCCAATTTGAAAGTAAAAAAAGATGAAAAAAATAAAGTACAACTTAATTAGATAAAACTTCAAAAGAGTAATACTTGCTGTACTTAAAAAGAACCACTCTGCCCAGCAGGTGTGACTCAGTGGTTCAGCATCTACCTATGCACCAGGAGGTCATGGTTTGATTCCGGGTCAAAGCACATGCTCGGGTTGTGGGGTTGATTCCCAGTGTGGGGTGTACAGGAGGCAGCCCATCAATGATTCTCTCTCATCATTAATGTTTCTATCCCTTTCTCTTCCTTCCTCTCTGAAATCAATAAAAAATATATATATAAAAAAAGAAAAGAAACATCAATGATGAGAATCATTGATCCGTTGCCTCCTGCACGCCCCCTACTGGGGATCGAGTCCATAACCCAGGCATGTGCCCTTGATCAGAATCGAAATTAGGGCCCTTCAGTCCTCAGGCTGATGCTCTATCCACTGAGCAAAACCGGCTAGGACATCATCATTGATGTCTCTCTCTCTCCCCCTCTCCCTTCTCCTTTGAAATAAGTAAAAATATATTAAAAACAAAACAAAACACTGCAGATCAAGCAACAGCACTCTGTGAATTAAAAGTAATAATGGGCTGAGACCGGTTTGGCTCAGTGGATAGAGCATCAGCCTGCGGACTGAGGGGTCCCAGGTTCGATTCCGGTCAGGGGCATGAATCTTAGTTGCGGGCATATCTCCGGTAGGGGTCATGCAGGAGGCAGCTGATCAATGTCTCTCTCATCATCGATGTTTCTAGCTCTCTATCCCTCTCTCTTCCTCTCTGTAAAATATCAATAAAATATACTTTAAAAAAAAAGTAATAATGGACAAAAGCTGGTATCTCCAGGAACTTGCAAGGGCAGGATTAAGACTGTGATCCCTTCAGCCTTTGGTAAAGAACCTTAGGAACTTGCACTCAGAATCACAGTGTTGGTCTCCTTGAGGAACCAGCAGTAGGCTATTGTCTGTGGGATTGATATTTATGTATCTCTTCCAGGGACGGGACCAGAAGGCAGAATCATCAAGAAGGACATCGACTCTTTTGTGCCTACTAAAGCTGCTCCTGTGAGTTACATTGGCTTTTTTTCCAGTTTGTCCCCTGAAAAGTGCTTTATCCAGCTTGTTAGACCCTTTCATATATTATATATGAATGAAATAGCTTAACCAGAACTGTGTTTTCTTTTTCCTGATATCAGGGTCTAGCAGTATATGGATATGAATGTGAGGTCATTCATCTATAAAAGCAAAGATGAGACTACATTGACATGCATTCCAAATTGGTTTTTTGTTTTTTTTAATAGGACACTACATTTTTATCTAGCACATCCTCTTTTTTTCAATTCAGGTCCTACTTTTATTTAATTTTTAAAAAATATTTTTATTGATTTCAGAAAAGAAGGGAGAGGAAGAGAGAGAGAAACATCAGTGATGAGAGAGAATCATTGATGGGCTGCCTCCTGCATGCCCCCTACTGGGGATTGAGCCTGCAACCCAGGCACATGCCCTGACTGGGAATCAAACTGACCTCCTGGTTACGTGCTCAGTCCCCCAGTGTGATGCATGCAAGAAGCAGCCAACCAACGATTCTCTCATCATTGATGTTTCTTTCTCTCTCCTCTCTCTTCCTCTCTGACATCAATGAAAATATATATTTTTTAAATTATTTTGACATAAACTAATCATTACACATACTCTGGCTCAAAGAACAATGATACTTAAAACATGATTACAGAATTCTAAGTATAAAAATTAAAGTCAAAACTCTTAAGCATGTCCAAATCTGAATTCCTTTTGCACGTGGGATAGAAATAGCTATTTAATTTGTATTTTGTCATCTGTACAAGTGTCATTATTAGTTGTTCTCATTTGCTTATGCTAAGGTTGAGCCACAGTTATTAAGAGCTTTTTTATCTTCCCATAGGCTCCAGCAACTGCTGTGCCTCCCCCAGCTCCAGGAGTGGCACCAGTACCTACAGGTGTCTTCACAGATATCCCAATCAGCAACATTCGTCGCGTAAGAGTATTATAAATCTGGAACTAAGGTGGTGGGAGCATCTTCATTGCATCCATAGTTTGAAACGAACTTTTTTTTAGTTGGCAATCTTAGATGATTAGTTTAAGAAATGTTTGGTTTGACCAGTTATATACTTGGAATAAACAATGTTCTGATTAAACAATGTTAGAAGGGGCTAGGGTTGATGTAGTCCTAATCTAATAATGCTTTTGAGATAAACATTACCAGGAAAAGGGTAAAGAGGCAAACAGATCCTGAATTAGGAAAAGTCTCACCTCAACTTAAGATAATTGACTTTTGATTTTCTTTGGTTTCAGGTTATTGCACAGCGGTTAATGCAATCTAAGCAAACCATACCTCATTATTACCTTTCTATTGATGTCAATATGGGAGAAGTTTTGTTGGTACGGAAAGAACTTAATAAGGTAAAAGGTCTAGAAATTCCAATTCTATAAACTACTAAACATTGACATTTTTGCCCATATCTTTTGTAACAGTATGCAGTTGATGATGGAAAGTGGATGTCATTTTAATTTTAACTTGCAAAAACTGTCCTGGAGCAATTTCATTTTTCTAACCCTTGATTAAAGCCCTTCATTTACAGTTGACTTTGCCATGGATCCATTTTAGCCTAGCAGAGTCACTATGATTCTATGAGATTACTGAGTCCTTTGGTAGATAAGATATAATGTATTTACTTAGTGTTTATAGTTAAATACCAAACACTTACATAGTGTTTAGCATAAGACACTTTTCGGGACACAGCGTAAGGCATAGTCCTTCTCCATGAGCTTATCTAATTAAGATCATGCATGTGAAAAAGGAGGCAATTTTTAAAAAATATATCCTTTTATTGATTTCAGAGAGGAAGGAGAAGGGAGAGAAACATCCCATGATGAGAGAGAATCATTGTTGGCTGCCTTCTGCAGGTCTCCCACTGAGGACTGAGCCCACAACCTGGGCATGTGCCCTTGCTCCGAATCAAACCTGGAACTTTTCAGTTCCCAAGCTCAATCCAATGAGCCAACTGAGTAGGGCAGGAGGCGATTTTTATTAAAGTAAAAATACTCATTTGTAGATCAGACTCTGTGGTAATGCCCTGGTCTGCTAGATTACATTGTTAAGTATTACAGGAGTTCTGAGAATGGGGAGACCAGTGAAAGCAGTTGGGGAATTCATAATAGTGTAGGAAACACTCGGTTGAACTGTGAAGAATAGGAAGTGTTTGGATTGGCAAAAAAATTGGAAGAAAGTTTTTTTTTTTTTAATATATTTTATTGATTTTTTACAGAGAGGAAGGGAGAGGGAGAGTTAGAAACATCGATGAGAGAAACATCGATTAGCTGCCTACTGGGGATGTGCCCGCAACCAAGGTACATGCCCTTAACCGGAATTGAACCTGGGACCTTTCAGTCCGCAGACCGACGCTCTATCCACTGAGCCAAACCAGTTTCAGCTGAAGAAAGTTTTATCTCTCTCCCCTTCCTCCTTTCCTGCTCCCCTCACCCAAAAAAAAAAAAAAAAATCAAATTTTTTTTTAGTTCTCACCTGAGGATATTTTTACATTGATTTTTTAGGGAAAGTAGAAGAGAGAGGAAAAGACAGAAAGATCGATGTGAGAGAAACACATCGATTGATTGCCTCTTGCACGAGCCCTGACTAGGGCCCAGGCCAGGGAGGAACCTGCAGCCAAAGTATGTGCCCTAGATCGGAATTGAACCTAGGACCCTTTAGTCCATAGGCTGACACTCTATCCACTGAGCCAAACAGGCTAGGACTTTTTGTTTGTTTGTTTTTGTTTTTTTAAGGGAAATAAGAATAGCATATGTAGGAGATAGGTTATCTTTTCTCAAGTGGATACCTTTATAAGCAGAAGAATTTGGACTTGATTAATTAAACATTAAGTAATAGTGACATGGTGATAGCAATATTTTGAGAAAAATTAATATACATGTATACATACTGGCATACCTTAATGGTAGATAATATTTTTGTTTGTCATATAAGCATGAAGTTATGGTGGCAAGGATCTAGACTAGAAATTTGTATTAAGAACGGAGTAGGAGGCCCTGGCTAGTTTGGCTCAGTGGATACAGCATCAGCCTGCAGAATGAAGTGTCCTGGGTTTGATTCCGGCCAGGGGCACATGCCCAGGTTGCGGGCTCAATCCCCAGTAGCGGGTGTGCAGGAGGCAGCCAATCAATGGTTCTCTCTTCATCGTTGATGTTTCTATCTCTGTCTCTCCCTCTCCTTTCGTCTCTGAAATCAATAAAAATAATATGTTAAAAAAAAAAAAAAGAAGAAGAAGAAGAAGAATGGAGTAGGAGATAGGAAGATGAAAAATATTTTTAAGAATTGAAAAGTAAGAGACAAACTTCTTAAAGTGGCATAGGGTCCTTACACAGGCTGTCTATAACCTCTCAGACTTCCTCTTCTACTACTTTCCTACTTGCTTGCTTTGCTGAAGACACAATAGTTGCCTTGCTATTCTTCAACATTCTACCTATACACCTACATGCTATTCCCTCTGCATGGGATATGTTTCCTCTAGTATCTACTTGGCTTCCTCCTGCACATCCTGAAGTATTTGATTTAATATTACCTCATTTTCAAGGTAAATAAGTTCTCCCTTTACTTCTTATCCCAGCTTTATTTTTCTCCTTATCTCTTAACAATGTCTGTATGTTTATCTTATCTGTTCCTCCCCTTTAAACTGTAAACTACCTGATAATAGAATTTATATACTTTTTTTTTTCATTGCTTTATATCCAGGGCTTTAAAGGTATATGCCTAACACAGTAGACTCAAATATTAGGTGCAAGAATGGATAAATGAAGCAATGAAACATCAGCACAACTTTGTAACTGGCTTCAGGGGTCATAGATGATGACAGACTTTCATTGTCAAAATATTAAAGCTATTTTATAATATATTTGTGAGTTAGGCATGAAAAATATATGTCTAATATTTAATTATATTGTTTATTCAGATATAATTAAATAGCATGCCATTCACCCATTTAAAGTTACAATTCAGTGGGTCTTAGTATATTCAGAATTGTATGATAAATCATCACAATAAATTTTAGAATATTTTCATCATCCCAAAATGAAACCATACATCTTCCAGCTGTAACCACAGCCCTAAACAACCACTAATCTACTTTCTGTCTTATAGGTTTGCCTATTCTGGATATTTTCTGTAAGGGTTAGGGATTTCATTGAATCTGTAGATCAATTTGGGGAGTATTGCCCTCTTAACAATATTAAAATGAGCACAGGATGTCTTTTCATTTATTTAGTTCTTTAATTTCATTGCTTTTTGTAGTTTGAGTACAAGTTTTTGCACTTTTGTTAATTTTTTTCCTAGGTATTTTCTTTTTATTTACTGTTAAATATTTTATTTTCAGGTAGTTTGTTGCTATTGTGTAGAAATACAAATCCACTTTTGTTATTGATCTTGTATGCTACAACATTGGTTTTTAGTGTGTTCTTTAGGATTTTTTATATACAAAGTCATGTCATCTGCAAATAAAGAGAGTTTTGCTTTTTCCTTTCTAATCTGGATGCCTTTTATTTCCTTTTACTGCCTCACTTTTCTGGTTTGCACATCTAATGCAATGTTGAATAGAAGCGGCAAGAGTAGACACCTTGTCTTATTCTTGATCTTAGGGGGAAGTAAAAGTCTTTCCCCACTGAAAATATGATGATGATTATAGAGTTTTTGTAGGTCTTTTACCATCAGGAAGTTACCTTCTATTTCTAGTTTGTTGAATGTTGTTATCATGAAGAGTTTTTGAATTTTGTCAAATGCTTTTCTGTGTCTCTTGAATGGTCATGTCGTTTTTGTCCTATACCCTATAAAGACATTATTACATTAATTGATTTTTAGATATTAAAGCAATTTTGCATTTTTGGAGCAAATCCAAGTATGTCATGGTGAATAATCTTATTTATTTATTATCATTATTTTTTAATCCTCACCAGAGGATATTTTTCTATTGATTTTTAGAGAGAGTGGAAGAGAAAGGGAAAGACAGAAAAATATCGATGTGAGAGAAACACAGCAATTGGTTGCCTCCTGCACATGCCTCAACCAGGGCCCAGGCCAGGGAAGGGCCTGCAACCAAGGTATGTGCCTTTGACTCGACTTGAACCCAGGACCCTTTTGTCCGCAGGCTGACACTCTATCCATTGAGCCAAACTGGCTAGTGTCACACTTCACTTTCTTTAGTAATTAGAGATTTATTTAAAGGTTCTATTTCTTTTTTTTACTTTGGTAGTTCGTATTTTTTTTTTTTTTTAGGAATTTGTCCATTTCATCTAGGTTGTCTGATTTGTTGGCATATCCGTGTTCATAGTATTAGCTGTAATTCTTTTTATTTCTATTTGTCAGGTAATAATGTTCCCTTCATTTCAGATCTTAGGAGTTTAAATCTTTTTCTTTGTCATGCTATCTAAACACTTGTTGTTTTCTTTATCTTTTCAAAGAAACAACTTTGGTTTTGAAATAAATGAAAATGAAGACACAACATAACATAACTTATGGGACGCAGCTAAAGCAGTACTTAGCAGGAAACTTAAAAGCTATAGACACCTAAATTTAAAAAGAGGAAAGAATCAACTTTTGACTTTATTTCATCCTTTCCCCTTCAGGACATTTGTATATTCCTCTCCCATCCCCTTTCCCAAAATTATATAATTTCACTATTTGGGAAGCTAATTTAAGAAACTACAATGGTTTCTTGTCTTTGCAGATGCTAGAAGGGAAAAGCAAAATTTCTGTCAATGACTTCCTCATAAAAGCTTCAGCTTTGGCATGTTTAAAAGTTCCTGAAGCAAATTCTTCTTGGCTGGACACAGTTATAAGACAGTAAGTATAACACTGCTGGGGAGGTGTACATCCATCAGCAGTTTTGTTGTGTCATCTAATGTATACTTAGGAGTGTAGGGTAAGGAGAAATGGGACACAGAGAGAACTGTAACTGCCATAGGTAAAATAATTTGTAAATAGCATAGAACTATTTATGAAACAGTCCTAAGTTTACATAGTAAAGAATACAGATTCTTTCTTTGAACTCAGGAAAGGGAGATGATTGTGTATATATGTGCAGTTAAATTGATAATGATTCTTACAAAGGAAAGTTGATATATTTTTTGTTCACTAGTTCTGCTAACTTTAGAAGGGGAACAAATTTGAAAACAAACCAAAAAACAGTTTTATTAATGTTATGGTAACATGTGACTAGTGGTGGCACCTGTCTCACATATTGTCTCATTTAATCCTATGACCACCTTATAAGCTAGGTGCTTCATTTCCATTTTCTAGACGAAGAAACTGAGGCTTAGTGAGTTAAATCACCATCCCTGAGTTAATATGTTAATAGTAGAACTGTGATCGGAAACCAGGATTCTGACTTCTAAGTCTAGGCTTTTCCTATTATGTAGGCTTTTAAATATTATTAATTTAATCTTTATTAAAATAATAATATATATATTAAAATATTGCTGCATGACTTAACAGTGACCTGCTCAGTTAATCTGAAGTCTACTCCCAAGAGGCAAAACACAGCTTTTGAACTATTATTTCTTCCGGTATTTACCTTCATAATAGATTTTTTTTCATTTCTTTTACTTTACTGAATGATTTCCTATTAAAGACGAATTAAAATTTATTGTATCCTCCCTAAACACTCCCACCCACCCATCATCCCATGAAATGGATTATAGCACAAATTTTGTTTATGACTAAAATGTTTATTATGCTTTGAATACTAACCTAACTGCTTTTATTTTATTTATGATCCTCACTCGAGGATATTTTTCCCCCCATTAATTTCTTTGTAATCTTTTTAAAGGTATTACATGTCCTCTTTCTTCCCCTATTAACTACCTCCAACTATCTATTCCCTACCATACACCCAGGCTTTTACTACCTTTACTGTCTGTGTCCATGTGCCAAGGTCTTTAATTGACCCTCCCCTTGCCTTCCCTCTGAGATTCTGCATTCTGTCCTATGCTTTCATGTCGCTGGATCCTCTCTGTTCATCAGTTTATTTTGTTCATTAAATTCCACAAATGAATGAGACCATATGATACTTATCTTTATCTGACTGACTTATTTTACTTAGCCTAATACACTTAAGTCCCTCCATGCTCTCAAAAGGTGTAATGTCCCACAGCTTTTTATTTATTCTTTAATTGATTTCAGAGAGGAAGGGAGAGGGAGAGAAACATCAATGATGAGAGAGAATAATTGATTGGCTGCCTCCCACACGCCCCCTTCTAGGGATTGAGCCCACAACCTGGGCATGTGCCCTTGACCGAAATTGAACCTGGGACATGTAGGTCCATGCTCTATCCACTGAGCCAAACTGGCTAGGGTGTATCACAGCTCTTTTTTTATCTACTGATGGGCACTTGGAAGGAATTAACTTCCAGGCTGTTTCCAAATCTTAGCTGTTATAAATTGTGCTGCTATGTACATAGGGGTGCATATATTCTTTCTGATTGGTATTTTGGGTTTCTTATGATACATTCCCAGAAATGGGCTCACTGGGTCAAATGGCAATTACATATTTAATTTTTGAGGAAACTCCATACTGTTTTCCATAATGGCTGCACTAGTCTGCATTGCCACCAGCAGTGCACTAGGGTTCCCTTTTCTCCACATCTTCACCAACACTTGTCATTTGTTGATTTGTTGTTGGTAGCTATTTTGACAGGTGTGAGGTGATATCTCCTTGTTGTGATTTTTTTTAAATATATTTTTATTGACTTCAGAGAAAAAGGGAGAAGGAGAAAGATGGAAAAAACATCAGTGATGAGAGAGAATTGTTGATTTGCTGCCTCCTGTACACCCTATACTGGGGATGGAACCTGAAACCTAGGCATGTGTCCTGACTGGGAATCAAATGATGACCTCCTAGCTCATAGGTTGACACTCAACCACTGAGCCATGCTGACTGACTGGGCCCTCATTGTTGTTTTAATTTGCATCTCCTTTTTTTTCTTTAAATATATTTTATTGATTTTTCACAAGAGGAAGGGAGAGGGACAGAGAGCTAGAAACATCCATGAGAGAGAAACAACGATCAGCCACCTCCTGCACACCCACCACTGGGGACGAGCCCGCAACCAAGGTATATACCCTTGACCAGAATCGAACCTGGGAGGGGGGGGGGGGGGCCCCCCCCAGTCCGCAGGCCAACGCTCTATCCACTGAGCCAAACTGGTTTCGGCTAATTTGCATCTCTTATGATAAGTGACTTTAACCATTTTTTCTTTTTTTAAAATTTAATAAATCTTTATTCTTCCGATTATTACACTTGTTCCTCTTCCCTCCCCCCCTTAGATGCCCTCCACCCAGTTCACACTCCACCCTCTGCCCTTACCTCCCCCACATTGTCCTCATCCATAGGTTGTAAGATTTTTTTCCAGTGTCTTCCCGCACCCCCTCACCCTTTGCCCCTGAGTCCACTCCCTTTCTGTGCTCCTGATTCTGTTAAATTCACCAGTTTATTCTGTTCATCAGATTTTCAATTCACTTGATTTTTAGATCCATTTGTTAATAGATACGTATTTGTTCCTAATTTTATCTTTACCTTTTTATTCTTCCCCCTTTCCTTAAAGAGTACCTTTCAGCATTTCATATAATACTGGTTTGATGTTGATGAACTTCTTTACCTTTTTGTTAACTGTGGAGCTCCTTATCTGCCCTTCAATTCTGAATGATAGCTTTCCTGGATAGAGTAATGTTGGTTGTAGGTTCTTGCTATTTATCACGTTGAATATTTCTTGCCACTCCCATCTGGCGTGCATAGTTTCGGTTGAGAAATCAGCTGACAATCGCATGGCTGTTCGCTTTAGGTGATTAACTGTTTTTCTCTTGCTGCTTTTAATATTCTCTTTTTGTCTTTCACTCTTGGTATTTTAATTATGATGTGTCTTGGTGTGGTCCTCTTGGGATTCCTTTTGTTTGGGTTTTTTTTGCACTTCCTGGACTTGTAAGTCTATTTGTTTCACCAGGTGGGGGAAGTTTTCAGTCATTATTTCTTCAAATAGGTTTTCAGTATCTTGCTCTCTTCTTCTGGCATCCCCATAATTCTGATGTTGGTATGTTTGAAGTTGTCCCAGAGGCTCCTTGCACTGTCTTCACATTTTTGGATTCTTCTTGCTTTGTGCTTTTCCAGTGGAGTGTTTTTTGCTTCTTTGTATTTCAAATCTTTGACTTGATTCTTGTTCTCCTCTAGTCTGTTGTTAGGTCTCTGTATAATATTTTTTATTTCAGTCAGTGTATGTTTAATTTCTAGTTGGTCCTTTTTCATATCCTCGAAGGTCTTGCTTAAATTTATTGATCTTTTCTAGGAAATTCTTTTTTCTTTTTTATTATATATTTTATTGATTTTTTGCAGAGAGGAAGGGAGAGGGATAGAAAGTCAGAAACATCGATGAGAGAGACATCAATCAGCTGCCTCTTGCATGCCTCCTACTGGGGATGTGCCCGCAACCAAGGTACATGCCCTTGATTGGAATTGAACCTGGGACGTTTCAGTCTGCAGGCTGATGCTCTATCCACTGAGCCAAACCAGTTTTGGCTTTTCTAGGAAATTCTTTAAAAACCTTATAACTGTGGTTTTGGTTCTATAGTGGTACCTTGAGATAAGAGTGTCCTAACATACGCGATTTTTGAGATACGAGCCATCGAGCGAGCAATTTTTGCTTTGAAATAAGAGCAACATTTGAGATACGAGTAATCGTGCAGATTGGCAGGCTGCACACGACCCACCAGTTTACACACCCACCAGTTTACCGCGACTCGAGCATCTCATAGTTTCCCACGCCTCAGTCAGTGTGCTTGTTTACCTCGTTGTCGAAGCATCTTGTGCATTTACATACTTTTTCTTTTTATAACCATGGGTCCGAAGAAAGCTAGTGGAAAGGTCAGTGCTCAGAAGAGGATGATGTCTATTGAATTAAAGCGTGAAATCATAGAAAAATATGAGCAAGGTGTGCAAGTGGCTGACTTGGCGAGGCAATACAGGTGTAGTGCTTCAACGATATGCACTGTGCATAAACAGAAGGAGTTGATAAAGGGTATAATGCCAGCTAAGGGCTTTACAATAATTTCTAAGCTCCGTAGCTCTCTCCATGAAAAGATGGAGAATCTACTGATGGTGTGGGTGACGGAGAAGCAGCTTAAAAGGAGATACATTAACGCGGCATCATATGCAAGAAGGCGTGAGCAATTTACGGTGATTTCCTGGAGGAGACCCCGCGCACTTCCACCGACGAAGCATCGAAAGACTTCATTTAAAACCAGTAGAGGCTGGTTTGATAACTTCAGGAAAAGGTCCAGCATTCACTCCATCATCAGGCATGGTGAGGCAGCAAGTTCGGATGTGAAGGCAGCTGAGGATTACCCCAAAACTTTTTCCGAACTGATAGAAGCCAAAGGATATATACCCCAGCAAGTCTTCAGCTGTGACGAGACAGGGCTTTTCTGGAAGAAGATGCCGAATAGGACTTCTATAACGGCAGAGGAGAAGGCGATGCCAGGCCACAAACCCATGAAGGATAGGCTAACTCTCGCACTGTGCGCCAATGCGAGTGGCGACTGCAAGATCAAGCCTCCGCTCGTATACCATTCGGAAAACCCCAGAGTCTTTAAGTCACATAAGATTTTAAAAGATAAACTGCAAGTTATGTGGGGGGCAAACCCGAAGGCATGGGTCACCAGGCAGTTCTTTGTGGAGTGGGTAAACCTGGTTTTTGGCCCTTCTGTTAAGAAATATCTACAGGAAAACAACCTCGACAATGCTCCTGTTCACCCACTGAACCTTGAAGATGAACTCCTCGAAGAGTTCAAGTTTATAAAGGTTGTCTACCTACCTCCCAACACCACTCCTATCCTGCAGCCCATAGATCAGGAAGTGATTTCTAATTTTAAAAAGCTGTACATCAAGCACCTGTTCTGGCGCTGCTTTGAGGTGACGGAGAACACAAACCTCACCCTTTGAGAGTTCTGGAAGAACCACTTTAACATTGTGATATGCCTCAGAATTATTGATCAGGCCTGACTGGGTGTTACAACGAGGACTTTGACCTCTGCATGGAAGAAGCTGTGGTCTGAGGCCGTAGCCAAAAGGACCTTCGAAGGATTCGAACCCAAGGTGCCAGGGGAGGAGGAGATAGTGTCTCTGGGAAAATCCATGGGCCTGGAGGTGGATGAGAGAGACGTGAATGAGCTTGTCGAGGAGCACTCTCTGGAACTCACCACGGAGGAGTTACAAGAGTTGCAGTCTCAGTAACATGCGGAGGTTCTCCAAGAAATTGGTTTGGAGGAGGAGCCAGAGGTGGAGGAGATCTCTACAAGTGAGATAAAGGAGATCTTAGGAATGTGGGAAAGGGTCACACTTCATGGAAAAGAAACGCCCAGAAAAAGTTGCTACTGGTCGTGCATCGGAGCTGTTAAATGAAACTTGCCTCACCCATTTCAGAAACATTCTGAAAGGGAGGTAGAAGCAAACCTTGTTGGACACGTGTTTTTTTTTTGAAATGGGCCAAAAATGCAAAGACCAGTAGCAATTAAGATCAGTGAAGATTAGTTAAGTTACATTCAGTTTAGGGATAAAGTGAAGCATTAAGAGTGTAACGAATAGGTAAATACACTTTATAAAACCAGTTTATTCCTTTACATTCTCTTTTATTATGTTTTTATACAATATTTGTCATTTATAAATACATTTTTCTTATTCAAAAACACGTAACAAGAACAACTGGGGTGGCATTTTGGGGGCTCGAACGGATTAACGGCATTTCAATTGATCTCAATGGGGAAATTTGCTTTGAGATACAGGCAACTTGATATACGAGCAAGGTTATGGAGCAAATTAAACTTGTATCTCGAGGTACCACTGTATATCCAGTCGTTTGTTTTCCTCCATTTCTTTCATTTGTGATCTGTTTGTCTCCGCATTTTCGCTGCTTTGAGTTGGTAGAGTATCTTTGTATACTAGCTGTTCTATATGGCCCCATAGCTCCGCCTCCCCATTTACCTGAAGTGGACACTTTTAATGCAACCCTTTGTAGAGTGTGTGTACAGCCTTGTTGTAGTTAAGTATTGATTATTGTTGGCATCACTGGAAGGAATTAACCTCCAGGCCTAGTGGCTGTGAGGATCAGCTGTGTCTTCGATGGGAGAACTTCTGTGCTGGAGTCAGCTTTATGAGACAAGACTTGCAAAAATTCAAAAGCCTCTGTGCTTGGCTTGGGTGGAGCGGAGTTTCAGGGCTGAGCAGACAGCCTTGGCTTCCTGCCAGCCCTGCCCTGTGAGGCTCCTGGGTCTCAGTGTCCCTTGGTAATCGCTGCAGTCCTCTCTGTGCACACTCACGCATGCTTCCAGACCTCTGCCTTTCACGGCTCCCCTGAGTTTCCGTGGGTTCTGGGGACCCATATGAGTCTGAGTCCCCAGGGTTTTGCCCGAAACTGGGATTCAGTGCAGTCCGAACTGGACTTCAGTGTAGTCAGGAGGTTCCCTCATTTTCACACTAGAGAAAGCCAGCAGCACACTCAGAAGTCGGTCCTTTCTGCTCACATTCGTGTGTGCACACTCGCGCATGCTTCCAGACCTTTGCCTTTCACAGCTCTCCTGAGTTTCCATGTGCTCTGGAGACCTATATGAGTCTGGATCCTCAGGGTCTTGCCTGAAACGGGTTCAGTGCAGTTGGGAGTTTCCGTCTCCCTCCTGCTAGAGGAAGCCAGCCAGGCACTTTGCCGCCTGTTCTCTCCATGTGCATGCCTTCTGTACCTCAGCTTTTTGCAGCTACTCTGAGTATCCGTGAGTCCCTCTTTTTTCTTCTAGTTGTTGTATTTCCACTCAGTCAGCTTTCCTGTGATTCTGGATGATGTCCAGTCTGTCTTTTAGCTGTAGCTTTGAAATTGTGCAAGGCAGCAGTTTAGGCGTTCACCTATGCCACCATCTTGGTTTCCCTGAGCATTTTTTCATATGTCTACTTTGGAGATATGTCTATTTAGGTCCTTTGCCCATTTTATAATTGGATTGTTTGTCTTCCTTTTGTAAAGTTGTATGAGTTCCTTACCTCTTTATTATATGTGTATCATTGCCAAGTATGTTCTCCCATACAGTGGGCTCTCTTCATTTTTTTGATGGTTTCTCTTGCTGTGCAGAAGCTTTTTATTTTGATGTAGTTCTGTTTGTTTATTTTATCCTTTGTTTCCTTTGCCCCAGGGATTCTCGATTAAATAATTACAGGTTGTTGTTCCTTGTGATTAAGCCCCTATTTAGTGGTCAGCAAACTCATTAGTCAACAGAGCAGCAAACCGCAGCTTGGCTTATGAGCCAAAGTTTGCCGACCACTGCCCTAGGAGATGTCTTAGTAAACAAGATTATATAATTTCAGTATTTGGGGAGATAATTTAAGAAACTACAATGGTTTCTTGAGGTGGCTTCACTGTCTTATATTGCTACTAGTAGCCCTGCTCCCAAATCAATGCATGAGTAGCTTGCTGCCGTATGCTTCAGCTGGCCTCCCT
This sequence comes from Lasiurus cinereus, assembly GCA_011751065.1. Classification (NCBI taxonomy): domain Eukaryota; kingdom Metazoa; phylum Chordata; class Mammalia; order Chiroptera; family Vespertilionidae; genus Lasiurus; species Lasiurus cinereus. The sequence continues at coordinate 37,684,383 of JAAGEH010000005.1, read as the reverse complement.
GCCCACTGCCCACCTCCTCTCATAGCTCTCCATCTCATGTAGCTCCCTGACCCGCTCTCCTGTAGCTTTCAGCTTTAAGTGTCATGGCGTAACAACTATTTGCATATTACCTCTTTATTATATAGGATGAGAGATAGCTGAGATTTTGCTGCCTATGGTTTCTTCTAAAATTTTTATGGTGTCCCAACTTACATTTAAGTCTTTTATCCATTTTGAATTTATTCTTGTGTATGGTATAAATTGATGTCTAATTTCATTTTTTGGCATGTATCTGTCCAATTTCCCCACATTATTTATTAAAGAGACTGCTGTGCCCTATCTGGTTTTCCTCAGTAGATAGAGCATTGGCCTGAACACTGAAGGGTCCCGTGTTTGATTTCTGTCAGGGGAACATGTGGGCTTGCTCCCCAGTGAAGGGTGTGCAGGAGGCAGCTGATGAATGATTCTCTCTCGTTAATGTTTCTCTCTCCCTCTCCCTTCTTCTCTGAAATCAATAAAAATAAATTTAAAAAGAGAGAGAGAGACACTTTTTTTTTTTACTCCATTGTATGCTCTTGCCTCCTTTGTCAAATATTGAGTGTAAAGGCTTGAGTTGATTTCTGGGATCTCTGTTCCACTCCATTGATTTATTTGCCTGTTCTTGTGCTAGTATCAGGCTGGTTTGATTATCGTGGCTTTGTAGTATACAATTTGACATCTGCTTTTGTGATTCCTCCAACTTTGTTTTTCTTTCTCAAGATTGCTGTAGCTATTTGGGGTCTTTTGTGATTCCATATAAATTTTTGTAGTATTCTATATCTGTGAAATATGCTGTTTGTGTTAGTATGGACATTTTGATGATGTTGATTCTACCAATTCATGAACACGGTATATTCTTCCACTTGTTTATATCTTCTTCCATCTTTTTTTCAGCATTCTGTACAGTGTTTCCCAAGACAAGTCTTTTGCCTCTTTGGTTAAGTTTATTCCTAAGTATCTTAATTTTTGTTGCAATGGTAAATGGGATTGTTTGTTTAGTTTCTCTTTCTGAGAATTCCTTATTGGTGCATAAAAAAAGCCATCGATTCTTGTGAATAGATTTTGTTTCCTGCTACATTGCCAAATTCATTTATTTAATCTAGTAGTTTTTTGGTGGAGTCTTTAGAGTTTACACAAATAATGAGAATTTTAGTTCCTCCTTTTCAGTTTGGACTTCCAGTGCTATGTTGAATAAGAATGGTGAAAGCAGACCCTCCTGTCTTGTTCCTGTTCTTAGGGGAAATGATTTTAGTTTTTGCACGTTAAGTGTGATGTTTGCTGTGGGTTTGTCATATATGGCCTTTATCATGTTGAGATATGCTCCCTCTATTCCCACTTTGCTGAGAGTTTTTATAAAAAATGGGTGTTGGTGCTGAATCTCAGAGGGAAGGTGGGGGAGAGTGGGTGGGTGGGAGGTAATCAACCAAAGACCTTGTATGCGTATATGCATAACCCATGGACACAGACAATAGGGTGCTGAAGGCTTGGAGCAGAGGGGAGGGCTGGGGAAGGCTGGAGGAGAGTTAATAGGGGGAGAAAGGGAACTTATATAATATCTTTAGCAATAAAATATTTAACAATAAAAGTAATGATCACACAAAAAAAATAGGTGTTGTATTTTGTTGAATATGTTTTCCGTGTCTATTGATATGATCGATTTTTGTCTTTCACTTAGTTTATGTGATGTATCACTTGTACCAGCCCTGCATCCCTGGAATAAATCTTACTTGATCATGGTGTATGACCCTTTTAATAAATTCTTGGATTCGATATGAGGATTTTAGAATCCTCAACAAAATATTACCAAATTGAATCCAACAATATATTGTTTTCATAGAGGATATTGGTCTGCAATTCTCTTTCTTTGTAGAGAGTTTATCTGGTTTTGGAATTAGGATAATGCTGGCCTCATAAAAAGAGTTTGAAAGTGTTCCTTCTTGGAATTTTTGAATAGTTTGAGGAGGATAGGTGTTAGTTCTTTGAATGTTTAGTACAACTCCCCTGTGAAGCCATCAGGACCCAGCTTTTGTTTGCTGGGAGTTTTTTGATTACTGCTTCTCTTTCATCAGATATTATTGGCCTGTTCAGGTTTTCTGATTCTCCCTGATTCAGTTTTGGAAGACTGTATTATCTAGGAATTTATTCATTTCATCCACATTGTCCAGCTCGTTGGCATATTGTTGTTCATACAATCCTTTATATTTCTGTGGTGTAAGTGTGTCAATAGTTGCTGCTCTACTTTCATTTTTTTATTTTATTTATTTGGGTCCTCTCTCTTTGTTTCTTTTTTTTTATTTTTTAATAGAGGGAGAGGGATAGAGAGAAACATTGATGAGAGAGAAACTTCGATTAGCTGCCTCCTGCACATCCCCCTGCTGGGGATGTGCCCCCACCAAGGTACATGCCCTTGACCGGAATCGAACCCGGGACTCCTCAGTCCGCAGGCTGACGCTCTATCCACTGAGCCAAACCAGTCAGGCTCTTTGTTTCTTGATGAGTCTGGTTAATGGTTCACCAATCTTGTTTATCCTTACAAAGAACCAGCGCTTGGTTTCATTAATTTTTGTTAACTGTTTTTTTAGTCTCAATGTCATTCATTTCGGCTCTAATCTTTATTTCCTTCCTTCCTACTCTGGGCTTTTCTTGTTGTTCCTATTCTAGTTCTTTACATTGTAGGGTTAAATAGTTTATAGCTGATTTTTTGTTTGTTTTTTGAGATAAGCCTGTAGTGCTATGAACTTTTTTCTCAGGACTGCTTTTGCTGTGTCCCAGAGATTTTGGGTTGTTTTGTGTTCGTTTTCATTTGTTTCCAGGAAGCTTTTTATTTTTTTCTTGCTCTCATTAGTAACACATTTATTGTTTAAGAAGAGGCCCGATGAACAAAATTCATGCAAGGGACTTGGCCCTCACAGCCACGGCGGCTTGCCTCAGCCCTTGCAGCCCTGAAGTTCGTTTGGATGTCCAGTCTTATTAGCATATTACACTTTTATTATTATAGACTAGAGGCCTAGTACATGAAGTTGATGCACTCGGGTTGGGGGTGGTCTCTCAGCCTGACCTGCAACCTCTTGCAGTCCAGGAACCCTCGGGTGATGTCCAAATGACAGCTCCCAGGGGGAGTGGGCCTAAGCCAGCAATCAGACATCTTTAATGCTGCTGTGGAGGTAGGAAAGGCTCTCATCACCACCACTGCACTCACCAACTGTGAGCCAGGCTTCTGGTTAAGCAGCACTGCCCCTGTGGAGCTCACTGACCACTAGGGGGCAGCTCCTGCATTGAGTGTCTGCCCCTGATGGTCAGTGCACAACATATCTAGCAGTTGAGTGGCCTTAGCATATTAGCATACTAGAGGCTTGGTGCATGAAAATTCATGTCCTGGAGGGAGGGTTCCTCAGTCTGGCCTGCACCCTCTCACAAAGTCTGGGATCCCTCAGGGGCAGGAGGCAACCTGGTGATCAGGAGAAGGTGACACCCCATCACACTTCTGCTGCCACTGAGAAAATATCAAGCATTTTCTCAGACCACAGTGGAATGAAATTAGAAATCAACTACAGTAAAAAAACAACAACAATAACACACGCACACACACACACACACAAAGAAATTCAAACACATGGAGACTAAATAGCATGTTATCCTATATAATAAAAGCCTAATATGCTAAGTGTCTGGTCATCTAGTTTGCTGTTCAAACAATCAAACCAGTGAAAATTCATGCCCTGGAGGGAGGGTTCCTCAGTCCGGCCTATACTTCTCACAGTCTGGGAGCCCTCAAAGGTAGGAGGCAACCTGGTGATCAGGGGAAGGTGACACCTCAGCAGAAGTGTGATGGGTGTCTGTAGTCTCCATGTGTGTTGTAGTCTCCATGTATATGAATTTGTGTGTGTGTGTGTGTGTGTGTGTTTACTGTACAGTGGTACCTCGAGATACGAGTGCCCTAACATACGAGATTTTTGAGATACAAGCCGTCGAGCGAGCGATTTTTGCTTTAAAATACGAGCAACATTTGAGATAGGAGTAATCGCACGGATCGGCCAGCTGCATACTACCCACCAGTTTACCTCAACTCGAGCGTCTCATAGTTTCCCACACCTCAAGGTTACGGAACAAATTAAACTCGTATCTCGAGGTACCACTGTAGTTGATTTCTAATTTCATTCCACTGTGATCTGAGAAAATGCTTGATAATTTCTCAGTGGCAGCTGCAGAAGTGTGATGGGTTGTCATCTTCCTCTGATCGCCAGGTTGCCTCCTGCTCCTGAGGGCTCCCAGACTGAGAGGAACCCTCCCTCCAGGGCATGAATTTTCATTCTCTTTCTGCTCATTACCGCAGTCCCTTTAGCATTTCTTGTAATGCTGCTTTAGTGGTGGTAAACTCCTTTAGCCTTTTGTTTATTTGTTTGTTTGGGAAGTTCTTTATTTCACCGTCTATTTTTGAATGATAGTCTTGCTGGATATAGTAATCTTGGTTCCAGATCCTTGCTTTCCATGAGTACTTCATGCCATTCCCTTCTGGCCTGTAGAGTTTCAGTCTGTATGCAGTCTCCACTTCTATCTTAAGTTATCAGGGTTCTCTCCAACTCTTCAGTTGGTTATTTGGGTAATTTTTTCTGTATTTTAGTTGTAATTCCAGTTTGGTCCTGTAGTGTGACTATCCAGCATCCATTACTCTCCCCAGTTGATTTTTTTTTTTAATATATTATATTGATTTTTTTTTACAGAGAGGAAGGGAGAGGGATAGAGAGTTAGAAACATCGATGAGAAAGAGACATCGATCAGCTGCCTCCTGCACGCCTCCCACTAGGGATGTGCCCACAACCAAGATACATGCCCTTGACTGGAATCGAACCCGGGACCTTTCAGTCTGCAGGCAGATGCTCTATCCACTGAGCCAAACCGGTTTCGGCCTAGTTGACTTTTTAGAGAATGGAGAGGTGGGAGTTGTGGGCTGCAATTGACATGAGAAAGACGCATGGATTGATTGCCTCCCTCTCACAAACAAGTTGGGAATCAAACCTGCAATGGAGCTACACACCCTTGACTGGTAAACGAACCCATGACCCTTTAGTCCTTGGGCTGATACTCTAACCATTGAACAAAACCTAACCTAACTACTTTTTTTAAATGTTCACACCTTCTCATTTTTTTTTTTTACTTCATTGCTCTCTAAAGCTGTCATGTTGAAAAATCACCATAAAAGTTAACAGATCCTGTACAGCTGTCACTTCCTGGGCCTGGTGATCCCTGATGGCCGCAAACCAACTCACATTTATAGCACCCCCAACATGGTGCTGTTGTCCCCCATCATTTCTCCTTCCAGGCTCTGAATCTGTGGGCATCTCATGAAGAAACTATCCTAAATTATTAAAGGAGCACAAGGTTGCTTGGTGGAAACACAACTGCTTTTCTATTCTGTGGCCAGTCAGCCTGAATAAAGGCTCCCGAATCTCCTAACTGCTTTTAATGATTGCTTACAAGCCGGCTAGTGTTCTGTGTATGCAACATGAATTCTTTCTGAAACTTCCCAAGAGAACTCTGAACCATTTTTCAGTCCTATCAAACATATCAGGTAATCTAATGATTCTGACTTTCTCCTTGATGAAATCTTCTTGGAGAACACCTAAGGGTCTTACTATTCCTTACACACTATAATGGTTTCCTGGGGCTGCCATTACAAATTACACAAAATTGGTTGCTTAAAGCAAAAAGTTATTATGAGTTCTGAAGGCCAGAAATCTGAAATCAAGAAGTTAGCAGTCCCGAGACCGGTTTGGCTCAGTGGATAGAGCGTCAGCCTGCGGACTGAAAGGTCCCAGGTTCAATTCCGGTCGGGGGCATGTACCTTGCTTGCAGGCACAACTCCAGTAGGGGGTGTGCAGGAGGCTGCTGATTGATGTCTCTGTCTCTCATCCGATGTTTCTGACTTTCTATCCCTCTTCCTTCCTCTCTGTAAAAAATCAATAAAATATATTAAAGAAAAAGAAGAAGTTAGCAGTGCTCTGCTCCCTCCACAGGCTGTAGGGGAGAATCTGTTCTTGCTTTACCCAAGTCTGGTGGCTTTAGGCATTCCTTGGCTTGTGGCTGCATAATTCTTACGTTTTCACATGGACTTCACTGTTTGTGTCTTCCCTTCTGTTTCTCACAAGGAGACTTGGCAATGGATTTAGGGCCCACCCAGATAATCCAGAATGATATGATCTCAAGATCCTATTTACACATACAAAGACATTTTTACTAAATAGGTCACATTGGTAGATTCCAGGGTCAAAACACAGGACATCTCTTTGAGAAGGCTGCTATGAACATCTGCCGTACAATTTGTGTTGACGTGTTTTCATTTCTTTGGTAGATTCCTTAAGTGGAATTGTTGTGTCATAGGATAAATTTATATTTAACCTTTAAAGAATATCTGAAGGAACCACTGCTTAGATCAAAGGATTGAGTTGCAGGGCCGTTTCTCAGTATTGTTAATTATTACCAAATACATTCATTCATTTGTTCATACAGCTACTCAGTAAGTATTTATTGAACATGTACTGTTTGCTGGATTCAGTGGAAAACAAAATAGGAAACACCATCCGTACTCTCTTAGGAAGAAGGTTATACATAAGTAATATTGTAATAACAGGATAATTAAGAAAGTAGTGTTTGCTGTGTGATATCTTATACGGAGCCCAGCTATAACTGCTAAAGGCCACAAACTGTATTATGAGAGTGGATCACTTTTTCACAATGGCAAAAGCCTGCTGCTTCTGGCAGCTGGGGCACTTTGTGGGATTTGGTACCCACAATCTCCTAAAGTTTGTGCCTAGAATGAGCTGGAGTTTTCTTTCATATGAAGTTTTAACTTTTCTTGATTGCAGAACATTTTATCAGGGGCCCTTTCACAGACACCCAAAAATACTGTAAATATAATTCAGGAGTTAGAGAACTTGGATGAGACAAAGAATCATTCTTTTCCACTCAACTGTAACTGAAATTTAGTGTTTCCTCCTGTTAAACATGTAGAAAACAAATCAAAGAGCTATTAATAATACTTGTGCTAATGATCAGTAAAACTCAGTTATTTTCATGTCACAACCTATAGTTGTTGCAGGTATGTTAAAATAATCATTTTGCTTATCACTACTTTAAAATTATAGCCATTACTAGACCTGCTGCAACATCTTGTTAATGAGTTACTATAAAAGCACATATATCAAATTTTGTTTTTTGAATAATTAGATAACTAAATTTCAGTATACTTGTAGGTTCTTTTGTTCATTGGTTTAGTTTTTTTGTTTTTTTGTTTTTTGATTTTTTTACAAAGAAGGGAGAGAGTGTGTGTTAGAAACATCAATGAGAGAGAGACATCAATCAGCTGCCTCCTGCACGCCCCCCTCTGGGAACGTGCCCGCAACCAAGGTACATGCCCTTGACCAGAATCAAACCTGGGACCTCTCAGTCCGAAGACTGATGCTCTATCCACTGAGCCAAACCAGTTTCAGCTGGTTTAGGTTTTTTTGGTGACTTATTTTACTTTCTTTGTTAAAAATATATATGTATTCTGAGATGAGACCCAAATGCAAAGATGCTCATGGTGTAGAAAAGATTGGAAATCTCGCAGTTAGGCGCACCACCACCCTACATCCTGAACACTCCTCTTTTTCCCATAATGCAGTCCTTTCCCTTTATTCTTCCTTTCCTCGGCTCAAGCTCTGCTTGCAGACTCCACTCCAGCCAATCCAATTCATCTCAGCATTCAAGGGTTTTTTTGTTTAATTCCTCACTGAATGCTAAGCTGCCTTCTCCAACTACGACCATATGTTAATTGAGGCAGATGGGAAAGTTAGAGAATACATGTGAAACCAACTACTGACACATTAAAAGTGTAAGTGGGGCAGAAGAGGGGTAGGATGTAAAATAGCAGAATGTAAAAATCAGGAAAGATATTTCTGACTGAACAGTAGCACAAACTGAAGTAAATATCAATAATCTTGCTTAACCTGACACAGAAGCTCTTAATAAACAATGATGATGATCATTGAGATTTTCCTTTTTTCTTTCTAAATAGAAATCATGTTGTCGATGTCAGTGTTGCAGTCAGTACGCCTGCAGGACTCATCACACCTATTGTATTTAATGCACATATAAAGGGACTGGAAACCATTGCTAATGATGTTGCTTCTTTAGCAACCAAAGCACGAGAGGGTAAACTACAGCCACATGAATTCCAGGTAAAATATTATTTTCCTTCTGAATGTTAAGAATTACATTTTTAAAGGTTGGCATTATGTAAGAGTATTTAGGCCTTTTTTCCCTTTCTTTTAGTTTTAATGACATAATTAGCAAAGAGGAATCCTATCTAATAAAAGAGTAACATACAAATTGACCGTACCTCTGCTATACCCACAAGCCGTGCCCACCAGCCAATTAGAGCAAGTAATCAAATTAACCCTACCAAGATGGCTAGGGCCACAGAGAGCAGAAGGAATGCTTGGGTTGCCCCTGGCGATGGAGGAAGCCAAGCTTTCCACAAACCCTGGCTGGCCCAGGCCTCCACTTAAGGCAACGAAGTTTCAATGGCTGCTGCCAAGGAGCAAGCAGGCTTGGCTCCGCTCCAGGCTACAAAGTTTCAATTGTAGAAAATAAATAAATCCCAGATACTAGGGCCTCGGCTTGGGGCATTGGAGGGCGTGGTTGTCCTGCAAACCACCACAGGCTCCTCACCCAGACCATCCCACTCCCCAAGGGAACACCCACCCTGATCTAGGACACCCTTCAGGGCAAACCAGCTAGCCCCCACCCATGCACCAGGCCTCTATCCTATCTAATAAAAGATTGACCATCGGGCTGGCTCTTAAAGGCATGAGAGGACAATTAAAAAAAAAAAAAAAAGATTGACCATCACTCCAACATACAAGATGACTGTCCCCATGTGGACACAAGATGGCCAGCAGGGGAGGGCAGTTATGGGCGATCAGGCCTGCAAGGGAGGGCAGTTGGGGGCAATCAAGCCTGCAGGGGAGGGCAGTTAGGGGTGACCAGATCAGCAGAGGAGAGAAGTTGGGGGTGACCAGGTCTGTAGGGAAGAGCATTTGGGGGAGACCCAGGCCTGCGGGGAGGGCAGTTAAGGGTGGCCAGGCTGGCAGGGGAGCAGTTAGGCATCAATCAGACTGGCAGGAGAGTGATTTGGGGGTGATCAGGCTGGCAGGCAGAAGTGGTTAGGGGCAATCAGGAAGGCAGGCAGGCAAGCAGATGGGAGCCAGCAGTCCTGGATTGTGAGAGGGATGTCCGACTGCCCATTTAGTTCCGATCCTACCTGGATTGGGCGTAAACGGGCAGTCGGACATCCCTCAAGGAGTCCCAGATTGGAGAAGGAGCAGGCTGGGCTGAAGGACACACCTCCCTCCCCCCATGCACTAATTTCATGCACCAGGCCTCTAGTTATATACAGTGGTACCTCGAGATACGAGTTTAATTCATTCCGTAACCTTGAGGCGTGGGAAACTGAGACGCTCAAGTCGCAGTAAACTGGTGGGTTGTGTGCAGCCAGCTGATTTATGCGATTACTCCTATCTCAAATGTTGCTCATATTTCAAAGCAAAACTCGCTCGCTTGACGGCTCATATCTCAAAAATCTCGTATGTTAGGGCACTCGTATCTCGAGGTACCACTGTATATTTAAGGTGTGCAACTTAATGTTTTGACATATACATATATTATGAAGTGATCACCACAATCAAGCTAATTAATGTCTATCACTTTATATACTTCTATTTTCTTTTTTATATGTTGACAAGCAATTAACATGATTTTTTTTCTCTAGGGTGGCACTTTTACGATTTCCAATTTAGGAATGTTTGGAATTAAGAACTTCTCTGCTATTATTAACCCACCTCAGGCATGTATTTTGGCCATTGGTGCTTCAGAAGATAGACTGGTTCCAGCAGATAATGAAAAAGGGTAAGTGCCAAAATGGAGAGGGAGCTATAAGTTAATTTTCGTTATATTATACCTGTTTTTGAGTTTAGTTTTAGACTTATTGGCATGCCTTATTGGAACTTTAGGTAGAGTCAGACATAAGCATAGAATGAAGTTTCTCAGGGCAGTAACTCTTCTTATTTTACTAAATGCAGTTAATCTTTTCTGAGATGTGAAGCCTTATGTACTCTTAAGTAAATAAGTTAGGGGTCACCATTGCTTTTTTCTTAAAGAGGCATATAGTAAATATTTTAGGCTTTGTGGGTCATATGGTCTCTGTTGCAAATACTCTGCCACTCTAGTGTGAAAGCAGTCATAGGTACTATGTAAATGAATTCTAGTAAACTTCGTTTGGTGGGATTTGGCCTGTCTTTTAGTTTGCCAGTCCATGCTCTAGATGGCTGTTTGGTATGTTTCTTAAAGCTATTTGGTCTGGAAATATATGGGACATGAATAGTAGGTCAAAAATAATGTTACCTGGTTGGGATTATAGGGCCAGAGGTGGCATTTGGGCTGGACACTGGCTACAATCAGTGATTGCTTCTAGAATACCTAATAGTGTTTTTATCTTTTTCTAGATTTGATGTGGCTAGCATGATGTCTGTTACACTCAGTTGTGATCATCGGGTTGTGGATGGAGCAGTTGGAGCCCAGTGGCTTGCTGAGTTTAGAAAGTACCTTGAAAAACCTGTCACCATGTTGTTATAATTAATCCAAGTATTTCTATAGACTTTCAAGTCACATTGGTTCATTCTTATCAAGATATAAATATGTTATTAAACAGGTGTTTCTCTTTATTTTAAAGCTAACCAGTTTTTTAGTCTGTCCAGTTAAGTTATTGGTAATGTTCATTACTTGATCTTTTAAAATGCTATTTACACCCAAATATTGTGCACATTCAGTAAATACCAGCTTTTAAGCTGTGTACTCCTAGGCAAGGTACATGTGGCATAGCCTTTTGGTAATAAGTACTTCCACTGGGAAATATAAAGGTAGAATTGTGGTTCCCTATTGAGTCAGGTACATGCAAGTAACCTGAATGAAACTGTGAGATTTTGAGATTTAATTTCCTCAAATGTTTTTCTTATATTTTAAGAAAGAAGGAATCAGGAAAATGTATTCTTTTGGAGAAAAGGTTTGAATCGAAGTGTGATGTTGTAACTTAACCCTAATTAAAATTTTTCTGTTACATGATCTTGGTTTTATCATGGATGGGAAAAAGTAAAAAACCTCAAATATATAAGTGAAATTTTAAAAGTCAACATTCTCTAGATTTCTTCAGCCACTGTTCTTTATTTTTCTATGTAGTATCCTGAAATAGTTGTTCCCCCTTCTTGAGATGAGATAGAAATATAAACCAGCTGCTTGGCACAAATGAGAATTTGTGTGGATATTTAAAAATTTAAATGTATAATTCTGTGCAGAATTCTACAGTTACCTCCAAATAAAAGGATATGCTTATAGAATTTAACAGAGAAGTTGTGAAAGTAAAAATTTTCTTCCAATATCAACTGGAAGTTACTTGAAAATGAACTTAATTACCAGAATTTGGAAAACTATATTAACAATGGAATATGGATACATATATAAAATGTTTTCTAGCAAGATGTATGCCAAAGTCCGTAGGTATATCAACAAGTTCTGTCTGAAGAGGGAGAGAGATACATTGGTGAACAGTTTATGGTCATTTCTATTTGGAAAAAAGAAAAACTGTTAAATGTGTGTTAAAGTGTCCTTTTTTTTTCCCACTCCAGTGTTGACTCATGTAAAATAAAAAAGCCCTAAAATCCTATTGGAGAAAAAAAAAATTATTTAGGTTGCATACTACTTTAACCAGCCTAAATATTTTTTCCGTTTTGCCTTTCTTCTGAACGGGCTAGGGTGAGATTCAAGATAATAAAAATGAATTGGGAATATTATCACAATTCTAGGCTTTCTACTGAATTGATGTGCTTTAATAAATATCTGAATTGGTTTGACTATTTAAAACTCATCTGACTAGTACTTCCTTGTATATAGTATGTGGAACTATCACCTGAAATTAAGGTCTTTTGTTGTTGAATCTATTTCTAAATGTTCATTATTATATGGTGCACAGCGACACTCCATATATTCCATAAATACTTCCCTTAATACAGTCATTGATAATTATAGCTTGAACTGAAGATTATTCAGAAGGAACAAGCTTCTCACAGGGACCATCATCAGTCAATATGAGCCACATCTGGTTCAAACACACAAAACTTCAGAGATAATTCATTATTTGCTAATGTTTATGGCTCTTTTGTTCCCTTTAAAGAAAAATTAAAAGTTGCCTTCTAATAAAAATTGTTCTGAATTAAAAATTAATCTGGCCTGTAATCTAAATCTGGATCCAGTCTATTTATCTTATTAAAATTGAAAGAGTAAAAGTTAGAAATAGTGGTTTGGTTCAAATTAGATTGTTTAAAAGTGAAACTGTGTTTCCAATGCGTCTGATATAATTTTTGATGTGTAGGTAATTGATTTTCACATTAAATGGTTAAGTGCAGGAACAGCTAATGTGTGTATAAGCTGTTAGTACAGATACATTTTGATTTCATAAAATTGATAAAATCAGGACTGAGTTCAGAAGGGTATTAATCTAAGCTCAAGGAGTTATTGAAGACCTCATGTTGGGGATATGACACAAAGCAAGATGAAAGTGTAGTCTGGCTCTGTTAGATATTTAACTCCAATCCTGAGGTTTGTGTGAATGTAGTTATGGCTATCTTACGCAGGGCATAGTCTACGAGAAGGATTGACATGATAGGAATGTGTTGCAAAGAATACTCATCACCTATACAGAAGCCCTAGAATACATAGGAAATGATCACTATTGATAGTTGATCTAAAACCAAGTTTATAGAAAAATCTAGTCTCTAAATAAGGATACCGTATTATCCGGCGTATAAGATACTTTTTAACCCAGGAAAATCTTCTCAAAAGTCGGGGGTAGGCTTATATACCAGTGTCCTATTATAGGGTGAGTATATCCCAAACTCTATATTTTAAGTGGAAAAGTTGGGGGCCGTCTCATAAGCCCAGTTGTCTTATACGCCGGAAAATATGGTAATTAACATCCATTTTGAATAATTTCCAGTTTTGAAGAAAAAAGATTTTGGCAAGATTCCAATTTAAACAGTTCATTTTAGGTTAATGCTTTTCCTAGGCCAAGTTTTGGTTTTTTTTTACAAGGAGGAGAAAAAGGTGATGATTTTATGACTATAAAATCCATTGAAGGCCCGACCAGTGTGACTAAGTGGTTAAGCATCGACCCATGAACCAGAGGTCACGGTTTGATTTCTGGTCAGGACATATGCCAAGGTTTTAGGCTCGATCCCCAATAGGTGTGCAGAAGGCAGCCGATGGGTGATTGATTCTCATCATTGATGTTTCTACTTCTCCATTTCTCTGTGAAATCAATAAAAACATTTCTAAAAAATTTAAAAGAAAAACCCTTGAAATAATATGTGAAAATATTTTGGGATAACTAGGACATTAATATTTAAACACTGTGTTAGATTTTGATATGCATTTTATTAGTGAGTACACAAATACATAGCTGCTGACATGAGTACAAGAGCAGAGATTCAACCAGTTCTATGTGGTTAGTTATGGGAATTTCTAGGAAATAAGTTTTGACTGATTTTGTAGAGAAAAGGCTAAAGTACTCCCAAGTGTTTTGAGGGATGAGAATGTAATAGGTTTGTTAATTTTAGGACATCATACAATTTTAGAACTTTAGATGGTAAATTATATTGCTAGTGTAAGTTTTGAGGCAGAGGAAATGGTGGACCAAGGTATGTTAAAAGAGGAATTTTATTCCGCACTAACAAGCCAGATAGAAAAACCAGGATTAGAGGAGAAGGGCCTGCCAGACTGTCTCCCAGACTGGGAAGAGCAGCAACATGTCTTCTGAGGGGAGGAACAGAAAGGAGTGGGGCACAGGGCACTTGGCACATGCTAATTGGTGGTTCAATGTGTTGGGGATGTCCAGGCGGCAGACGCGGATTGTCTTACTCTGCCCACCAATTGGGGGAAGATCTATCATTACAGGCTTTTGGTGATATTAAAAAAAGTTAAGTCTGGGCAAGGTCGGGGTAAAGGTTCGTTTTCCGTAGCTATTTCCTGCTGAGAGGAGCATCTTCGGGGGTGTCTACCCGAGGTCCCAAGGATTTGGGTGACATAAGTTCTGAATTCAAGGCCAGATAGATCTCTCCCACCTTCTGTATTCTGTCCTACAAAAAACTAGTGAAACTGCATGCGACGGGCCAAAGAGCAAAAATTAAAGGAATTGATACCAGTGGAGCCATGGGTAAATGAGCGAAAAACTGTTTTCTGTGCTGGAGGAGAGGTGCAGCAGCATAATTTCCCCAAGGTACTGGTTGGTGAAGTCTCGAGAGTGATCCTGTTGAGTCACATGGAGGTAAAAGCTGATCCTGAGGCTGCCATAGCGTCACTTGTCTGGTTTTGCTGCTTTTCTGGGCCTGG
>JAAGEH010000005.1:37606540-37669490 GCA_011751065.1 Lasiurus cinereus | reverse complement strand
ATATGTGTGTGTGTGTGTGTGTGTGTGTGTATATATATATATATATATATATATATATATATATATATGTTATTCAGAGAGGAAGGGAGAAGGACAGAGAAACATCGATGAGAGAGAAACATCAATCAGTTGCCTCCCGCACACCTCCCATCAGGAACGTGCATGCAACCAAGGCACATGCCCCTGACTGGAATTGAACCTGGGACCCTCCAGTCCGCAGGCCTAATGCTCTATCCACTGAGCCAAACCGGCCTCAGCTGGGGGTAAGGTTCTTGAGGAGGACTGAGTCCCCGGGTTGGACGGCTGGTTCCTCGGGAGTCCTGGTCAGCTGGTTCTGGCCTGGGCAGAAACCTGTTGGCGTGTTCCCGGAGCATTTCCCTGAGTAAGGGCAGGTATGGAAGATAAGTAGCCAGGAGAGGAGGGTCAGTAGAGAGATGATGGTTGAGCAAGAAGGGTCTCCCATATAGGAGTTCAAAAGGGTTTAAAAAGGTGGGGCTCGGGAGAGAATCTAAGATGGCGGCATAGATGAGCACCTAAACTGCTGCCTCGCACAACAATTTCAAAACCACAACTAAAAGAACGGACATCATCCAGAACCACAGGAAAGCTGGCTGAGTGGAAATTCTACAACTAGAAGCAAAGGGGGTGGGGGGCTCACGGAGACCCAGAAGAGCTATAAAAAGCTGAGGTATGGAGAGAGCAGGTGCTGGATTGCCTGGCTGGCTTCCTCTCGCAGAAGGGAGATGGGAGACTTCCAACTGCACTGAACCCCTTATCCTACGGCACTGAACCCCAGGTCCAGCCAAAACTCAAGAGTTTGGACTGTGAAAAGGAAGAAGTGCATGGAAATTTAGGGGAGCCGCGAAAAGTCAGAAGTCTGCAGGCGCGCACTCTGCTGTATGCAGAGGACAAACTGCTGATTGTGCCGCTGGCTTGTGGGCAGGAGACAGAGCCTACAGACTGTGCCACTTCTAACTGCACTAAACCCCAGTTTCGGGCAAAACCCTGGGGACCCAGACTCATACAGTCCCAGAGCGCAGGGGAGCAGAAAAGGCAGCAATCTAGAGGTACTGTGCTTGCGCACAGGGACCGCTCCAGCTATTACCCATAGACACATGAGACCCAGGGGCCGAGTAGGGCAGGGCTGACGGAAGACAAGGCAGTTGTTAAGCTCTGAGACTCCACCCAACCCAAGCTCAACAGAGAGGCTTTTGCAGTTTTGCAAGTCTTGTATCATAAGGCTGAATCCAACACAGAAGTTCTCCTGGCATAGTGAAAATGCGGAGACAAAGGAATAGATCACAAATAAAAGAAATGGAGGAAAATAAATGACTGGATATAGAGTTCAAAACCACAGTTACAAGGTTTTTCAAGAATTTCCTAGAAAAGATGGATAAATTTAGCGAGACCCAAGAGGAGATGAAAAAGGACCAACTAGAAATTAAACATACACTGACTGAAATAAAAAATATTATACAGAGACCTAACAGCATACTAGAGGAACGCAAGAATCAAGTCAAAAATTTGAAATATAAAGACTGAACTAGAAAAGCAACAAGAAAAAAGAATCCAAAAATGTGAAGATAATGTAAGTAGCCTCTGGGACAACTTCAAGTGTACCAACATCAGAATTGTGGAGGTGCCAGAAGAGAGAGAGCAAGATACTGAAAACCTATTTCAAGAAGTAATGACAGAAAACTTCCCCCACCTGGTGAAACAAATAGACTTACAAGTCCAGGAAGCGCACAGAACCCCAAATAAAAGGAATCCAAAGAGGACCGCACCAAGACACATCATAATTAAAATACCAAGAGCAAAAGACAAAGAATATTGCTAGCAGCAAGAGTAAAACAGTTAATTACCTACAAGGGAGCACCCATACCATTGTCAGCTGATTTCTCAACAGAAACTATGCAGGCCAGGCAGGAGTGGCAAGAAATATTCAAAGTGATGAATAGCAAGAACCTACAACCAAGAATACTCTATCCAGCAAAACTATCATTCAGAAATGAAGGACAGATAAAGAGCTTCACAGATAAGAAAAAGCTAAAGGAGTTCATCAACACCAAATCTGTATTATATCAAATGTTAAATGGTACTCTTTAAGAAGAGGAAGAAGAAAAAAGTAAAAGATAAAAAATTATGAACAGATACATTATCTATCAACAAGTGAATCTAAAAATTTGATGAACAGAATAAACTGGTGAATATAATAGAATCAGGAGCACAGAGAGTGGACTGATAATTCTCAGGGGGAAAGGGGTGAGGGGGGTGCAGGTAGAGACTGGACAAAAATCATACACCTATGGATGAGGTCAATGCAGGGGGGAGGTAAGGGTAGAGGGTGGGGTGGGAGCCAGGTGGAGGGGGGCTATGGAGGGGAAAAGAAGAAACAAATATAATAATCTGAACAATAAAGATTTAATTAAAAAAAAAATAACGTGGGGCTCCTTGATGTAGCCCAGATTCTGGTCACGGCCATTGGCAGGAGGTCCATTAGAAAGGGTTTAGTTAGATGGTCTAAGGAGGCTGTTGATCCTCTTGATTTCACCCTATGATTGTGGGCAGTAGGGTATATGCAGTTTAATTAAGTCAGGTTTAGAGAGAGGAAAATCTGAGAGTCCTGCCCGAGGTTGAGTGAGGGCCTCGATGACCTCAGGGCAGGAGTGCATTGCTGCAGGTTGGGTGGAAGCAGCAGAAAGGAGAGTGGCCAGGTTTAGGGCTGGGAACTGGGTCAGGGAGATGTCAGGATTCTTGAGGAACAGGAGATGGAGTTCCTGCATGTGAGAGGGGGCAAGGAGAGAGAAGGATCGGTGGGGCAGAAGATCCTGTAGGCTATGGGTGGAGAAGACGTGTAAGGGTTGCTGGAGGAAGATCTTCTGGGCCTCCTTGGTGAGAATGGGGACTGCAGCCAGAGCCCGGAGGCAGGGCTGCCATCCCCGAACTGTGGGATCAAGCTGTCAGGACAGGTAGGCTACGGAGGTGAAGGCTGGCCCTAAGGGCTGGGTGAGGACCCCCATAGCTATTCCCTGTCTTTCATCAGTAAATAGTTGGAAAGGCCTAGAAATGCCCAGGAGAGAGAGTGGGGGGGATGCCAGAAGGGTATCCTGGAGCTTAGAAAAAGCCTGGCGAACAAGGGAGGGTGAGGAGAGGGGGCTACTGGTGTTTCTTTAGCGGCCTGGTATAGGAGCTTAGAGAGGAGAGAATGATGGAAGAATCCTACCAGTCCTAGAAAGGATAAGATCTGTTCCACTGAAGTGGGAGGCTGTAGGTCTCATATTGCTTGCATTTGGTCAACTGTCAGTCCTCGGGAATTGGGCATCAGACAGATCCCCAAGTCAGTGACAGTGGGGGCCAACAGTTGTGTCTTGGCAGGGGACACACGGTATCCTTTGTCCCCTAGAAAGTTGAGGCTAGCTGTCTGCCTCTGAGACATGTCCAGGGAGGGGCTGCAGAGAAGGAGATCATCTATATACTGGAGAAGAGTGTTGGGTTCTAACAAGCATTGTCAGAGGTCTCTGGGTAAGGCCTGGCCAAATGGATGAGGACTGTCTCTGAACACCTGCTCACTTGAGTCCTTTTACAATTCTTGTCAACAATTAACTTTAGAACTTCTTTCTTTCAACATACCTTCCATTAAATATTTCTAAACATGTCTAGCAATTAATGTTTCAGATCATATGCTATTTAAAATATTTAGAAAAGGAGGAGGGAACAGGCCCTGAAGACTGTTTCCAGGCCTCTAACTCCTTGAATTTTAAAACTGCCACTTTTTTCCTAGAGATAAAGATCTGAGTTTCTGATAAACCTGTGCCAGCTAAAAAATTGTTCTCTAGGAAAGGTGGAGTGGGGGAGGGGGCGGGGTGAGTAGGCGCTGCGGCCAGAGCAGTTTTCAGAGCATTAAAGGGTGATTTACCAGCAATACCCATGACCGAGATCGTGGAAGGGAAAAATGACCCTGCAAAGGAGGGCAGGACAGAGAAGGTAGCCCCTGTATCAGCCAGAAAGGAGACCCACTTACCTGCTACCTTGAGCGTTACCCTGAGCTGGGCAAGGATGATGGGGGCTATTGAGTCCAGGTATCTTCAGTCTTCGGCTAGTCTTCAGTCATGGCCAGTGGTGGGTTATGACCTGGAAGGGCAGCCCCTCTACACTGAGACACAGAGGGCCGTCACTTTCCCAGGGGCAGTCACTTTTACTGCACGCTGGGCAGGGCTTGGTTGGAGCCAAGGGGCCAAAGCACTGCTTTTGCTCAGTGTCCTTCATT
This sequence comes from Lasiurus cinereus, assembly GCA_011751065.1. Lineage (NCBI taxonomy): Eukaryota > Metazoa > Chordata > Mammalia > Chiroptera > Vespertilionidae > Lasiurus > Lasiurus cinereus. The sequence goes on along the minus strand of JAAGEH010000005.1, from coordinate 37,665,223 downwards.
TCCGCACTTGAAGTATCCTCCAGGTGGCATTCGTCCTCTTGTTGCACCGCCCACTACACAGTCCCCTTTGGACCATGCGTGCTGTCGACCTCAGAGCTGCAACTAAGGCTTGGGTTTGCAGATTCATCTTTTGTCGAAGGCAGGCTTATTCTGCCTGCTCCTCAAGGGCATTAAAACCTTAAAGGCTGGCCGAAACCAGTTTGGCTCAGTGGATAGAGCATCAGCCTACGGACTGAAAGATCCCAGGTTCAATTCCGGTCAATGGTGTGTATCTTGGTTGCAGGCACATCCCCAGTGGGGGGTGTGCAGGAGGCAGCTGATTGATGTCTCTCATCAATGTTTCTAACACTCTATCCCTCTCCCTTCCTCTCTGTAAAAAATCAATAAAATATATTTTTAAAAAAACCTTAAAGGCCGTATTCACTGGATCTCGGACTGGGGTCTGAGAAGGCCTTAGGTGGGGGAGGGGAGGGTGGAGAAGGAGGAGGAGCATGGCGGTAGGCGGCCATACCAGGCTGGAGGGTGCAGGCTATGGGAGGTCTCAGTAACTTTATTTAAAGTGAGGGGCGGGTTTCAAGATGGGGGCCCCCATGGGAAAGGCAGGCCATGTGGCCAGAGGGTTGGGACTTGCTGTTCAAGATGGCAGCTGCTTACAATACACAAGGGAAGACCAAACCAACATTTCTACAAACAGAAATCTCACTTACCTGTTCGGAGCAGCCGGCGGGATGGCGGGCGGCTCTCGCATTACACACATTGCATGGCGGCCTCTGCTCCACTCGTGGCCCAAGGCAGCGATAGTGGCTCCCGGTGGCCGAGGTGGAGGAGGAGGAGGAAGAGAAGGAGCAGAGACGGGGTGGCAGGAGCAGAAGAGGTGAAAAAGATCGGCTGGGTCGAAAGAGTCAGAAGACAGAGACGGGGCTGAGGACCGGTTTGAGGGGGTGAAAACGAGTTTGTGAGGAGGATCTGATGAGTGGAACATGAGGAGTAAAGTGAGGGGCGGGAGCAAAGGGCCACTTTCTTGTTTGCAGGCAGAAATTACTGAGGTCAGTGAGGATGTTAAGTCCTGCTTCCGGGTCATCTGGACCCATTCCAATTCATACCGAGGCCATGCCATGTTACAGAAGTAAATGGGGCGTTTAGGACACAGATCCTGGGACAGACCTAGCTTAGCCAGGTCGGGAAGGAGACACCCTAGGGGTGTCTTCGGATCCGGATTAGATTTTTAATTACCCGTGCCAAAACCTGAAGTCAGTAGCCGAGGCTAAGGACCAGCGTCCCAGTTGTTGAGCCAAGGCTACAGACGGGAAACCGAGGAACAGCAGGGAATGTCTTCCCTACCTGCTGGAGTCTGGACGGAGACCAAAAGGCCAGAGAGGAATGTCTCCGCTGCCTCCCCGGGTTCGGAACCCCTCCTGGAGGGGCCTAGAAGGCTATGCCCAGAAGGCAATCTCTGACTTGAGCCATGGTTTACGGACAGAGACGCCAGAAAAATGACCGCCAGGAATTAGCTGGGACTTACCGCTGACGCTGCCGAGCCTGGAAGGGGTGGGAGGGAGAAGCCTGAGGGTCCTGAACCACAAGAGAAGAGGGGGGCATCCCGGACCATGAACGGTCAAATGGGTTGCTTGCACTCTCCAGGGTCTACGGTAGCAAATGTAAGGTTCGAGGCGCATGAAACGGGAGTCAGAGACCGAAGCATGTTAAAAGAGGAAGTTTATTCCGCAATAACGAGCGAGATAGAAAAACTAGGATGGGAGCAGAAGGACCCGAGAGGGGCTGTCTCGCAGCCTGGGGAGATAGCAACAGTGCACAGGTGAACACGCCTTTTGAGGGGAGGAACAGGAAGGTGTGGGGCCCAGGGCACTCGGCATGCGCTGATTAGTGGCAGCAGACACACCAGTTGGGGGAAGGGAGGATCTGTCAGCTAGAAGGATTCAAATCCAGGTCAGGTTTAAGCTGGTTTGGCTTAGTGGCTAGAGCGTTGGCCTGTGACTGAAGGGTGTGGGGTTTCATTCCGGTCAAGGGCACATTGCCTGGCTGGAGCTCCGGTAGCAGGTGTGCAGGAGGCGGCCCAGCAATGATTCTCATCATTGATGTTTCTATCCCTTTTCCTTTATGAAGTCAATAAAAATATATTTAAAAAAGAAAATTATGTTTTCCAATGTAACATCTATTATTTCTAGTACAACTATGACATCAGTTTCTAAATTAAAAAAATTTTAAATAATTTATTTAAAGACTTTATGTTGAGTCCTGGCCAGTTTGGGTGGATAGCACACCAATCTGCGGTCTGAAGGGTTCGTTCCCATTTGATTCTAGTCAAGGGCACATATCTCAGTTGTAGACTTGATCCCTGGGGCAATGTGGGGAAGGCAACCAATTTTTTGTGACATTGATGTTTGTCTCTCCCTCTCCCTTCCACTCTGTCTAAAAATCAATGGAGCCCTACCTGGTTTAGCTCAGTGGATAGAACATCGGCCTGTGGACTGACGGGTCCCAGTCAAGGGCTCCATCCCCAGTGGAGGGTGGGCAGGAAGCAACCAATCAGTGATTCTCTCTCATCATTGGTGTTTCTATCCCTCTTCCTCTCTGAAATCAATAAAAATACTTTTTTAAAAAAATCAATGGAAAAAATTCCTGGGGTGAGGGATTAGCAACAACATCAACAAAAAAGACTATATTGAACTAGAAACTAATCACACGGAAGTTGTTTTGTATCTAGAAAAGATACTTAAGGGATGTTTATACTGTAGTTTGATGTGATCATTGCTTTGAATATAAATTGGAAAGTTGATTCATTTGTATTGAACAACTATCTTACAACTTAGATGAATGGAGTTAAAAAGTATATCATCTCTGTGTTTTTAAAAGTTAATCTCTTAGGCCTGGTTAGTATGGATCAGTGGTTGAGTATCACCCATGAACCAAGAGGTCACAGTTCAATTCCTGGTCAGGGCACATTCCTGAATTTCTGGGCTCGATCTCCAGTAGGGAGCATGCAGGAGGCAGCCAAACAGTGATTCTCATTGATATTTCTCTCCCTCTCTGAAATCAACAAAAACAAGTTTTTAAAAGCTATTTTCTTAGAAGAAAGACACTTGTCCCAAAGATACTTGTCCTTTTTCTTAAAATAGAGTTTGATGTATTTTGCATCTTATGTGCAATAATATCCAAAGGAAAGTCCATATGTGCTATTAAAAGTTCTGCCTGGGTAGCTTGGACTCCTGCTAGATCTGTTTTGTGGAAGTACAGAGGTTCACAGAACCATAAGTTTGCATATCCTTACATTGGCCTTATATCATTATGGCTGGAGGAAACTTGACTGTTATACCCCTCTTAATAATAAAAAAAAATGCACAGTCTGGGATTTGTTTCTGATGCAAAAATTTACTAGAAACAATTTTTTTCAACCAGTAAGCTGAGAATTCTCACATGTTATTGGAAACAAATAAAAATTTCCCAAATGGTATTACTTAAAATATCTTCAAAACAAGTATCTCTTGGCAATACTATTTTTAGTAATTTTTGCTTGATGCCAAATTGTTTTTGAAAAGAAGGAATTTTTTTTTTTGAAGAACAGTTGAGAAAATCTCATTCCATTAAAAGGAACTCTTAGGAAAAAAAAAAAGGAACTCTTAGAAAATTTGAAACTGGTGTGTAAGATACACCAATATCTCTTCACCCATAATAAAGGTCCTATACTTTACATAACTTTAGCACTGAAAATTCAAAACAAATAATGCTTTTGACTTACACCAATGGCATTGTGACTATCAATGTAGCTTTCTCTTTGATAAATTTTGCTGTAGTCATTTCAGTATCCACAGATTCTGGAAGATCCAGATGCAATCTGTACTTCTCAGAGACCTCAATCAATAAGTCATCCTAAGAATAATAAACCATGGGAGATTTTAAAAGATAAACATAGGAAAGCATTTCCTGGTTAAAATGAGTGTTGTTGGATTTATGTTCCCAGTTATTTACTCCTTTTCCATAAGAGGAGGATCCCAACTTATTGCCATGTGACTTGCAGTGAGCAATAACATTACTGTTGTAAATCCTTAGCTCTTGAGATTTTGATGTATTGCTGTTGAATACATCAAAACTTAACTGAGCCGAGACCGGTTTGGCTCAGTGGATAGAGCGTTGGCCTGCGGACTGAAAGGTCCTGGGTTCGATTCCAGTCAGGGGCATGTACCTTGCTTGCGGGCACATCTCCAGTGTGGGGTGTGCAGGAGGCGGCTGATCGATGTCTCTCTCTCATAGATGTTTCTGACTTTCTATCCCTCTCCCTTCCTCTCTGTGAAAAAAAAAATATATATATATATAAACTTAACTGAGCAGCAGCAGAAGATGGGTGTTGTCATCCCAAATTATATGAATTTACTTTGGGGCAGACAAAGCAAACAGCAAGGAAACTTACCGAAGACTGAAAAGATGGTTAACCTATGTTTTATAGTGATATAGCCCTTAGTTGAAATTATCACAATAATTTGGAAGACCAATTAACTAGTAAATTTGTGGCGTTAGGTACAGAAGTGGTAAAATAAAATGTTGGTGGCATGCATAGGTTTTATGGGCTACGTTTAACAAGGTATGACAAAAAAAGATGAACTTAAAGACTACAATGCACCAGTTTGCAAAGTTGAAAAAGAATATACAGAGCCAAGAAGTTCTAAGACTTGACAGAAATGCAACTAATTTTTTTTTCAACCAGTAAAAGATAAATTGAGGTTATTATTTTTACCAATGAAGGCTGAATAAGACAGCCGAGAGGCAAAGACTAAGTCACAAATCTTTTACTTTTAATAAAATTTCTACCTGAGTTAAGGTGGACCTTTCCATTTGACTCAAATGATAGCTATTAAGTAAAAAAGGACAAGCCATTAGAAAATGGACCTGTCTAAAAAAGACTTATTGGGTATAGCATTGAGTGGAATTAAATAAAATATTACCAGCTGGGACTAAAATTAATTTAAAGTAATCTTTGGACCCCAAATATTCCATGGGCATGACACAGGCTGAGTAGATTGCTCAACATCTAAGGATGGCATATTCTACATCACCCATTCTACATGAGCCTCCAAAGAATGGAACTGAAGGTAATGGAAAACAATGGGGCTAGGCAATACAAGAATCTGTAATGGCCTTAAATGAGAACATTCTCCACATGCAGGAAAAGGGACCCTCAAAAAGCTATCTACCAGGATGTCAGCATTGCTATGCACCAGTAACTACAATGGGCCTCATATTTTTACCATTCCTGAATTGAGACAATAGTGACTATCTTCTCCCCATTTAACATTGTATGATGTATGGGATTATGGGAATAGATAACTTGTGCTTGCAATTCATAGGTCTAGTTCAAGAGGCACAAAATGCAGATTATGATAGCAAAATCCTGTACTTTGGAGTCTGATACTAGAATTGGAGGTGTCTTTCTTGGGGAAAGATACAAATATTTGTGAGGAAGTGAGTGGACTGTGGTAGACTATAGGATTGTTGCCAATTATTTGAAAGAGGATTATATGTATATCCCCGCCTTGTGACTCCCTATGACTACTCTAGAGAATAGTCTTCCCTGCCTTATCAATGTAGGACTTGTCCTAGTGACTTACTTTAGCCAATAGGATGTGAATAAAAGTGATATATGCCACATCTGAGAGGAATTTTTAGGATCCATTGCATGGTTTGGCTATTTCTATTTCCCTCTACCATGAGTATGAAATAGAACAGATAGGAATTGCTTCTTCATCTGTATCTTAAAATGTGTATTATCAAGCAGAGCCCTATCCAGTTTTACTGAGTGGATAGAGCATTAGCCCTGGGATTGAACGATCCCAGGTTCGATTCTGCTTAAGGGCACCTATTGCTGTTGTAGGTTCCATTTCTATCCCTGGTCAGGGTGCATGCAGGAGGCAACCAATCCATGTGTCTCTCTTTCATCAATGTTTTCCCCTGTCTCTCCCTTCCTTCTCACTCTCTAAAAAAATCAATGGAAAAATATCCTTGGGTAAGGATAAACAAAAAAATAAAAAGATTTGTGGAGCAGAGCCCACCTGACATGTAACCTGAGCAAATTACTGTAAACTACTGAGATTGTGGAGTTAGTTAATACAAGTGACTGTTGACTGATACAAATTTACAATAGCATCTACTCAACCTACCTCAGAAACACTAAGGTCACAGAGAGATACTGAATTAATACCAGGTAATTCAACTTTTAATTCAATTTTCAGTGGTTTCTCATTCTGGTCTGCCACCATTTTTAATTCATAGTCTGGTCTCTTCATCTCCACCTGGATCTCTGTACTGGAAATCTCTTCTATCAAGCACCCTTTTTGGCTTGAAACTTGGCTTTTTGGCAGTGAAAGTTGAGGGAAGTGATCTGAATTGCTCAGGGTGCTGCTTCTTATCTGTTCAAGGGTTAGTTCTTTATGGAAAAAAAGGGGATAAAATCAGAAAATTAATCAATAACATAAACTACTATAAGTGCTATTAGGCTACTAGCTGCAATATATGTAGTACAAGATGAAGATGGCAGATACAGCTGCAACTAATGGAGCTTGGGAATCTAAAAAGAATCTTAAACCAAAAAGATTTCAAAGTTTAAAAGTTTTCAGGATTTAAAAATCTTTAAGGACATGCTAATATTTCTAATACCTAATCCTTATCTTTTTCTATTTTAAGTTATTCATCTTTTAAAATTGAGATTTCTAGTTTGCAAAATGCTCACAGGATACAAAAATTTTAAATCAGTTTAATTTTCCATCTACGTTCACTAACTTACCTTTTCTCATTTTCTCTCTTAAATCTGTGGGGCCAGTTTGAATTCCCATCAGATTTTGTTTCATCCTTTGAATGCTTCCTTTTATTTTAAATTTGGTAATATGGTAAACGTATGAGAGAGTGAACTGGAGTTGTTCCTCAATGCATTTCATGGCCATCTGTATTAATTGATCTTTTTTCACTTGGTCTTTTTCTGCTGCCTGGAGAACATCAGGATTGTAGGCAACACTGATGACTGTGTAAACATCTGCAAGTGTAAAAAAGAAAAGAAAAAAAAGATAAACATTTGTGCTTGAGACTCAGAGGGTATGAAATGATATTGTCAGGTAATACATTAAGCCATACTCCTGATAAACCTAGAAAGTATAAATTCTATTCCTGCCCTAACTGGTTTGGCTCAGTGGATAAAGCATTGGCCTGTGGATTGAAGGGACCCAGGTTCGATTCTGGTGAAGGGCATGGACCTTGGTTGTGGACAAATCTCCAGTCTCTCTCATCAGTGTTTCTAACTCTCTATCCCTCTCCCTTCCTCTCTGTAAAAAACCAATAAAATATATTTAAAATAAATAAATTCTATTCCTATATTTTTCAGAAGCAATCATAAGGATGCTATGTACACAATTTCAATGAGGGCATTTCTTGGCATTTTATATAAGTTAAAAACAATTTATATTATTAGACAAACAGTAATAAAAACTTTTTAAATGAGTAGCTTTGTTTTTTTCTAAATATATTTTTATTGATTTCAAAGAGGAAGGAAGTGGGAGAGACAGATATAAACATTAATGATGAGAGAAAATCATTGATCAGCCTCCTTTACACCCCACATTGGGGATTGAGCCTCAACCCGGGCATGTGTCCTGACCTCCCTGGTTCGTAGGTCGATCCTCAACCACTGAGCCATGGTGGCAGGGCAACAGTATTCATCCTATCTAATAAAAGAGTAATATGGCCGGAACCGGTTTGGCTCAGTGGATAGAGCGTCGGCTTGCGGCCTGAAAGGTCCCAGGTTCAATTCCAGTCAAGGGCATGTACCTTGGTTGCAGGCACATCTCCAGTGTGGGGCGTGCAGGAGGAGGCTGATTGATGTCTCTCTCTCTCATCGATGTTTCTGACTTTCTATCCCTCTCCCTTTCTCTCTGTAAAAAATCAATAAAATGTATTTTAAAAAAATATTAAAATTGACCGTACATCCACTACACCCACAAGTCACACCCACCAGCCAATCGAGAGTGAGTATGCAAATTAATCCAACCAAGATGGCTACCGCCATACAGAGAGCAGGAGGGAGGCTTGGGTTTCCCTGGCGATGGAACAAACCAAGCTTTCCACACACCCTGGTACGCCCAGGCCTCCATGTAAGGATACAAGGTTTCAGTTATAGAAGATAAATAAATTCCAACAGAAATGGCTGCCACCCAGAGCTGAGCAGAAGGCTTAGCTCTGCTCCAGGCTTTTAGAAGATAAATAAATCCCAGATACCAGGGCCTTTGCTTGGGTCACCGAGGGGCATGGCTGGCCTGTAAACCACCACAGGCCCCTCGCCCAGACCACCCCACACCCCAAGGGAACCCTCACCCTGATCTGGGGCACCCTTCAGGGAAAACCAACTGGCCCCCACCCTTGCAACAGGCCTCTATCCTATCTAATAAAAGAGTAATATGCAGATTGGTCATCACTCCAACACACAAGATGGCTGCCCCCATGTGGACACAAGATGGCCAAAAGGGGAGGGCAGTTGGGAGGGACCAGGCCTGCAAGGGAGGGCAGTTGGGGGTGATCAAGCCTGCAGAGGAGGGCAGTTAGGGGTGACCAGGTCAGCAGAGGAGGGAAGTTGGAGGTGACCGGGCCTACAGGGAAGGGCAGTTAGGGGCAAACAGGCTGTCAGTGGAGCAGTTAGGCATCAATCAGGCTGGCAGAGGAGTAGTTAGGGGATGATCAGGCTGGCAGGCAGAAGAGGTTAGAGGCAATCAGGAAGGAAGGCAGGAGAGGAGTTGGGAGCCAGCAGTCCTGGATTGTGAGAGGGATGTCTGACTGCCCATTTGGATCAGGTCTAAACAGATGGTCGGACATCTCAAGGGGTCCCAGTTTGGAGAGGGTGCAGGCTGTGCTGAAGGACAGCTCCCCTCCCCTGTGCATGAATTTTGTGCACCAGGCCTCTAGTTTTATATAAAGGTATATTTATTAGTCATTAGCTACATTATAACCAAATAAAAATATTTTACATGTAATGTCTTTTACCAAGTAAAATCTGGCTCATGCTATTCACAATAAAAAATTTTAAATGTGTTTTCTGTCTCATAATTCTATGTACCTGATGTTTCAGACATATCTTCTGGTCTGCCAACACTCAGAGGTACTGGATGAGTGGTTGATTGGGGAGCTGGAATCCTTTTCCACTGACATAGGTTGATAAAAAGTGTTTTTTCTTTAGGTTTCTAGAAATCAAATAATTTTGCATATAAATATATTTCAAAATAATATCCTAAAAACAACACCTCACAGAATTTGAAGAGTGAGAATTTTAGGCTCCAAGTAAGTTATTACATTTATTAAAACTGTGTTTGAGAAATTATACTATTACCTGATTTTCCCAAACCTTTTAATCAAGAATCCAATTGCTATTCTCGGAGGAACTGGGAGGAGGAAAGGGGAATTTATCTAAGTATTTTAAAAAATATATATTTTATTGATTTTTTACAGAGAGGAAGGGAGAGGGACAGAGAGTCAGAAACATCGATGAGAGAGAAACATCGATCAGCCGCCTCCTGCACGCCCCCTAGTGGGGACGTGCCTGCAACCAAGTACATGCCCTTGACCGGAATCGAACCCGAGACCCCCCAGTCTGCAGGCCAACGCTCTATCCACTGAGCCAAACCAGTTTTGGCTAAGCATTTTTTTTTTTAACCATCTTTCACCACTTCTTATCCTCACAAACAAATAAGTCCTCTTTATTTGAAAAAAAGTCCAATTCTATGATTATCTATTAAATCATTACATTACTTTTATTTTCATTCTAGCAGAAAAATGGCTCATTTTGAGATCTCCAGAATATATAAAATATTTATTTCCCATTTTTACTCCTTCAATACAATCTTCTGCACTACATTTCACTTTCCATTTTCCCTCAGTGTTTTTTTTTTCTTTCTTTTCTTTTCTTCCCTCAGTGTTAAAGTAACAATAGCTAAAGGTAAGCTATTCTCTGGTGATTGCAGGATCATTTCATTCAGGACCTCCCATCCAAGGGCACCAACTCTACATACCAGGATTCTTGTTTGTAGACAGAGCTGTGGTTCTGGGGCAGCACAAAGGTGTTTGCCCTCTTTCAGCTGCTGTTGAATGAAGTTCTTATAGCTCTCAGGGTTACTTTCAGCCAGATCATCTAGTAGGTTCCAGAACTGAGTAACTTGGGTAAGTAGACCATTTGAGGATGACTCCATGATTGAGGTGAATAGGCCTTTTAAGTCTGAGGAAAGACATGACTTAAGTTAAAATAATCTGTGTAGCTGTTGATTCATTTCTTCTTTTGGGAGAGGATGAACAGGTCAGGAATTGTTTTGGTGAAGTTAGCTATTTCTAAAATGCTGTAGATCAGCACCACTTTATCTTTTCCTTATTCCTGAATGATCTAGTATCACGTCCTAAATTCTAGGCTGTCCTCTCAGATAATAAGGCCTTACCTCCCCTAGAACCTCACAAGCCCTGAGGAACCAGAGTACTCATTTAAGTCTGTGCTTCCAGGTAGTTTCCTTTTTCCAACACTTGGGTTTTGGCTGACTGGTGCCCTAATCTGTCTGGAAATTCCCAGACTTCCTCAGTCCTCAGCATAGCTTAGTAGTTAAAAGCATGGACCTGAGCTAGCTGATGTGCCTCAGTTGGTTGAGAGGAGTCCCATGCACCAAAAGGTTGCAGGGCCCTCACTGGCTTGGCTCAGTGGAAAGAGCCTCGGCCTGTGGACTGAAGGATCCCGGGTTCAATTCCAGTCAAAGAACATATGTCTGGGTTGCTGGCTTAATCCCCAATAGGGGACGTGTAGGAGGCAGCCCATAGGTGATTCTTTCATAATTGATGTTTCTATCTCTCCTTCTCCCGACCTCTCTGAAATCAATAAAAATATATCTTTTAAAAAAAACCTCAAAAAACCAAAAGGTTGCAGGTTTCATTCTCCATCAGTACACATGCAGGAGGCAGCCAATAAATATTTCTCTCTCACATCGATAGTTCTCTCCCTCCCTCCTTTATCCTGTCTCTCTGAAATAAATAAAAACATTGAAAAAAAAAAGAAGAAGGAGAAACCAAGATGGCGGCATAGGTGAACATCTCAATTGCTGACTCGCACAACCACTTTAAAACTACAACTAAAAGACAAAATGGACATCATCCAGAACCACAGGAAGGCTGGCTGAGTGGAAATTCTACAACTAGAAAGAAAGAGAAAAGCACAGAGATTCAGAGGAGCTGCAGAAGTTAAGTGCAGAGGTTCAGGGGCATGCGGAGAGGGCAGGCAACTGAGTACACAGCTGTCTTTCTCAATTGGGAGGGAAACAAAAGCTCCTGACTGCTCTGAACTCCAGTTTTGGGCGAGACTCTAGGGACCCAGACTCATACGGGGAGAAACTGAACTGTCTGGCAGCAGATGGAGCTTGAGGGTGGCTTTCTCTCAGAGGTGCTTGCAGCAATTACCAAGGGACACTGAGACCTGGGGGCCTCTTAGAGCAGGGGAGATCATCAGCCATTGCTGTTTGCTCCTCCCTGAGACTCCCGCCCCACACAAGCTGTGCACAGAGGTTTTTGTATATGAAGGGCCTGGTCCTTTGAAATCTAAAAATACCTAAAAACTGCAGCTGAGTCAGAGAGACCCAGAACATCCAAAAGAAGGCCCAAGGCCCTACAGCAGCTTGCATTGCTTCACAGCTGGACCTCATCTGGGCATCTCCAAACCCCCAACAAAGAAGAGGAACCTGCGGATCTCTCTGTAGTTCCTGCTGGGAGGCCTCAGGCAGAGGCTAAATTAGCACCTCCTTGGAGATACAAAAGCCAGTGTACTCAGTGGTCAAAGAAGGACCATCCAAATTACAACTCCTCAGATCCATAAGGGACACACTCAGGGGGCATACTCAGTGAGCACCAAAGCCCCATTGGAGCAAGTCTTGCCTTATAAGGGTGTCTCCAGCACAGAAGTTCTCTCAGCGTAGACACAGCTAATCCTCACAGCTAATTGGCCTGGAGGTCAATTCCTCCCAGTGATACCAGCAACAATCAAGGCTTAACTATAACAAGACTGTGCACACAGCCCACAAAGGGGTGCACGAGTGTCCACCTCAGGTAACTGAGGAGGCTGAGCCACTGGACCCTATAGGTCACCTAGCACACAAAGCTACTCTATCAACTCAGGGAAGCAGCCAAAATGCAGAGACAAAGAAACAGGTCACAAATGAAAGAAATGGAGGAAAACAAACAACTGGATATAGAGTTCAAAACCATGGTTATAAGGTTTTTCAAGAATTTTCTAGAAAAGGCTGATAAATTTAGTGAGACACTTGAGGATACGAAAAAGGATAAGCTAGAAATTAAGCATACACTGTCTGAAATAAAGAATAATACAGAGGTTCAACACCAGACTAGAGAATGGCAAGAATCGAGTCAAAGATTTGAAATGCAAAGAAGCAAAAAACACCCAACCAGAAAAACAAAAAGAAAACAATCCAAAAATATGAAGATGGTGTAACGAGCCTCTGGGACTTCAATCATATCAATATCAGAATTATGGGGGTTCCAGAAGAGAGAGCAAGATACTGAAAACCTATTTGAAGAAATAATGACAGAAAACTTTCCCCACCTGTTGAAAGAAATAGACTTACAAGTCCAGGAAGCACCGAGAACCCCAAACAAAAGGAATCCAAGGAGGACCACAAGACACATCATAATTAAAATGCCAAGGACAAAAGAAAAGAGAGAACCTTTTTTTCTTTTCTTTCTTTCTTTCTTTCTTTCTTTCTTTCTTTCTTTCTTTCTTTCTTTCTTTCTTTCTTTCTTTCCTTCCTTCCTTCCTTCCTCCCCTCCCCTCACCTCCCCTCCCTTTTCTTTCTTTCTTTCTTTCTTTCTTTCTTTCTTTCTTTCTTTTTTTCTTTCTTTCTTCTTTATTTACAGGAGTGGCAAGAAATATTTAAAGTGGAGAATCCAAGATGGCAGCATAGGTAAACACCTACACTGCTGCCTCACACAATAATTTCAAAACTACAACTAAAGGACAGAATGGACATCATCCAGAACCACAGGAAAGCTGGCTGAGTGGAAATTCTACAGCTAGAAGGAAAAGAGGGGCTCACAGAGACCCAGAGGAGCTGCAAAAAGCTGAGGTACAGAGACGCGCACATGGAGAGAGCAGGTGCCGGGGAAGCTGGCTGGCTTTCTCTGGCAGGAGGGAGATGGAGACTCTCAACAGCATTGAACCCCTTATCCTACGACACTAAACCCCAGATCCAGCCGAAACTCATACGGGGGGAGTTTGGACTGTGAAGGGGAAGAAGTGCACGGAAATTTAGGGAAGTCGCAAGAGATCAGAAGTCTGGTGGCGGGGCACTGTGCGCAGAGGACCAACTGCTGATTGTGCCGCTGGCTTTCATGTGTGGGCGGGAGACAGACCCTCTCAACTGTGCCACCTCTAACTTCACTAAACCCCAGTTTCGGGCAAAACCCTGGGGACCCAGGCTCGTGTGGTCCCGGAGTGCAGGGGAGCCAGAGGGGCAGCAGTCTAGAGGCACTTCGAGAGAGCACATGCACGCACAGTGACCGCTCCAGCGATTACCCAGTCACGTGAGACTCAGGGGCCGTGGAAGTCGGGGCCGACTGGAAGGCAAGGCAGTCCCTTAAGCCCTGAGACTACACCCATCCCAAGCTCAACAGAGAGGCTTTTGCAGTTTTTCAAGTCCGGTATCATAAGGCTGAATCCAACACAGAAGTTCTCCCAGCACATGCCGAGACAAGGGAAGGGATCACAAACAAAATAAATGGAGGAAAACAAACAACTGGATATAGAGTTCAAAACCACGCTTATAAGGTTTTTCAAGAATATCCTAGAAAAGTTGGATAAAGTTAGTGAGACCCAAGAGGAGATGAAAAAGGACCAACTAGAGATGAAAAAGGACCAAGTAGAGATGGAAAAGATCCAACTAGAGATGAAAAAGGACCAACTAGAATTAAACATACACTGACTGAAATAAAACATATTATACAGAGACCTAACAGCAGACTAGAGAAAGGCAAGAATCAAGTCAAAAATTTTAAATATAAAGAATCAGAAAACACTCAACTGGAAAAGCAAGAAGAGAAAAGAATCCAAAAATGTGAACATAATGTAAGGAGACTCTGGGACAGCTTCAAGCGTACCAACATCAGAATTGTGGGGGTGCCAGAAGAAGAGAGAGAGCAAGATACTGAAAACCTGTTTCAAGAAATAATGACTGAAAACTTCCCACATCTGGTAAAAGAAATAGACTTACAAATCCAGGAAGCACACAGAACCCCATATAAAAGGAATCCAAAGAGTACTATACCAAGACATATCATAATTAAAATACCATGAGCAAAAGACAAAGAGAGAATATTAAAAGCAGCAAGAGAAAAACAGTTCATTACCTACAAGGGAGTACCCATACGACTGTCAGCTGATTTCTCAACAGAAACGATGCAGGCTAGACGGGAGTGGCAAGAAATATTCAAGGTGATGGACAGCAAGAACCTACCACCAAAAATACTCTATCCAGCAAAGCTATCATTCAGAATTGAAGGGCAGATAAAGAGCTTCACAGAGAAGAAAAAGCTAAAGGAGTTCATCAACTCCAAACCAGTATTATATGAAATGCGGAAAGGTACTCTTTAAGAAGAAGAAGAAGAAAAAGGTAAAAGACAAAAAATTATGAACAACAAATACATATCTATCAACAAGTGAATCTAAAAATTAAGTGAATTAAAAATTTGATCAACAGAATAAACTGGTGAATATCATAGAATCAGGAGCACAGAAAGGGAGTGGACTGATAATTCTCAGGGGGAAAGGGGTGAGGGGTGTACAGTGAGTGACTGGACAAAAATCATACACCTGTGGATGAGGTCAACAGGAGGGAGGTAAGGCTAGCGGGAGGGTTGGGAGCCAGGTGGAGGGGAGTTATGGAGGGGAAAAAAGAGAAACAAATGTAATTATCTGAATAATAAAGATTTAATTAAAATAAAATAAAATACTAGCAAAAAAAGAGAGAAATATTCAAAGTGATGAATAGTAAGAAGCTACAACCAAGATTACTGTACCTTGCAAAGCTATCATTCAGAATTGAATGTCAGATAAAGAGTTTCACAGATACCAGAACTGGTTTGGCTCAGTGGATCAAGCATCAGTCTATGGACTAAAGCGTCCCGGGTTTGATTTTGGTTAAGGGCATGTACCTTTGTTGCAGGCACATCCCCAGTAGGAGGACCAGCTGATCAATGTTTCTCTCTCATCAATATTTCTAAGTCTCTATCCCTCTCTGTAAAAAATCAATAATCTATCTATCAATCTATCTATCTATAAATAAAAGAGCTTCACAGATAAGAAGAAGCTAAAGGAGTTCATCAACACCACACCAGTATTATAGGAAATGCTGAAAGATATTCTTTAAGATGTGGAAGAAGAAGAAAAAGGTAAAGATAAAAATTATGAACAACAAATACATATCTATCAACAAGTGAATCTAAAAATCAAGTGAATAAAAAATCTAATCAACAGAATAAAGTGGAGAATATAATAGAATCAGGGGCATAGAAAGGGAGTGGACAGATAATTCTCAGGAGGAAAGGGGTGTGGGAAAAGACTGGACAAATAGCGTACACCTATGGATGAGGACAGTGACGGGTAAGGGCTGAGGATGGAGTGGGAACGGGTGAAGGTGAGCTATGGGGGAAAAAGAGGAACAACTGTAATAATCTGAACAATAAAGATTTATTAAAAAAGAAAGCATGGACTCTGCTAGATTCCAATCTTAGCTCTATCACTTACTGGCTGTGTGACCATGAGCAATTAATTTATGTTATGTGCCTCAGTTTATTCTCCTCAAAATGAAGACGATAGTACCAATCTGCTGGTGTTACCGTGAGGATTAAGTAAGCTAATGTAAAGAGGCTGGAACACTTGTTCAACACTATATCATAGTAATAATATCCTGTCGGTCTTGAGACAAGTTCCTTAGCACCTTCCTCCCCCAACTGGAAGGAGTCCCAGAGCACCCACAGAATGAGGAAGAGGAAGTTTGGCTTCTTCGAATACTACATTAGGTTTAGACTAAAGGGAAAACTTAACTAATGGCCCTTCCCGAGGCTTGCGGACCCACCTCTCGGTTTCTTGACAAACGCTATGCCTGTTACCAGGGTAACCAAACTGGGTAGCACCTAATTGAGTCCGGACAGCTCCCTGCAGAAGGTCTTTCCTTTTCCAGTTCCGGAATCTCCCCGCTCCGCTGCGGGCCTCGCTTCTCAGCTGCGTCCGACCCCTTTTCCGGGAAGGCGCCCGCCGCCCTTCTGCACCAGGGGACCTCTGGAGAATCCTGGAAACCTTCCCTGTGGACGTCTCCGAGTCCTCTGTTGGTGGGAAGAATTTCTCAGGAGCACGACTTCCGGCCTGAATGGGAAGCTTGCTCCCCTCTGCCCCAGTCCTCTTCCTCCCCCTGCCCCCGCCACGCGAGGCCGCGGTGCACGGTATGGGTGTGTTTGTGTGTATTTGTGTGGGGAGGGCGTGTGGCGGGAAGGTTACCGGGAGCTTCTTGACCGCTTGGGAGCAGGGATCCCGGTGACAAAGATGGGGGTGTTTTCTCTGTCTTCCACTTGGAAGCCTCAGCTCCCCCTTCAGGCACTTTAGATACTTCTTGGGGCCCAGTCCAAAGTGCCCCCCTTGGGAGCGAAACCCAATTCCCCGGTGCGTCCCCGAGGAGCGTGAGCGGGGAATGCCCCCGCTAACCCGGGCGCCCGGCCTCCTCGCCGGCGCAGCCTCCGGCCTCGGGCCGGACAGACCCCTGGCGTGGGTCTGGCCCGAGGAAAGGATAGCCGTGGCCTGGGGCCCGGGTGAGGGCGGAATAACCGGTGGGAAGGCTACGTTTTCACGAAGGACTCGGGTGAAGCTGCACAGCTGCCTTTGAGCACTGACTCCTTGGCTTCCTGGGTCGGAGGAGATCTTGTAATGGAGTGGTTCTTCGTCTCACACTAACAAGATGCCCGATTTCCTCAGGATCGAGGGGTGAGTGAGTGGTGGGGTGGTTGCACAAAGCCCCTGCTAACTAACTGCACAGTGAATAGCCCTGTCATCTGTTTTTTGGAGGCTTCTATACAAAATAGAAAATAAAATTCCCCTGAATGGAGAAATTTAGGGCATCTCTGTACTTGATGTTTTTGTTTTATTGACATTTGTGGCTCTTGATACTCTCAACTCCAGATAATTGCTTCATTGAAAACTAACTTTGAGATTGCAGAGTTGGTTGTTAACCTGGACCTTGTTTGCCTTGGACTATGTGGCCTGAGATAAGTTATGGCTTTAAGGAAATTTTATCTACGAATTAGGAATGAAGATACCTCCTATACAACATATGAGTTATTTTGAGGAGTAAACAGTGTCTTTTCAAAGAATTCCATTGTACACTATCTCTTTTCATCCTCATATTTCTGTGATTAGGAATTTCCCCCTTTTAATGATGAAGAAAAAACTATTACCCAAGACTTCTGAGTTCTAAGTGATCTTTTCTTTGCTTCATGCTTCTTTATAAAATTGCAATAAAATATAAGGTAATAAAGGACATTTTTATTTTTAAATATTTGTTGATTCATTTCAGATTGAAGAATGTCCCGGGTTCCATTGGGGAAAGTCCTCCTAAGGAATGTCATCCGGCATACAGATGCTCACAATAAGGTGAGAGGTACAACCTAGTTATTCCTCAACACTTGATGGGGGCACACAGTGTGGCAAGCGTTATTTTGGTACTGTTGGAAGATATAAAGATGAATAAAATAGATAATTGCAATATAGTTTGATAATTACTAAATAGAGACATGTAAAATGTTTTAGTGCACTAAGGAAGGAATAATGAAATCTGCCTTGGGGAATTAGGAAAGGCTGCACAGAATGGGTGGTATTTGAGGCACTGATATTTGAACGAGTTCTTGATGAACAGGTTCAAGATTTCCAGGTGTAAAAAATCATTTCTGTACAGAGAGAAAATCATGTGCTAACATATAACAATAAGAAAGTGCATGAAATGCTGGGGGCATGGCAAAAAGTTGTGTGCACCCAGGAAGTAGTAAATATGGGGCTAGTGACAGAAGATAAGGCCAGTGTGGATTATGATGTTTGGAGATTATATTTTTCCCCTCTAGGCAATAAATAAACTATCAAATATATGTATCTTTAATTTTTAAAATATGTTTTTATTGATTTCAGAGGAAGGAAGGGAGAGGGAGAGCTAAAAACATCTATGGGAAACATGGGTGGGCTGATTCTTGCGCGCCTCCTACTGGGGATTGAGCCTGCAACTTGGGCATGTGCCCTGACTGTGAATTGAACAGATGACCTGGTGCATGGGACAATGCTCAACTGAGTCATACTGGCTGGGAAACGGTCAAATATTTTTAAGCTGAGTATGACTTGATTATATTTTAGGAAGCTGATTTTTTAATTGGATAGGTAATAGATCAAATAGGTTGAACAGTAGAAAGACCAATTAGGAAGCAATTGCAATGTTACAGGTGAGAGATGATGAGTTGGGGTTCACATGAAAGCATTAAAAGTAGGATGAAGATGAGGAATTTAGGAGGTAGAATCCAAAGAACTTGGTGACTGATTGGATGGCGATAATTATGGAATCAAATATTAACTGTCTTGTGTGACTAGGTGAATGATGATGATAGGAAACAAAAGAAAGGGACAAGTATAATGGGAAATGTAATTAGTTTGGGTTGAAGATGTTAATGGTGAGGAGCTTATAGGATGTCCAAACAGTTGGAAATTCAGACTTAGAGCAAAGGAGAAATGTTGAGACTTGGTTTGGGGATTATTGGTATGTAGGAAATGACAGAGGTCATGATAGCAGATGAGGTCACCTAGGAGAACACATAAAATGAAAAGAGGGCCCTTCTTTGGTTTTCTTTGGTGAACTGTATAATTCCTAGTTTGGTCTTAAAAAGTATTAGTGTAATATCACCTGATAATTTGATTGTGAGTGAGGTTATAACTGTTATCTAACCAGCCTCTGCAATTGCATTAAACTGCCCCTAGTTGATTGGTGAACTTGGATTTGAAAGTAGTGGCTAAAAAGAGAATCTAGCACAGATTTAACAAAATATTATAGGAGAATTTATTTATTTTTAAATATTTACTTTGTTAAGGCAATTTATGAAACTATTGATTTATTTTTTCAAAACATATTTTATTGATTTTTTACAGAGAGAAGGGAGAGGAATACGAAGTTAGATACATCAATCAGTTGCCACCTGTACATACCCCATTGGGGATATGCTCACAATCAAGGTACATGCCCTTGACTGGAATCGAACCTAGGAACCTTCAGTCTACAGGCCAACACTATATCCACTGAACCAAACCAGTTAGGGCTATTTTTTATTATTATTACTTTTAATCCTCACCCGAGGATATTTTTCCATTGATTTTCAGAGAAAGTGGAAGAGAGAGAGAAAGAGAAATATCAGTGTGAGAGAAATATATCCATTGGTTACCTCCTGCACATATCCTGACCAGGGCCTGAGCCAGGGAGGATCTGCAGCCGAGATACATGCCCTTGAATGAAATCAAACCCGGGACCCTTTGGTCCATAGGCCATTGCTCTATCCATTGAGCCTAAGCAGCTAAAACAAAAATAGAAGGATTTAGGAATAAAACATATTATTCTTTTTTGGTCATTTGTAATCTGATTCTCTAGAAATTCCCTAGCAATTCTCATGTCTTTTTATTTTGTTTTTTATAAAAATTAGAATGTTGTGAAAACCCTGAAAGTTTAAAGACCTGTCCTTACTAGCTTTTTGACTTTGGTAAAATTTCTGAGCTAATGTTTCTTCTCAGAATATAATAATGGCATCTTGCTTTGCTTTCCTCATAAGATTGCTTAAAGTTCAATTGAGATGATACATTTACAATGATAAAGCATTTTAGAAACATAAGGGATTATCATGTGGTAATTGCAACATAATTACAAAATTGATAAGGTTCTAAGTGTGTCTATGCAAGGGTTAGAAAATTTTGTTGCTGCCCTAATCGGTTTGGCTCAGTGGATAGAGTGTGGACCTGCAGACTGAAAGGCCCCAGGTTCGATTCCGGTCAAGGGCATATACCTTGGTTGTGGGCACATCCCCAGTAGGGGGTGTACAGGAGGCAGCTGCTCCATGTTTCTCTCTCACTGATATTTCTAACTCTATCTCTCTCCCGTCCTCTCTTTAAAACATCAATAAAATATATTTTAAAAAGAAGAATTGACAAACTTTCTAAAAACAAAAAATTTTGTTGCAGAATTCTGCATATTTGAGATTTACTGGGTCAGCTTGTTTAATCACATTGAGAAACTAGAATTAATTGTCCAGGTTCTTGGTCATAACCCAGTCTATAATCCCATAATTAGTGCAGACTGTATTTTTAGTTACTTTTTTGTGATGTAAAGTGTTATTTTCAGTAACTTATTTTAATTTCTTACCTTTTAAAAAAAATCTAGATTCAGGAGGAATCAGATATGTGGAAAATAAGAGAACTGGAGAAACAGATGGAAGATGCTTACCGGGGGAACAAAAGGAAAATGTTGCCCAGCAGTTCAAGGTGAAGTTGGAGCTCTGAGAACCAAAATAATTCTCATCTTATTCAAAATCATCAATTTTTGTTTAAAATCATTTTGGTATGCTAAAGATACATGATTTGGTTTTGTGAGTCCTTAAGCATTCATTCCCTCTTTCATAAACCTAGACCTAAGTATAAAGGTAATGGCTATCATGCGTATGATCCCACTCTTTGTACTTATTTGCAATAGAGAATTTTAAAAGTCTACCTTGAGCCGAAACCGGTTTGGCTCAGTGGACAGAGTGTCGGCCTGCAGACTGAAAGGTCCCAGGTTCGATTCCAGTCAAGGGCATGTACCTTGGTTGCGAGCACATCCCCAGTGGGGGGCGTGCAGGAGGCAGCTGATCGATGTTTCTCTCTCATCGATGTTTCTGGCTCTCTATCCCTCTCCCTTCCTCTCTGTACAAAATCAATAAAATAAAAATAAAAAAAGTCTACCTTGAACAATTTTAAACATTAAGGATTCTGTGGATTCTGACCTTATCTGATTGCTTTTAATCTTAGATTTTCTTTTTTCTTCTTCATTTTAAAAAAATATATTTTATTGATTTTTCACAGAGAGGAAGGGAGAGGGATAGAGTTAGAAACATCGATGAGCCAAAACCGGTTTGGCTCAGGGATAGAGTGTCAGTCTTTGGACTGAAGAGTCCCAGGTTCTATTCTGGTCAAGGGCATGTACCTTGGTTGCGGGCATATCCCCCATAGGGGGCGTGCAAGAGGCAGCTGATTGATGTTTCTAACTCTATCCCTCTCCCTTCCTCTCTGTGAAAAAAATCAATAAAATATATTTTAAGAAAATGCTTTAAAAGAAAAAAAAAAAAAGAAACATCAATCAGCTGCCTCCAGCACACCCCCTACTGGGGATGTGCCCGCAACCAAGGTACATGCCCTTGACCAAAATTGAACCTGGGATCTTTCAGTCCGCAGGCCAATGCTATATCCACTGAGCCAAACCAGTTAGGGCTCAGCCTCTTTACCCCATCTACTCACTGTCTTCGCCAAATCAGTCTTTCACATTACCTTCTTACTAATTTGATTGTAAATATAAAGGATTATGCAGGCTTAGTTGTCATACCTATAATGGTATAGGAATGTCTGAGTATTTCGAACATCTGTTGGGCCTTTTAGTGTACAGCTGTGTGTATGAAAAGTAACTCAAAGTAGTAATGCTGATTCTAAAGCCACCAGAGGAATAGTTAACACATTGCAGACGGATCATGAGAATTCTCGTGTTTTCTGTTCTAAGGCCTGTGATCAATTACGATATTAAAAAGATATTAGTTTGTAAAAACATGTATTAACTTCAAAATGAAATGGGTATTTCATTTTAAAGCATGCTTTTAACATTTACATAAAACGTTTTTTGTAGTTGTTCAATAGAAACTTATCCTGGCCACTGGGTAAACCTAGGAATAAAACTACTGGTCCGCAGTGTGTTAATAGTGAGATATTTAAGGAGAGAGAGTGTGTCTGCAGAGTATATGGAATTTGGAGTATGACTGGCTTTGTGTAAATGGCTTCAGACCAGAAAGTATGTAGAGTATCTGAAGCAAAGAAAGCAGAGTTTCAACATAAAAATATATTTTTCAGTCATTTTTTCTCTGATGGTTCTGAGAATTTAGAAATACTGTTAGTGCAGATGATGATTATATTTTGTGTTGGTTGTTCAGTTTCTAGTGGCACCTCCAGGAACAAAATATTGTTCTTTTTTGTTTTTCGTTAATCTTTACCCTCAGGATATTTTTCCATTGATTTTCATTGAGAGTGGAAGGGAGGGAGAGAGACAGCCAGAGAGAAACATTAATGTGAGAGAGACACATTGATTGGTTACTTCCCCCACATGTCCCAACCACTGCTGGGGATCGAACCTGCAATTAAGGTACTTGTCCTTGACTGGAATCGAACCTGCCACCCTTGTCTGTGGGCCAAAGCTCTAACTGACCCGGGTCAAAATACTGTTCTTTTTTGAAAAAACTAAAAATAACCCCACATATTTGTATTGATTTCAGAGAGGAGGGAAGAAGGAGAGAGAGAAACATCAATGAAGAGAGAATCATTGATCGGCTGCCTTCTGCATACCCACTACTGGGGCTTGAGCCCACAACCTGAGGATGTACTCTTGACTGGAATCGAACCCCTGACCTTCAATCTGCAGACTGACGCTCTATTCACTGAGCCAAATCAGCCAGGGCTTGTTCTTCTTGAGTGGACTATTAATGCCTTTCATGGTGAATAAATCTTTAAATATAATCTCTTTCAGGGCAGGGATTCTGATTGTCTCGTTTGCATTATATTCTCAGTAGCTAGAACATACCTGACACATAGGAATCCTTAAACATTTTTTTAAAATATATTTTTATTGATTTTTTACAGAGAGGAAAGGAGAGAGATAGAAAGTCAGAAACATCGATGAGAGAGAGACATTGATCAGCCGCCTCCTGCATGCCCCACTGTGGAGATGTGCACGCAAGCAAGGTACATGCCCCCAACCGGAATCGAACCTGGGACCTTTCAGTCCGCAAGCCAACGCTCTGTCCACTGAGCCAAACCGGTCTCTGCTCCTTAAACATTTTTGATAACCAATTAGCTAGCTTTAGTGACTGGTTAGTGGATACTGTTAAGTATGGGCTGAATCAGTGGTTTTCAACTGATTTTCTACTCCAGTGTACTCATGGGTTAGGACTTATTCCCATTGTTACTATGACCTCACTACAGCAAGTTGCTGGTTTTTCTGTAAGGAAGTATATTTAGAATTTAGGATAGTTTGCAATGTCCCCAGCTGTGATTATTCTCTGCTTCCCGCTTTACTTGCCTTCCTAGTTTAGAATTAATGAGCTATAGTGTGCCACAGTCCAGAAGTTGTTTCCTTTATATTCTTCAATAGGGTGGGTAATAATGGTCAGATTTTCATTTAACAACTATACAAATTTACAGCGAGGAA
This sequence comes from Lasiurus cinereus, assembly GCA_011751065.1. NCBI lineage: Eukaryota > Metazoa > Chordata > Mammalia > Chiroptera > Vespertilionidae > Lasiurus > Lasiurus cinereus. The sequence continues at coordinate 37,641,635 of JAAGEH010000005.1, read as the reverse complement.
TAGATCATGTCTTTTTTACATGATTTAAAAAAATATTAAGCATCAGATTGTTTTTTGTTTTTTTTTTAAATATATTTTATTGATTTTCCACAGAGAGGAAGGTAGAGGGATAGAGAGTCAGAAACATCAATGAGAGAGAGACATCGATCAACCGCCTCCTGCACATCCCCTACTGGGGATGTGCTGGCAACCAGGATACATGCCCTCAACCGGAATCGAACCTGGGACCCTTCAGTCCGCAGGCCGATGCTCTATCCACTGAGCCAAACCGGTCTCGGCTGCATCAGATTATTTTGTTCTCCCTCTTGTTCAATGAGTTTTGTTCATGATGTTCCATAAAGTAACTTTATATATTGTTTCCAAATCTAAAAATCGTTCTGTTTCCTCATATAGCCGGATGCGTAGTGATGGTTTTGATGAAGAAAGTCAAAGAGACAATTGGAGGCCAAGGAATGAAATTTCTGAGGCACTGGAAGATGATTTTCTTAAGGCTAAATCCTGGAATAAGAGGTTATATGATTATGAAGCTAACATGCCAGACAGGTTTGTGACTAAATTCTTATGGCCATTAGTAATATTTGGCATGAGAATATGAACTTTAAAAACTTGATTATCTCTACAAAAACTTGTACACAAATGTTCACAGCATAATTATTCAGTGTGGCCAAAAAAATGGAAACCCAAATGTCTGATGAATGAATAAACAAATTGTGGTATATGGAACGATAATGAAATGTTATCTGGCAGTAAAAGGCATAAAGTACTGACAACATGTTATAATATGGATGAACCTTGAAAACATTATGGTAGGTGAAAAGAACCAGACATGAAAGGCTATTTGTTATATGATCCTATTTATATATGTCTAGAATAGGCAAGTCCATAGAGACAGAAAGTAGATAAGTGGTTGCCATAAGCTACAGGAAAGGGAGGAATGGAGAGTGACTGTTAATGCAGTTTCCCTTTGGGGTGATAAAAATGTTCTGAAGTAAGATAGTGGTGATGGTTGCACAACTCTGAATGTACTAAAAGCCACTGACTTGCACACTTTAATAAGGTGACTTTTAGGAATTATATTTCAATAGTTATTATTTTTTTAAAAAATATTTTATTGATTTTTTACAGAGACGAAGGGAGAGGGAGAGTTAGAAACATCGATGAGGGAAACATCAATCAGCTGCCTCCGGCACACCTCCTACTGGGGATGTGCCTGAAACCAAGGTACATGCCCTTGACTGGAATCGAACCTGGGACCCTTCAGTTCACAGGCCGACACTATCCACTGAGCCAAACCGGTTAGGGCATTTTTTAAAAAGTATATTTTTATTGATTTCAGAGAGAAAGGGAGAGAGAGAGAGAAACATTAATGATGAGAATCATTGATTGGTTGCCTACTGGGGATCAAGCCCAGAACCTGGGCATGGGCCTTTGACCAGAATCGAACCCAGGACCTTTCAGTCCACATGCCGATGCTCTATCCACAGAGCCAAACCAGCTTGGGCTCAATAGTTATTTTTTTTAAAATTGTACCAACATAAACAACATCCTAATAAAGAGGGAATATACTAATTGACCATCATTCTGTCTCAAAGATGGCTGTACCTACAGCTGAGGCCAAGTTCCCATAAGGAGCCTTAAGGAGCAATTAGCAGGGACCTGAAGCTACGCCCTTCCCTGCCCCCATAGGGCTTGACAGGGGACCTCAGGTCATGTCCTCCCTCGCAGGGCTTGTCAGGGTATCTCAGCCTGTGTTCCCACCCAGTAGAGCTTGACAGGGGACCTCAAGGAGTGCTTCCTGTCCTGGTGCTGGAGTAGGGGACCTCAGGCTGTTCCCCCCGTCCCAGTGCCAGGCCGAGGGACCTCAGGTCACGTCCCCCACCAGGTAAGGCTTGACAGAGGACTTCAGGTTGTGGCTCCCACTCCGGCACCAGCCCAGGGGACCTCAGACCGAATCCCCTGCCTGGTGGGGCTTGACAGGGTATCTCAGGCCATGCTCCCCGCCCCAGCACTGGGCCAGGGGAACTGAGGCTGCACCCCCCTGCCTGGCTAGGCTTGACAGGAGATCTCAGGCTGTGTCCCCCTCCTGGCAGGGCTTGACGGAGGACCTCAAGGCAAGCTGCCTGCCCTGATCTGGGCTGGGGGACTTCAGGCCACACGTCCTGTCCTGGCACCAGGCCAGTGAACTTGAGGCTATGACCCCTGCCCGGCAGGGCTTGACAAGGGTGAGACTGGCTGCGTCTGGATCTAGCCCAGTAGGGGATGGGGCTAGTGGCTGGTTCTGGGTCTCATGCAATTTTGAGGTGCATGTGAGAGAACGGGGACTTGATTCTGGGTCTCATGGTAAGCCCCAGACTCTGACAGGAGGAAGGTTTTCATATACATTTTACTTATTTTCTTTCATCTCTGACACCTCTATTACAGAGAAAGGGCAAATAGCAATATTAAATTATTTCCTCTAATTAATCCCCTTTTAATGTGCACGAATTTTGTGTACCAGGTCACTAGTTATATATGAAGTGTTTTTGGAGAAGTATTTCACAGCTAAAGAGAGCAGATTGTAAGTTTTCTTAAGGAAGAGAATGGCAAGTTTTCTTAAAAATGGACAAAGTAATTCTTTGTGTCTGAAAATAATAGTGTGCAGCACAGAAAAATAGCCAACTAAGTTTACTGGGCTGAGTGGGGTTGGCTTTACCATATCTCTATTTTTATTGTTGTTCTGGGTGTATGTCTGTGTGTGCATGCATTCCTAAGTCTAATTTAATTTTCAAAAACATGCACTGCTTTAACAATATGTATAATAAAATGTCATCTTACAGATGGGGTCACAGTGGTTATAAAGAGTTATACCCTGAAGAATTTGAAACAGACAGGTAAGACAAATAGGCTTACTGGAAAAAAAAAGTTAGAAACTAAGCTTAGTTGTACAAATCTGAACTATAAATTGAATTCAAGCGCAGTTTTTACAAAGCATGTAACATTTGCCATTAAAAATGTAACCAAAGAATAATTGGCAATTTAGATGAAAGGTGATAGGTATTTGGCCTTTCCCTGATTGATGTTTGACATATCTATAGCACTGGGTTTTTTAAAATATGTTTTTGTTGATTTGAGAGAGGAAGGGAAAGGAGAGAAACATCCATCAGCTGCCTCCTGCAACCCAGGGCATATGCCCTGACTGGGATCAAACTGGTAACTTCTTTGTGCATGAGAGGGCGCCCAACTAATTGAGTCACACTGGCCAGGACTATAGCACTTAGGTCTTTATATTAATAATGTCCCATACTGTAACTCAGTATGGCGCATAGAACTTTTTTTTTTATAATTTTGAACAAAAGTTTTCTACCTATCAGATTGGCAAAAAAATATGTTTTTTAATGCCGAGTGTTGCTAACACTAGTGATAAGCAAATCTTAATACACTCTTTTTCCCCAAGTGCAGTGCTTTTTTATGATTTTAGTGTTTTACAGATAATTTTTATGTTCATTTTAAAGATGAGGAAATAAAAACTCAGTTATTAAGTTTCATAGTAACCCTATGTTAAAGCTATTTTAAAATTTAGATGTTAACCCTAACTTTCTATGCAGAATATTAAAATAGAAATATTTTTATTTTCTATAGTAAAGGAGTTTCTCTTTTTTATTAGTGATCATCAAGATATTACCAATGGGAAAAAAAGATCTCCCCAGGAAAAATCATCTACCCATGAATCTCACAAACACAAGAAATCAAAGAAATCCCACAAAAAAAAGCAGAAAAAGAAGTCACACAAAAAACAGAAGAAAAGCAAAAAAGAAGTCACAGATATAACAGCAGATTCCTCAAACGAGTTCTCAGAAGAAACTGGGGCTTCTAGTACCAGGAAACAACCACATAAGCATAAGAAAAAATCAAGGAAAAAGTCTCTCAAAAAGTCTGCTCTAGTTTTAGAGGCAGAAAGTGACACTTCTCAGTCTGATGATTCAGCATCCAGCAGTTCTGAGGAAAGAGACACTAAGAAAACCAAAAGGGAAAAAAAAGATAAAGTCAGTATTCCTGTAGATAGCAGTGAAATACAAGAGAGGACAAAAACAAACAAACGCACAAATTGGAAAGTGGCTACAGATGAAAGGTCTGCTGAGAGTTCAGAGGATGACTAAATGAGAAACAGTCTTCAGTTCCCACTGACTTGGATATTGACAGCTCTTGCACCTTGGGGCTTTGCTGATGACTCTTGTGTAGCACAGGGGGCCTGAGGGTGGAGTTGTCCTGTGCCATCTGTGTACATTCTGACAGACTTGTCATCTATTTTGGCCTGTTAAACTTGATCCTTTTATTGTTAATAGGGAATCTGGTATTTTGTTATGAAGGTTTCTTGAAGAGATTATTTTTTGCAGTTAATTACATTTAGTGTAGAGTGTATATATAGCAAATTAAAGGACCCAGGAAGCAGAATCCAATAATGATCTGGGTATGCCAATTAGAATGCTGAATTTGGAGAAAGCGAAGGCTGGGATCACGTAGATTGGAACCAGTGCTGTGCAGAATGTATATAAGGGAACATTGAGTTGCTCTTGTTTGGTTTATATCACAGGTGCCACTTGACTTTGTCTCAGCCTTGGTGCTTTGATCTTTCTGTATTTTGGCTCCATTGGTCTGGTTGTTTAATGGGGAAATGAGCATATGAACAAATATTTTACCTTTTCAACACCCATAGATGGCTGTTATCAGCATAGACTAGGGTTTTCTGTTAAATTTTCCTGCTGGACAGGGACTGTAGCTATACTCAGTATACCCATAAACATGGTAATTGGCTAGTAAATGGTTTTGTTGTTTTCTTTATGGATAGTAAATGGTTTTCTAGTTCCATTGCTGTATATTGTCTAAATGGACTTGTGTTCAAAAATTATTTCCTTTAGGTAAGTCCTTAACAAATGGGGAAGAATTAGGTTTTTCATGCTAATGATGCTCTGAACGGGCTTCAGGGCAGCATCTGCCATTTAAGTGTCTTCCTTGTTCATTTTGAAATCTATTAATGAACTTTAGATTTTCCCTGAAACTAGGTTGAATCAAATCCAAAATAAAAGACTTCTCAGGGACATATCTACTTCTTTTCCAGCCTGCCTTTGGATTAAAGCACCAAGCAGAGACCATGTTATTTCCTTTTGCTATATGTGTAATTCCTACTATGTTAACTCTTAAAAAATCAAAATAACACTGAAAGAAGGCTGACAACACAAGTTAATTTTTCATTATGGAAGGTCAAGTGACATAGTTTTTCCTTCATGAGCTGAGTAAAAAGCTTGGAAACTCGTCTTGGTCCTGCCACTAATTGGTTATGTGGTCTGGAGTAGGTAAGTTAACCTCTCTGGCCTTCCTTTGTACCATGCGTAATACGAAAATACTTCATGATGATATGACATTATAGGACACCAGCAACAGACTAGAACTATGACATCATTCCATGAGGTGGTAAATTTTATAGTTCTGCTAACTTTGTTCTTTATACAGAACAGATTTCTAACAAAATGTTTGGTCATGAAGTACATGGTTGGCTAGAGGGTCCCGATCCCAATTACAAGCAGGTGCTACCTTTGGGGCTATTTATTTGAAATATTAACACTTTGGTATTCAACTGTCAATGTTCAATGGTATATATTTTTACCTTTGGGATTAGTGGGGACCCAAGCGAGGAAGAGCAGTCTATAATTACTACCTCTTAACCTAAAGCAATTTTGTTCTTAGAGCAAGTGAAATCTTTGTTGGAAGGAGTGTTCACTTTTTTTTTTCTCTTTTAAACATTGTTTCTGTGCTATAAAAGTACTGAGTCTCAGCACAGACTCAGAATGGGTGAGTAGGACAAGGCATCTCCAGGAGGTTGGTTGTTTGGGTCTTGACCTTCCCTTCCTCCCATAGTAGCAGACCTCTTTCCCAATGAATACACATCTTGTTTTGTTTTTTGCCATGTTTACCTTTTCTTGGTCATGTATAAGCAATAAAGCTGTTTTCTGTTCTTCACCTTTCTCAACCCTAAATTTTCTTCTATGCCTTAGGCTAAGGCTCTGATATTTCTTCCAGCCCCCTTAAATACCATTTGCACTACTAGTTCTGGAATATATTTAGTCCTGGTATTTCTGCCAATCAGAGATCTTATCAAATCCTAAAATGGCATTTTAAAAATAGAGTCGGAGAACTCACATTTATTGAATAATTGTTGTGATACAATGTGGAGTTTCAGATTCCAAATAAATAAATTTCACTTTTGAATTTTCGATCTGTCACTTTTTAGCACCAACAGGATTGGTAATAGCCTGAAGTTGATCTGACAGTGGGTTGACAACTTTCCTTATTGGCCCTTCAATCTCCTTAATAACAAGTCCTTTACTTCTGTCATTCTCCTAGGGAATGGCCTACTGCCCTCCTTTCTGTACAATCTGGGCAAAACGACTGGTGATGGTGAGAGTAGTGTCAATGAAACGGTCCACACAGCTAGAGAGACAATTTTCAGTACGAGAATCTAGGCGATTCCCTGGTTTCTCCACACATTTATCCCAACATAGCTCCATGAAGTGGTGCACCTAAGAGGAAAGAAAAGTAGTAGCCATTAGGGTCTGTATATAGGCCTACCTGCCTATTTTCTTACTTCCTTCCCATTTTCATTTTCTGTCACCTATTTAAAACATTCTTTCATCAACAAACCATGGGCTCTCCTCTTTCCTGACTTCCTACTGTCCCCAATATGGTCAAGACCCTCAGCCCTACATTGCAACAATTCTTTTATCCTCTCCTTTTCTCTTTAGTAATTACAAGATACTTTCCATCAAGTCACCTGTGTTAGTTTAATCATCAATTTCTGTTAGCTACTCAGGGCATTCCCTTATTTAACCCCAACCCACACAGCACACTCAATTTGACTTTGTAGTTAAGTCTCACCTGAGACTGGAAGTGGGGGTTGCCTCCCTCACTACTCCCGACTGGGCTGGGGATCAAACCTACAACCCAAGTACTGTACCAGGAATTAAACCTTCTGTGTGAGGCTGAGACTCTTAACTGAGCCACACTGGCTAGGGCTAAACTTGACTAATAATATTCCGTAAGGCCTTCCCTAAAGATTTTACTAATTCTTCAAAACAGTTCGAATTCTTGCTTGAAGGCCACCGTCTATTGTTTTCTACTTGTGTCAAGTCCTCAATCAGAATGTAAATTTTCAGGTAGGATTAATTACCTTTTTTTTAAAATCCCAAACTAGCACCAGTGTAAGCTGAGAACGTACGGTACCAATTAATTCCCCAAACCACTGTACCCAAATAATTCTAAATCTATCCCTTAAAGAGTATTTCTTAATCTTTTTGGGAATCCAATGAAGCTTATGGATCCACTCTCCAGAAAAATGCACATACAGGCACAGAAAATACACGCTCTTTCATAATGTTCAGGACTCAAGTATTTCTAACCGGGGTTGGAGGGGAGAGGAGAGAAAAATACCATTTACCAAGGGTTCACTATTTGGGGAGGCTGAGAGCTAGGCACTCTCAGTCAATCCTTTTTGCGATAACAAAAGATGACTTGCCACCTTCATTTAAGTGGTGCGGTAGGTAATCAGCCCTACGTAACGCAGCTAATAAGGCAGGCACCGTGCCGGGGTTCCAAGCCGAGAGCGCCAAAGCGCTTGTAAACCAACAGTCTATGATTACTCCAGAACCCCCTCTCCCGTCCAATCTGTTCTACCGCCCTATCGTCGTCCGGTACGTTATCGCATCTGATCCGCACCACCCAGTAAGGGAACAGGCGACTGCGAAACAAGATGCAGAGTGGCTGGGTGTCCCGCCTGGAGGGAGGCACGCGGCATGTCCGCGGCAGCGCCACGATTAGAACCTAGATCTCCCGAATGTCCCCCCAGTGAGCTCGCCGCCAAACTCGGCTCCCGTCCCCTTGCTTCCCACCCGGGGTTTGCTTAACGGCACCTGAGCACCACCGCTCACCAGCGGCAGCGCTGCCATGGCTTGTTTCTTTTGCGAGGGAACCCGGCGTAGAAGGGACAGGGGGCGACTTCACCGCGGGTGCGTGGGACCTGTACTTGTAGCCTCGCTTCTCTTCACCCTGGTCCCTGTCCCGCACCTGTGCAGTGAACTGCGCCTTCTGCTGCTCGGCCGCCACCAGACGCTGCAATTCTACTTCGTCGACCTCTCCCAGCTCCGCCATTGTCCGCGTCGGGGCTCCGGACTTCCGGCCACGTGTGTGCGCAAGTGCGGCGGCCGCACAGCGACTCCCGACTTCCGGTTCGTCCAGCGTTTTCCTTTTCCTTGTTTTCTTTCGCTTCGTGATAGGAGGTGCCCTTTAGACTATTTCCGGGTTGCTGGATGACCTTGAGTCTTCAGGAGCGAGATGGCGGGCGTGTGGAGGCTGAGTGCCCTCTGCGGTGCCCGAGGAGGCCGAGGTGAGGGCCTGGGCGGCTGCTGGCCCCCAGCGCGGCTTCCCGCCGGGAAGGGGTGTGGGGAGGGTTCCTCTGCAGGGTGGCGTGGCCTCTGGAGCGGGGAGTCCTCCGCGTTCGCGTTGGCCACTCTGGCCCCTGTCGAAACCGCAGCAACGACCACCGCGCCTTCTGGCCCAGATATTCCCGGAGCCTCTGGGAGTCACATCCCTGCCGAGGCTATTCATAGGAACTCGTCCCCCTCCCCATTCACTGTCCTAACCATGCCGACTCGGAAAAGACCTGAATCCCAGTGTCTGGTCTTGCTCCTCGAGTGGGATCAGTTCGATAATCATTGAACTGGGCATTTGTGTTATACCAGGCAGTGTAGTAATAAGCTTGGGATTCAGATGTGAATAAAACAATTCTTGCCCGCAAAGACTTCCTTTTTATAGGGACAACCCATATAAGCATAATTTAACACCAGACAACTGTTGTGCTGTACATAGATTGTTATACCAGACCAGAGGGAGAATATATTTAGCGCTCGGTTTGGAAGGAGTTGTCTCTGTTCCTGTAGGAGGTGTGCCTGATCCGCAAGGCCACAGGAGTAAGGTCATTACAGTTAGAGCTACTGGGATGAGCAAATGCAGCAATGGAGGAAGGTGGAGAAACTGGTTGCTCGGAGAGGAAACAAAACAAATTGGATGTTATTAAAGCATGAAGTTCAAGGTAAAGAATGAGCGCTGGAAAGGGGAACTGGAATCAAATCATACAAGAACTTGTCTTGATAAGTATGCATTTCACCTGGTGTGCAGGGGAGCCATTGAAAAATTTGACATAGATGTGCAGTTTAGATGGATCACTTTGGTAGAAGAGTGGTAGATGGCCATTGTGGGAGCTGGTCAGGCTAAGATACAAGTCAGGAAAATGAGGTAGGGCGCTGGGGTAGTAGTAAAGGAAAGGTGATGAGGTCCTGAACTTGAAGAGAAGTCCAGAAAACATTGTCTCAAGAGATGTTTGGGTACATCAGTGCGATTTAGCAATTGACTGAATTTAGGGAGAAAAATCCTACATGACTTCCAGGTTTCTGGGTTAGGCTGGGATGTCCTTAAAGTGGGGAACATACAAATGGCAGACAATTTAAAAAATATATATATTTTATTGGTTTTCCAGAGAGAAGAAGGGAGAGAGGAGAGAGAGCTAGAAACATCGATGAGAGAGAAACATCAATCAGCTGCCTCCTGCACACCTCCTATGGGGATATGCCCGCAACCAAGGTACATGCCCTTGACTGGAATTGAACCTGGGACCTGTCAGTCCGCTGAGCCAAACCGGTTTCGGTGGCAGATAATTTTGTATGAGAAAGTGGGTTGAAGGATGATTTTAGATTTCAGTATGGTGAGTATGACGACTATGTAAGATATGTTGGGGAGATGCCCCACGGGCACTTAAACTTCTGAAACTGGAGAGATATCAGGGCTGGAGATACAGAATTTGCGTGTCATCAACTCAGTAGAAACTGAGTTGACAGAATGGCTAGGGGTGGACAGAGGAAGGGAGGAAGGAGAACAATGGGCGGATGATGGAATCCCGGGAAAACATTTAAGAGTGAATGTAGGAGGTTTGGTCAGTGTGGCTCAGCGGTTCAGTGTAGACTCAAGGAACTAAGAGGTCGCTGGTTCAATTTCCATTCAAGGCACAGGCCTGGGTTGCACCTCGATCCCCAGTATGGAGTGTGCAGGAGGCAGCTAGCTGATCAATGATGTTCCTTTCTCATTGCTGTTTCTGTCCCTCTCCCTCTCTCTCTAATTATCAACTAAAAAGATATTTTTAAAAAAGAGTGAAGGCAGGAGGAGACTGATATAGGATGATCAGAGAATTAGAAGAGAGTTCTGTCAGAAAAGAAGGGAGGAAAGAGCATAATGCCAGGTGGTGACAAAAGGCTCAATAAGATGAAGACTGAACAGTACCTGTTGGATATGGCTGCTTGAGACCATTGACAACATACTAAAGCAGCTTTGGCGGGGATAAAATTAAGTTTCTGAGTTAAAGAATGATAGGGAAGTTCAGATGATTTATTTTATTTTACTTTATTGATTTTGAAGAGAGGAAGAGAAACAGCAATGTGAGAGAGAAACATCAATTGTTGCTTCCTGTACATGGTCTCACCTGGGATCAAACCTGAAACCTACATATGAGCCCTGACCAAAAATCAAACCTGCCACTTTTTGGTATATGGGATGATCCTTCAACCAACTGAGCCACACCAGCCAGGATGAGATAGATGCTATTTTTAATTTACAAATGAGATGTTATCCTCTGTTTGGGTTGAAGTAGCTTGCCTATGGCCTGTCAATCCTGTTACAAGAGAGGTGCTCGTAATCCTCCCAATGTCTCTTTTCTTAGCTCTCTTCCTCCGAACTCCAGTGGTCAGACCTGCTCAAATCTCGGCATTTCTCCAGGACCAACCTGCCCCAGGATGGTGTGGAATACAGCACATTCATCTTTCACCCAGCCGCCATTGTATGTTTTCTCTGTTGCTGCTGCTTTCAAATGGGCTCTGGCCATCTTCATCTGAACTAGTTATCATGTCTTTGGGAGGACTTGTTGTCTGTGGGGGGAACTTTTGTATTCAGCTCTGTCAAGTGAAGACCTACCTAGTCTATAGCTTTGGGCAGACAACACCAACATGGTTGAATGATGCCATTTACACTCAGAGAATCTTCTGGTATAAATATTTTTAAAAATTTTTAATTTTTTAAACAAAATAGTTTAGGAAGAGTCTGTTTAGTAGCTTAGTTACCTTTATTTAGTTTATGGAGAGGAGCCAAATATGAATAACTTAAAATAGTGGACAATTTTTAAAAAGTTATGTGTATTTATAGTTGTAATTAACTTGTTTGTTTTTCTATAGGTTGGTATTAAAAACATGGCATTTCTTGGATAAATACTGTTTTCAGATATTATTAAAGTTAGTCTTAGAAAGCCTGCATAGATGAATATGAGTTGACTATAATTCCATTTTTGAAATCTGAAAAGATCAAATAAAGACTTCTCTTGACTCTTAGATCAACCACTTAGGTATAGTTGCACCTGAGTTATAAGACATTATACAAGTGTAATCTTTTGCTTTTTAGACTAATTTTATCTTTGAAAAGTTTTTGGTTCTGCATTTCTTTGCTTAGTTTATTAGATTTAGCAGAGTAGTTTTAACTTGGGATGCATGGGACTGAAAACTCCTGAAGTTGTATATATCATTTTAAAAAAAATATATTTTATTGATTTTTTACAGAGAGGAAGGGAGAAGGATAGAGAGAAACATTGATGAGAGAGAAACACCAATCAGCTGCCTCCTGCACACCTACTACTGGGGATGTGCCTGCAATCAAGGTACATGCCCTTGACCGGAATCAAACCTGGGACCCTTCAGTCCGCAGGCTGATGCTCTATCCACTGAGCCAAACCGGTTAGGGCTGTATACATGGTTTTAATGTATGTGTTCATGTGCATTTTTCTGGAAAGTTGCTCCATTTATTAGATTCCCAAAAGGGTCTGTAACAAAAAAAAAAAAAAAAAAAAAGATAGAGGCTCTCAAATAAATGTTTTTAGCCCATTTGGTTTTCACTTGCTTATTGTTCCATTTCTGTTTATGAGCAATAGGACAGAACAAGGACAACGGTCCTAAAAGTTAACATCAGAACTTTGCTTCTCTGAGTTGGCTGTTTTTATTTTTTTAAAAAGTAATGTTTTAAAGGAATTTTTTGGGTGTCCCTAACTTGTATTCATTAGGTATCTGTCCATTATACTGAAGTCCAAGGTTGGTAATTCTGCAAATATATTTTGTCCATTTCTTGCCTGTAAGTAAAGTGGGTCTGCCTTCTAATCAACATGTGTAGGTGTTGAGACAACCTGTACTAAAAAATGTGGGGGGCGAGGGCAAAGCATCTCTTTCAATTGTCTCGCTTTATCTTACTCTCTTTATGCTCAGACTTAAGTCTTACACTCTGACATATTGTTTGCTCTTATGTCAGTTTGAGTTATTTTGTGGCAGATACTGAATGTGAGAGATAGGTTTACCCCTTAAATTCTTATGAATCTGGTCCCTCCTTTCTATAGCTGGTTCCAAGGCTGCGTCTCTCCACTGGACTGGTGAGAGGGTTGTCAGTGTTTTGCTCCTGGGCCTACTTCCAGCTGCGTATTTGAATCCTTCCTCTACGATGGACTACTCCCTGGCTGCAGTCCTCTCTCTCCATAGTCATTGGCAAGTACAGCAGTGCTTTCAGTATTATGTTGTTAGCTCAGTTTGTTTGCTGTGAGCTTGTTTTGTTATTGCATATAAGAGAGAAATTGATTGAGATATTCAAGACCTGTAGAAAACGTAAGGTATTTCTATGACCACATTTATATATCCACATGCCCATTTGATGTCTTCACTCCCATATTTAACAGACGTTTTTTAAAAAAATATATTTTATTGATTTTTTACAGAGAGGAAGGGAGAGGGATAGAGAGCCAGAAACATCGATGAGAGAGAGACATCGATCAGCCGCCTCCTGCACGCCCCCTACTGGGGATGTGCGCGCAACCAGGATACATGCCCTTGACTGGAATCAAACCTGGGACCTTTCAGTCTGCAGGCCGATGCTCTATCCACTGAGCCAAACTGGTTTTGGCAACAGACTTTTTAAAAAAATGTATTTTTATTGATTTTAGAGAAAAAGGGAGAGGGTGATAGAAACATCAGTGATGAGAGAGAATCACCAATCGGTTGCCTCCTGCATGCCTCACATTGGGGATCGAGCTTGCAACTCAAGCATGTGCCCAACCTGGGAATTGAACCATGACCTCCTGGTTCATTGGTCGACGCTCAACCTCTGAGCCACGTTGGCTGGGATCTATTAGACGTATTTAATGTAGCATACTATAGAACTGAGTTGCTGATGTCTCCCAGATCACTTACTCTAGCACTCTTGCCCATCTGAATTAATAGCATTTCTCTTCCCTTTGTTCAAGACCCAAACTTGGTCATTGTTCTCTATTCCAGTAGTAGTCTCTTAACTGGTCCTCCTTCTTCTGTTCCCAACACAGCTGCTCCCTGATTATGTTTAAATATTAAGTCAGGTCAAGACATTCCCTTTCTCAAAACCCTTTGTTGTCTCCTAATCATACTCATACTAAAAGTAGAATTCTTACAGCGGTCTAAACTCTGTGATCTGGCCTGTTTCTCCCTTAACCCCAACTACTATCGTTCATTCTCACTGGCTTTCTTGATAATTCTCAATATGCAGGGTCACTCCCGGCTTCAAGGCTTTACTTTTATTGTTCCTTCTGCCTGAAACTTTTTCTAGTTACAAACTTGGATTATCCCTCATTTCCTTCGTGCTTTACATGTTACCTTCTTATTGAAGTCTTCTCAACTTTTACTCAAAATTGCAGTGCCCTTCCCAACATTACTTACCCTGTTCTCATTTTATTTTTCTCAGTAGCACTTACTAAATTCTATTATAACATATCATTATTTTATGTTTTCCTAGTCTTCCCACAACTAGAATAAAATCACAAGAATAAAGTCTCTGGCTTAATGAATAATTACAAGGGTAATACAACCTAGGTCAATAAGTAGAACTTTGCCCTCTACTCCAGAAGCCTCTTCCTTGTGTTCTGTCACCTCATAGCTGTTCAGTATCCCTCATCAGGAGCCTGATTTTTACAGTAATCACGTCCCTACCTTTCATCATAATTTCATCACCAAAATATGCACCCTCTATACTCTACACAGTCTTGCCCTTTTTTAAAAAAGAAATATGATACAGATTTTTGACAATTTTGGTTTGCTATTGTAGTTTTAGTGCCTAAGCAATACCTGACACATAGCACTAAGAAAATATTTGTTCAATAAATGCATTTCTAGTTTTTCTTTATTTTGTCCAGTATAGTTTATTAGACTTTCTTAACCCATTGTACGCTATAAGCATCTGCAGATGCAAGCAGCAGACCTTTTCCACACGCCATGCGTATCTATAAAAAAAATATTTTCCCTTAGTGGCAGCCCTGACCAACTTTAAAATCATTTTCGTTAGAATTTTCAGCTGAAAATATTCAAGAATACCCAAATTGCAATAAATTTATTTTTATAATATTCATTGCAGATAATTTTTTAAATTCAAAATATCATGGCATGTGGGTATGGTTTTCGTTTTGGATGCATGATAGGTAACTGGTTGATTAATGACCCTCTATAAAGTTTGTAGATAACAATTGGGCTCCTTGAGTTCATTTTATGTTGTTTTCTAAGTACAACACATCATGGGAAGGTTTGTTAAAACTGAAAGGACTTGGGGGAGTATCTTAACTCTGTTATTTTACACATCTACCCCAGGGAAGGTAAGTGACTTATCAAATCATTTTCTAACTAGGGTTAAGGGAATTTTGCCTACCTAGTTTTCTGGGGTTGGTTAGGAAGAATTACCCTTTAACCACATGGACCTTTCAAAAGAAAGGATTCTAGTTGCTATGAAATATTAGATTACAAGTACAGCAATATATCTCCAACATGTTTCTTGGAAGAATGCATCTAATGAAAAATCAGAATAAGATAATTTTAAAGTAAAACATAAAAAAAATTACAATTGACATTTGTAATTCTCTTACTAACAGTGGACATTATTAGTAATTAAAAAAAAATTCTTTTTACACACACAGGACTGGAAGGAGCCTTCTATCATTATGTACTAGTTCTTCAGCATCCAGTCTTGTTGAACCCACATTAATTGGTCTTTTATCCCAACTATTTAACTGAAGTCATCTTTTTTTTTAATATAATACTAGAGATCCGGTACACGAAATTCGTGCATGGCCGGGGGGATGGTGTTCCTCAGCCCAGCCTTCACCCTTTCCAATCTGGGACCACTAGAGGGATGTCTGACTATCCTAAGTGGATAGTCGGACAACCCTCTCACAATCCAGGACTGCTAGCTCCCAACTACTAGCCTGCCTGCCTTCCTGATTATCCTAACTGCTTCTGCCTGCCAACACCCCCTGACACTCCCTTGCCAGCCTGATTGATGCCTAACTGCTCTCCTGCCATCCTGATTGCCCCTAACTGCCCTTCCTTGCATGCTTGATCGCCCCCAATTGCCCTCTCTTGCAGGCCTGAACCCCCCCCCCGCCCCCCCAACTGCCCTACCCTGCAGTCCTGGTCGCCCCTAACTGCCCTCCTCTGTTGGCTTGGTCATCCCTAACTGCCCTCCCCTGCAGGCTTGATCACTCCCAACTGCCCTCCTTCCCAACTGCCTTCCCCTGCTGGCCTGATCCCTCCCAATTGTCCTTCTCTGCTGACCATCTTGTAGTGGCCATCTTGTGTCCTCATGGGGCAAGATCTTTTGACCACATGGGGCAGCCATCTTGTGTGTTGGGGAGTGGTCAATTTACATATTACTCTTTTATTAGATAGGATAGAGGCCTGGTGCGCTAGTGGGGGCCAGCTGGTTTTCCCTGAAGGGTGTCCTGGATCAGGGTGGGTATTCCCCTGGGGGGTGGGGTGGCCTGGGCGAGGAGCCTGTGGTGGTTTGTAGGCTGGCCACGCCCCCTGTCGACCCAAATGAAGGCCCAATTATCTTCTATAATTGAAACTATGTAGCCTTTATCAGAGGCCAGGGCAGGCCAGGAACTTGGCTTCCTCCACTGCCAGGGAATCCCAAGCCTCCTGCTTGTTCTGTGCTGCAGCCAATTTTGTTGGGATTTATTTATCTTCTTTTTTTATGATGATTTTTATTTATTTAATAAATCTTTATTGTTCAGTTTATTACATTTGTTTCTCTTTTTCCCCATATAGCTTCCCTCCACGCGGCTCTCACCCCTCCCTCTACCCTTACCTCCTCCTCCCACATTGTCCTCATCCATAGTTGTATGATTTTTGTCCAGTCTCTCCCTGCACCCCCCTTATCCCTTTCCCCCTGAGAATTGTCAGACTACTCCCTTTGTATGCTTCTGATTCTATTATATTCACCAGTTTATTCGGTTCATCAGATTTTTAATTTGCTTGATTTTTAGATTCACTTGTTGATAGATATGTATTTGTTGTTCATAATTTTTTATCTTTACCTTTTTCTTCTACCTCCTCTTCTTTTTTTTAATTTATTTTTTAATATATTTTATTGATTTCCTACAGAGAGAAAGGGAGAGGGATAAAAAGTCAGAATCATTGATGAGAGAGAGACATCGATCAGCTGCCTCCTGCACGCCCCACACTGGAGATGTGCCTGCAAGCAAGGTACATGCCCTTGACTGGAATCGAACCTGGGACCTTTCAGTCCACAGGCCAACACTCTATCCACTAAGCCAAACTGGTCTCGGCCTTCTACCTCTTCTTTTTTTTTCTTTCTTTCTCTTTTTTCCAGCTTTAGTGAGCTATATTTGAAATATAGCATTGTTTAAGGTGTTGATTTGATACACTTATATATTACACAGTGATTATCACCATATCCTTAGCTAATATCTACATTACCTCACATAATTGCTATTTTTTAAATTAAATCTTTATTATTCAGATTATTACATTTGTTTCTCTTTTTTCCCCTCCATAGCACCCCTCCACCCAGCTCCCACCATTCCCTCTGCCCTTACCTCCCTCCCATTGACCTCATCCATAGGTGTATGATTTTTGTCCAGTCTCTCCCTGTACACCCCTCACCCCTTTCCCCCTGAGAATGATCAGTCCACTCCCTTTCTGTGCTCCTGATTCTATTATATTCACCAGTTTATTCTGTTCATCAAATGTTTAATTCACTTAATTTTTAGATTCACTTGTTGATAGATATGTATTTGTTGTTCATACTTCTAAAAGAGTATGAACAACATACTCTTAAAGAGTATCTTTCAGCATTTCATATAATACTGGTTTGGTGTTGATGAACTACTTTAGCTTTTTCTTCTCTGTGAAGCTCTTTATCTACCCTTCAATTCTGAATGATAGCTTTGCTGGATAGAGTAATTTTGGTTGCAGGTTCTTGCTATTCATCACTTTGAATATTTCTTGCCACTCCCGTCTGGCCTGCATAGTTTCTGTTGAGAAATCAGCTGACAATTGTATGGGTGCTCCCTTGTAGGTAATTAATGGTTTTTCTCTTGCTCCTTTTAATATTCTCTCTTTGTCTTTCACTCTTGGTATTTTAATTATGATGTGTCTTGGTGTGGTCCTTTTGTTTGAGCTTCCTGGACTTGTAAGTCTATTTCTTTCACCAGATGTGGGAAGTTTTCAGTCATTATTTCTTCAAATAGATTTTCAGTATCTTGCTCTCTCTCTTCTGATGTTGGTATGCTTTAAGTTCTCCCAGAGGCTCCTTATACCATCTTCACATTTTTGAATTCTTTCTTCTTCTTGCTTTTCCAGTTGAGTGTTTTCTGCTTCTTTATAGTTCAATTTTTTTTTTAATTTTCTTTTTTTAAAAATATATTTTATTGATTTTTTTACAGAGAAGAAGGAAGAAGGACAGAGTTAGAAACATTGATGAGAGAGAAACATCGATCAGCTGCCTCCTGCACACCCCCTACTGGGGATGTGCCTGCAACCAAGGTACATGCCCTTGATTGGAATCGAACCTGGGACCTTTCAGTCCGCAGGCTGACGCTCTATCCACTGAGCCAAACCAGTTTCGGCTATCGTTCAAATTTTTGACTTGATTCTTGCCTTCCTCTAGTCTGCTGTTAGAGTTCTGTATAATATCTTTTATTTCAGTCAATGTATGTTTAATTTCTCGTTCGTCCTTTTTCATCTCCTCTTGGGTCTCGCTAAATTTATCCATCTTCTCTAGGAAATTCTTGAAAAACTTTCTAACCGTGGTTTTGAACTCTATCCAGTCTTTTGCTTTCCTCATTTCTTTCATTTGTGATCTGTTCCTTTGTCTCCGCATTTTCACTATGCCGGAAGAACTTCTGTGTTGGAATCAGCCTTATGATATAAGACTTGCAAAACTGCAAAAGCCTCTCTGTTAGCTTGGATGGGGTGGAGTCTCAGGGCTTAGCAGATGGCCTTGGCTTCCAGTCAGCTCCACCCTATGCGGCCCCTGGGTCTCAAGTGTCTCTTGGTAATCGTTGCAGCCTCTCTGTGTGCACACATGCTTGTGCCTTTAGACCTCTGCCTTTCTGGCTCTCCTGTGTTTCGGGACCCGTATGAGTCTGGGTCCCTCAGGGTCTCACCCGAAATTGGGGTTCATTGGAATTAGAAGTGGTGCAGTTGGGAGGCTCTGTCTCCCGCCCACTAGAGAAAGCCAGTGGCACAATCAGTAGTCTGTCTTCTGCATGCAGTGGTGTGCGCACCCCCAGACCTCTGCCTTTTTGCAGCTCCCCTAAATTTCCGTGCACTCCTCCCTTTTCACAGTTCAGACTCCCCCTGTATGAGTCTTGCCTGGACCTGGGATTCAGTGCCGTAGGATAAGGGGTTCAGTGCCATAGGATAAGGGGTTCAGTGCAGTTGGAAGTCTCCGTCTTCCTCCCAACAGAGGTACTGCAGTGCACGCTCTCTCCATGCATGTGTCCCCGTATCTCAGCTTTTTGCTGCTCCTCTGAGTCTCCGTGAGCCCTCTCTTTTCTTCTAGTTGTAGAATTTCCACTCAGCCAACTTTCCTGTGGTTCTGGATGATGTCCATTCTGTCTTTTAGTTGCAGTTTTGAAATTGTTGTGTGAGGCAGCAGTTTAGTTATTCACCTGTGCCACCTTCTTGGTTTCTCCCTATTATCTTCTATAATTGAAACTTTGTAGCCTTGAGTGGAGGCCTAGGCTGGCCAGGGTGCGCAGGAAGCTTGATTTCCTCTATTGCCAGGTCATGTGCAGGAGGCAACCAGTCCATGTGTTTCTCTCACATCGATGTTTCTCTCTGTCTTTCTTCTTTCTCTCCCACTCTCCCTAAAAATTAATGGAAAAATATATCTTCGGGTGATGATTAAAAAATAATAATAAAAATTTAAAAAGTACATACCTTAATTTTTTTTCTTCTTACCTTAATTTAAAAATAGTTCTTTTGCTAGAAAATTCTAACCAGCATCTGAGCCTTCAGCAAGTCTTTTTTTTTTTTCTGGTAAAAGGTCTTTCCTAAGTAACATAAAAAATCACTATAACAAATATAATAATAATGGAAATGTTTGAAATATTTTGAGAATTATCAAAATGTGAGAGATGCCCGACCAGCATGGCTCAGTGGTTGAGTATTGACATATGATGCAGGAGGTCATAGTTTGATTCCCCGTCAGGGCACATGCCTGGGTTGTGGGCTCAATCTCTGGTAAGGGGTGTGGAGGAGGCAGCTGATCAATGATTTTCTCTCTCTGTCTCTCACCCTTGTTCTCTGAAATCAATAAAAAAATATTTTTTAAAAATGTGACAGAGATGAAGTTAGCAAATGCTGTTGGAAAAATGGCACCAATATACATGCTCGATGCAGGGTTGCTACAGACTGCAATATCTGCAAAATGTAATAGTGTGCAATAAAGTGAGATATGCCTGTGTTATTTGGCCAAAGAATGGAAGCCCTGATACAAGCCACAACATGGATGAACCTTGAAAACGTTAAGCTAAGTGAAAGAAACTGCACACAAAAGGCCACATGTTGTGTATAAAATGTCCAGAATAGGCAAATCCATTGAGATAGAAAACACATTAGTGGTTGGGTAATAGACTATTAAGTACAGGTGTTTGTTTTTTAAATATATTTTTATTGATTTCATAGGAAAAGGGAGAGGGAGAGAAAGATAGAAATATCAATGATGAGAATCATTGATTGGTTGCCTCCTGCTCATCCCCTATTGCGGTTTGAGCCTGCAACCCAGGCATGTGCCCTTGACTGGAATCAAACCCAGGACCCTTCAGTCTGCAGGATGATGCTCTATCCACTGAGCAAAACCAGTTAGGGCCAGGGTTTCTTTTTGGGGTGATGAAAATGTGCTAGACTTACAGAGTTTATGAGCATATTAAAAGTCACTGAGTTGTACACTTAAAGGATAATTTTATGGTAAGTGAATTTATATCAAAAAGTTGTTAAGTAAAAAAGTAAAATTAGGAGAACCAAGATTGTGGCATAGATAATGCTGCGACCTCTCACAACCACATCAAAATTACAACTAAAATACAGAACAACCATCTTTCAGCTGCCTGAAAGCTGGTTGAATGGAAGTCCTACAACTAGAGAAGTAAAGAAGAAAGCACATTAGGAACAGTAGGAGTGGTGTAGGCACAGAATGGGCTGGTTCAACACCCATATACAGCTTTTTTTTTTTTTTAATTGGGAGGGATATCTTTCTAAAAAATGTGTATTTTATTGATTTTTATAGAGAGGAAGGGAAAAGGAAAGGATAGAGAGTTAGAAACATCAATGAGAGAAACATCGATCATCTGCCTCCTGCACATTCCCTACTGGGTATGTGCCTGCAGCCAAGTTATATGCCTTTGACCGGAATCGAACCTGGGACCTTTCAGTCCACAGACTCTATTCACTGAGCCAAACCAGTTAGGGTAGGACGGAGTATCTTTAAGGCTTCCTGTGAGAAGCATTGGGGTCCAGCCCCACACTAGACCCCCCAGCCTAGGGTTCCAGATCTGGGAAGAGAAGTCTTGTAACTTTGGGCTGTAAAAACCAGCAGGGATTGTGGCTGAGTGAAACAGATGGTGCTGGAGATCCAGGCAATTCCTCTTAAAGAACCAGCACATGAACTTAACATGGATTACCTCCCTCTGAGCTGCAGCGCTGGGGCAACAGATCGAGAGATGGAGGGACATATAGGGAGGAACTGGATTGTCTGGCATTGGAACAAGAATTCAGGGACAGTTTTCTTCCAGATGGATGCTCATTGTTTCTATGCTGAAACATTCCCTGTTGTAGAGCTGATTGGCAAGCATATCTGAGTTTTCAGCAGCCTGGCTCACACTGTTTTCTCAGCCCTTGTAATTCCCTGAGACCCTGTTCTAACCAATTTGCAACCCCACCCAAGCTTTTTGCAGTGGCCTTTCCATATGAATGGCCTGTCCTGGCTCAGGCTTCAGACTTTGCTAAAATGTCTCAAACAATGCAGTTGGTGTCAGCATGTCCTACATCTGTCAATAAAAGGACCAAGACCTGGCACTAGTACCAGCCTGCCTTGCTTCATGGCAAGGCTTTGCCTGGATACCTCCAAGGTCAATACAAATAGCTCCTGCTGGGTGGCCCCTAGAAGTGGCTGATTTTGTACCTTCTTACATGCCCTATAGAGCCAGTGCACCTTGTGGACAGCTTCAGATCATACCAGATTACAATTCTACACATCCACAAGTGACACACTCAAGTGGCAGACTCAGCACCAACGCCCCACTGAAGCAAGTTTTTGCTTCATAGGGGTGTATCCTGAAAAGCAGCTCTCCCATTGGAATTGCAGCTGGTCCTCACAGCCAGTTGGCCTAGAGGTCAGTTCCTCCCAGAGATACCGGCAGCAGTCAAGGCTTAACTACAAGACTGTATACACAGCCCACATAGGTTGCACTTAGAGTGCCCAGCTCAGGTGAATGGGGAAGCTGAACCACTGGGTCCTGTAGGACAGCTACAGAAGGCCACTTTACCAAGTCTAGGAGACATAGCAGCTGTACTTAATTCATAGAAAGAAACAGTCTGAAGCAACCAAAATGTGGAGAGAAACATGTCACAAATGAAAGAAATGGAAGCAAGCAAACTACTAGGTACAGAGTTCAAAACCATGATTATATGGTTACTCAAGGATCTTCATTAGAGCATCAGGGGATTTAGTGGGACTTTAAGGGATCTTAGTGAGAATGTCAAAGACATGGAAAAGGACCAGTTTGAAATTAAGCATACACTGACTGAAATAAAGAATAATTTACAGGGATTCAACAGTAAAGTAGAAGATTCTGAGAATCAAACTATTTGGAGAATGCTACAAGCAAAAAAAAAAAAAGAAGATAGTGTAAGGAGCCTCTGAGACAACTTCAAGCATACCAGCATTCACATTATGGGGGACCAGAATAAGAGAGAGCAAGATATTGAAAACCTATTTGAAGAAATGGTGACAGAAATCTTTCCCTACCTGGTAAAAGAAATAGACTTACAAGTACAGGAAGTGCTAAGTCCCAAGTAAGAGGAATCCAAAGAGAACCATACCAAGACACAGCATAATTAAAATGCCAAAGGTTGAAGACAGACTTTTTTTTTAAAGATTTTATATATATCTATATATCTATCTCTCTCTCTATATATAATTGATTTTTTACAGAGAGGAAGGGAGAAGGGTAGCTAGAAACATTGATGAGAGGGAATCACCTATCAGCTGCCTTCTGCACACCCCCCACTGGGGATTGAGTTGGGAACCAACACATACGCCCTTGACCGGAATCAAACCCAGGATTCCTCAATCCGCAGGCCGACACTCTCCACTGAGCCAAAAAAATGGTCAGGACCAGAGAGACTCTTAAGCAGCAAGAGAAAAAAGCAGCTAGTTATTTATAAGGGAGCGCCCATATAATTGTCAGCTGATTTCTCAACAGAAACTTTGCAGGTCAGAAGGGAGTGGCAAGAAATATTCAAGTAATGAATAGCAAGGACCTACAACCAAAATTACCCTGCAATGCTCTCATTTAAAGGTGAGGA
Source organism: Lasiurus cinereus (assembly GCA_011751065.1). Classification (NCBI taxonomy): domain Eukaryota; kingdom Metazoa; phylum Chordata; class Mammalia; order Chiroptera; family Vespertilionidae; genus Lasiurus; species Lasiurus cinereus. The sequence goes on along the minus strand of JAAGEH010000005.1, from coordinate 37,618,623 downwards.
TCAGCCAAAACCGATTTGGCTCAATAGATAGAGCATCGGCCTGCGACTGAAAGGTCCCAGGTTCGATTCAGATCAAAGGCATATATACCTTGGTTGCGGGCACATCCCCAGTGGGAGGCATGCAGGAGGCAGCTTGATCGATGTTTCTCTCTCAGCAATGTTTCTAACTATTTCTCTCCCTTCCTCTTTGTAAAAAAATAAAAATATTTTTAAAGGTGAGGATCAGGTAAAGTTTCACAGAATTCATCACCACCAAATCATTATTACATGAAATGTTGAAGGTATTCTTTAAGAAGAGGAAGAAGAAAAAGATAAAAAAATATGAATAAAATGGTAATACATACATACCAACAATTGAATCTAAAAATCAAAATAAATGAACATGAAATCTAGTGAACAAAATAAACTGGGGAATAAAATAGAAGGCATGGAAATTGGAACAGACTGGCGAATCTCAGAGGGAAGGGGAGAGGGGAGCAGGAAGAGATTAACTAAAGGTCTTACCTATGGATACACAATAGGGTGTAAAGGCCTGGGGTGAAGTGGGATCTGATGGAGGGGGGCAGTGTGGGTGGAATAGAGAGGCATCTGTAATACTCTCAACATTAAAAATTTTTTAAAATTAAGTAAAATTAGTTCACTCCCCACTTAAAGCAAATCTGTGGTTTCTCACATTTCAAATAAAATTCAAACTGTTTTTCATGACCTTCAAGGCCGTATGTGATCTATCTTCACCTCCTAATCTCCCCGATTTCCAGCCACACTAACTTTTTTACTGTTCTTCAAAGATGCCAAGGTCATTGTCACTTCTGCTTGGATGATTCTTCTCATTCAGGTCATCTTTTCTACAATATTACTACATAGCACATATGTAATCTTTCCTCCACTAGAGTGAATATTCCATATGGGCAGGAATGCTATCTTATTTGCTTCCAATACCTGTAACAGGTTCTGGCACATTGTATCTGTTTAATACATACTTTTTGAATTAATGAAAAACTGTAGAACATTGCTTTAATTAAAAAAAAACAACAACACACACACACACCAAGATTTTGTAGATAGAGTAGCAAGTAATTACTACTTCTGATATAAGTAATTCTGGAAAATAGAATCTAAAGAATAAGATGTCTTTATTATATTAAGAAACACTTGATTCCTTTACTTCGGTTTTTGACTTGTTTTCTTTTGAACCTGATTGTCTTTTTGCAGCCAAGTTATCTGTGTGGTCTTCTAATGTCATTTGTGATTTTTCATTTGTGCTGTGATTTTTTTTTTTTTTCCCGTAGGGGCCTTGGACAAGTTGTTACTGACTATATTCAAAAGGATGCATTGCAGAAAGCTGCCAAGGCAGGCCTCTTGGCACTCTCGGCTTTCACCTTTGCTGGGCTTTGTTACTTCAACTATCATGATGTGGGCATCTGCAAAGCTGTTGCCATGCTATGGAAGCTCTGACCTTCTTGACTTAATACCTTGAAAATTGATTGTACACCTCTTTGCCTCTGCTCTGTCATGCCATTCATCTCACAATAAGGAGGAAATTACAGATGAGTCCACTGGTGAGATAAGTCTCTTCCTAATCACCTGGCTAGTTGTAGAATTTAATCTTTGAGGAAAAGTTTTGAGAGGAATTGTATCCAAGAAATTGTAAGACAGAGTTCCACATTCTGGTGAGTGAAGGAGGTGGTCCTCCAGCTTCTCAAGACTCACAATGTAACTAAACGTTATATATGAGCTTTCGCATTTTAATTTGCCAAACTCTTAAAGGGAATTCAGCTTTATTACTGTTAACACCTAATCAAACATCTATATTTGCCCTAAGAATTAATGGAGAGAGGAAAAGCATTTTAATTCCTAAGTAAAGACTGCAGAAACTTATGCAGCACTTAATGTTTGAAAACTTTCCCCCTTTGTTTAGTTGATACCAGTCATTGATGGTTATATATCTTTGGGAAACTTTAAAGTTAGGAAATGCTATTACTATCAGGATATTTCACATTACTGATTTCTAAATCCTGGTAAAAAGAGCCTGGAGAACTTCTGAATACAGTGAAATTCTATGTAGAGGGAAGAGGTACACTTGTAAAGGTATCAAAATATTACATGTTGTAAACTGAGACCTAACTCCTCAAATGTTGCCGAAACCAGTTTGGCTCAGTGGATAGAGCGTTGGCCTGCGGACTGAAAGGTCCCAGGTCAAGGGCATATACCTTGGTTGCAGGCACATCCCCAGTGGGGTGTGTGCAGGAGGCAGCTGATCGATGTTTCTAACTCTATCCCTCTCCTTTCCTCTCTGTAAAAAAAAAAATAAAAAAATAAAAAAAAAAAATCAATAAAATATATTTAACTCCTCAAATGTGTTCATTTTACTTATCCCAAAATAATATCCACAAATATAAAACTTTAAGTAATAAATTGTTATTTTTCCCACTGTGAGGATCTTTAATGTGGAATGTATTCTGTGAAAAAAATTTTTTAAAAAATAAAATTCTATATAATAAAAATGTATTTTGCTCTTTTATGTATTAACTGTCCCTAGTTTTATTTAATAGTACTGAGTGTCCATTACATGTATCGCAATAAAACAGGATTGAGTCTTTAAATTTCCTTCTGGGGCTTAGCAGTTAGGTAAATCAGACACAAAGTACAGTGGTACCTCGAGATACGAGTGCCCTAACATACGAGATTTTTGAGATACGAGCCTTCGAGCAAGCGATTTTTTGCTTTGAAATACGAGCAACATTTGATACGAGTAATCATGCGGATCGGCCGGCTGCACACGACCCACTAGTTTACCGCGACTCGAGTGTCTCATAGTTTCCCACGCCTCAGTCAGTGTGCTTGTTTACCTCATTGAAGCATCTTTTGTGCATTTACATACTTTATCACATTTCTTTTTATAACCAAGGTCAAGGGCATATACCTTGGTTTCAGGCACATCCCCAGTGGGGTGTATGCAGGAGGCAGCTGATTGATGTTTCTAACTCTCTATCCCTCTCCTTTCCTCTCTGTAAAAAAAAAAATAAAATATATTTAGCTCCTCAAATGTGTTCATTTTACTTATCCCAAAATAATATCCACAAATATAAAACTTTAAGTAATAAATTGTTATTTTTCCCACTGTGAGGATCTTTAATGTGGAATGTATTCTGTGAAAAAAATTTTTTCCGAAGAAAGCGAGTGGAAAGGTCAGTGCTCAGAAGAGGATGATGTCTATTGAATTAAAGCGTGAAATCAGAAAAATATGAGCAAGGTGTGCGAGTGGCTGACTTGGTGAGGCAGTACGGGTGTAGTACTTCAACGATATGCACTGTGCTTAAACAGAAAGAGTCGATAAAGGGTATAATGCCAGCTAAGGGCGTTACAATAATTTCTAAGCTCCGTAGCTCTCTCCATGAAAAGATGGAGAATCTACTGATGGTGTGGGTGATGGAGAAGCAGTTTAAAGGAGATACATTAACACAGGACATCATATGCGAGAAGGCGCAAGCAATTTACGGTGATTTGCTGGAGCAGACCCTGCGCACTTCCACGGACGAAGCATCAAAAGACTCATTTAAAGCCAGTAGAGACTGGTTTGATAACTTCAGGAAAAGTCCAGCATTCACTCCATTGTCAGGCATGGTGAGGCAGCAAGTTCGGATGTGAAGGCAGCTGAGGATTACCTCAAAACTTTTTCCGAACTGATAGAAGCCAAAGGATATATCCCCCAGCAAGTCTTCAGCTGTGACGAGACAGGGCTTTTCTGGAAGAAGATGCCGAATAGGACTTAAATAACGGCAGAGGAGAAGGCGATGGAAAAGAAACACCCCGAAAAAAGTTGCTACTGGTCGTGAATCGGAGCTGTTCAATGAAACTTGCCTCACCCATTTCAGGAACATTCTGGAAGGGAGGAAGAGGCAAACCTCGTTGGACACGTTTTTTTTGAAATTGGCCAAAAATGCAAAGACCAGTAGCCATTAAGTTCAGTGAAGATTAGTTAAGTTACATTCAGTTTAGGGATAAAGTGTAGCATTAAGAATGTAACGAGTAGATAAATACACTTTATAAAACCAGTTTATTCCTTTACGTTTTCTTTTATTACGTTTTTATACAATATTTGTCATTTATAAATACATTTTTCTTATTCAGAAACACGTCACAAGAACAACTGGGGTGGCATTTTGGGGGCTGGAATGGATTAATGGCATTTCAATAGATTTAAATGGGGAAGTTTGCTTTGAGATACAAGCAACTTGATATATGAGCAAGGTTACAGAACGAATTAAACTCTTATCTCGAGGTACCACTGTATTGTAACACAAAGACTTATAGTGGCAATTTTATAAAGTATTGTGGGAGTCATAAACCATTCATTTGATAGGCAATAAGTACCTCATGTAATTGGCACTGTGCCTGGGTACCGTGGATGGTGATAATTTGGAATTCATAGTCTAATTGGAGCAGCAGATAAATGATTGCAGTTCAGTGTGATAAGTGCAATAATAGTTAAGCACATCAATCAGTGATGTCACAAAGGGTGCAGTAAGAATTTGCAAGTTTCCTGGAAGAGAAGTCTTGACCTGGGTTCTGAAAGATAAGGAGCTGACAGATGGCCAAGAAAGTTGGTGTGAGATGTGAGGTTAACTGGAGGATGCTTGATCAAGCAGAAGACTGCACATAGTTTATTATGAGTGCAGCATAGAGAGGACCTTACATGTCATGTTAAGTAATGGAGACTTTTCATGGCAATGAGGAGTCACTGAAGATTGTTAATTATGCAAATAACATGGTCAGATGTTTATTTTCAATAGGTTTTGCTGTGCTGTGTGAAGTATGGATTTGAAGGAGGCAAGCATGGAAACATTATTTCAGTTATCCATAGAAGAAATGATGTATCTTAAAGGAAGTAATAGCCAGAATGAAGAAGTGAACAAGTGCAAGAGATATTTAGAACTTAAGAGTCAATCAAATGGTGTGAGAGATTGAAAGAGGAGGGGAGGTAAGTAGGTAGATGGGAAGTATTGTCATTAATTTTTAAAGGAAAAGTATGACTAGATAAATAGAACACTACCAAAGTTTTGTATTTGAGATATCCAGGAGGAGTTAGCATTTATAGCCCTTTGTGGCAATGCGACAGACTAAATTTTAGAAATTATTTTGCTCTGACATATCTAAGAATGTTAAACAAGAACACCTTTTAAAACATGTGCCTGAACGTTGAAATCCTCTTAGGCCAGACAAAATGAGCATATATTCAGGGAGGTAAGCAAAAGCTGAGGTTGTCGAGGGCCCTGGGAGCATTTGCTAATCCCAGGTGACCTAGAGTTTTTGTTTTTAGAAGTTGACCGGGGTTAAGAGCAAAGCTTTGGGCTCAAGTGAGAGTTGGATTGAAGACTGTTAGAACCACAAAGAGTTTTACCCTCGGAGAAAGGGCAAATTAGAAAATAATTTTACCTGAAAAAGCAGAGCAGAGAAACTTGTCTGCCTTGTCTTGGTTCTGGTTGGAGGCAAGAAATTCCCCTCTGAGAATATGTGGCCAAGGGCCAGTCCTCATGCCATCTTGTATCCTAAGTTCATACTATCTGCATGCCTATAAAGACTACACACTGCAAATTTAGCATGTATCTACGTTTGTAGTACTCTAGATGCCAGTAGAAGTGAACAAATCCTCCCTTGAGGAGACTACTCCAACACAAGCCTTAGATATCCTACCAAGCTCCAATGAATGTGAACTTTTAACAATAAATCACAACCTGAGCAAGAGGCAGCACAGATAACAACCAGAACTATGCACACAAAGAATTCAGACCCTGGCAGAATTTTCAGATCTAGAATGTAAACAAAATGAGATGGAAGTCTAAATATAACTTGGTTGTCAGATCAGGGATCAGAAGGTCTTTGGAGAAAGTGGTCTACCCCTGAAGTTATCTTCTTGATCCATAGACTCTTGAGAGGTAGATGTCTACTAGGGAAAGTTGCCTTTTTCTCTGGAGTCCTTATGATGAATGTCAGAAGGAATTCTCTTTGGTTCTGGATATCCAGGTTATAGGATGCTAAGCACCTTTACATCACACAGAAGGCCTGGACTTTCAGAGCTGTATTTGAAGCTTGAAGTATCTAAAAGATCACTTCCAGTGTGGTTCTCAGGCTGACATTTATTGGTTTCTCTTCTTATAAACCTGGTCTCCCAACTGTGTATCATACAATGGTGATATGGGGACACTATGTCTGATGGTATGCCTTTCAGAAATATAGCTTGTATGGGAAGAGGTTAACGAAAGATCTTGTATGTATATATGTATAACCCATGGACACAGACAATAATAGTGTGGTGAAGACCTGGGGTATGAGCTAGAAGAGGTCAATAAGGAAATAAAGGGGTCATCTGTAATACTTTCAACAATAAAGATTAAAAAAAAGAAATATAGCTTGTACATTGAACATAGATTGTGTATATGAGAGTCATTAAATAAGAGGTAACAATTGTAACATAACAAGGATGGAATCTGTTAGAGGATGGGTCAAGCCCAATGTCATGGGATTTTTCTTTGTTTCATTTGAGATCTGATGAAGACGTTAAGGTGGAAATTGCAATATCATTAGGCTTAGGAATAAAACAAGAAAAGTTATAAACTTATTTAAAAGCACTTAATAGTTTATCATTTGGTCAACTGATTTAAATCCATTTGTAAATGTTCAAATGCTCTTTGATGCGGGAATTTTTTCTTTTTTTAAAAAATATTTTTTTACAGAAAGGGAGGAAGAGAGATAGAGAGTTAGAAACATTGATCAGCTGCCTCTTGTACACATACTGGGGATGTGCCTGAAACCAAGGTACATGTCCTTGACTAGAATCGAACCTGGAACCTTTCAGTTGCAGGCTGACCTTCTCTCCACTGGGCCAAACTGGTTAGGGTGATGTGGGGATATTTTCAGTTTATGGGCTATAATTAACGAGAATAAATTTTTTTTTTTTTGTTAATCCTCACTGGTGGATACTTTTTTAATGATGGGGGAGAGAGAGAGAGAGAGAGAAGGAAGACATCAATTGGTTGTCACCCATGTATGCCCCAAGAATTAAACCTGCAACCCAGTTATGTGCCCTTGACTGGGAATCAGACTCACGATGCTTTGGTGAGGGGCCAACATTTTCCAAGGCAAAAATGAATAAAATGTTTATCACTGTTGAGCCTTCTAGGACTTTTATTTCTCCAATAATTTTACAAAGTTTGAGTCAATTTTTCCCTGTAATTTGGGCTACTTATTATTATTTTTAGTATAAAAATTATCAGTATGAGGAACTTTGGAAGACACCAAGCAACACAAAACAGTCTTGACAAAGCCAATGTCTTTTCCCTTATCCACCCTCCCATCCCAACAAGAGTAAAATGTTGAAGTTTATTTTGTTTTATTTTTTTAAAAAAAATCTTTATTGTTGCCCTAGCTGGTTTGGCTCAGTAGATAGAGCACCAGCCTGGAGATGGAAGTGTTCTGGGTTTGATTCTGGTCAAGGGCATATGCCCAGGTTACAGGCTTGATCCCCAAGAGGGGGCGTGCAGGAGGCAGCCGATCATTGATTCTCATCATTGATGTTTCTATCCCTCTCCCTTCCTCTCTGAAATCAATAAAAAAATATTTTTAAAAAATGTTTATTATTGAAAGTATTACATGAGTCCCCTTTGTCCCCCATTGACCTCTCCCAGCTCACCCCCGCCTCCTATTCCAGGCCTTCACCACCTTATTGTATGTGTCGATGGGTTATGCATTTATGCATACAAGTTCATTGGTTGATCGCTTTCCACCCACTCACCCTCCCCTGCCTTTCTTCTGAGGTTTGACAGTCTGTTCAATGCTTCTATATTTCTAGATCTACTTTTGTTCATCAGTTTATGTTGTTCATTAGATTCCACATATGAGTGAGGTCATATGACACTTAGGTTTCTCTGATTGGCTTAGTATAATGCTCTCCAGGTCCATCCATACTGTTGCAGATGGTAAGAGGTCTTTCTTTTTTACAGCTGCATAATGTACCATTGTATAGGTGTACCACAGTTTTTAACCCACTCATCTGTGGATGGGCACTTAGGCTATTTCCAAATCTTAGCTACTGTAAATTACACTGCTATGAGCATAGGGGTGCATATAGTGTTTGTGATTAGTGTTTCTCATTTCTTGGGATACATATTCCTAGAAGTGGGATCACTGGGTCAAATGTGAGTTCCATTTTTAATTTTTTGAGGAAACTCCATACTGTCTTCCACAGTGGCTAGTACCAGTCTGCATTCCCACCAGCAGTGCCCAAGGGTTCCATTTTCTCCACATCCTCACCATTTATTGATTTGTCATTTATTGATTGCTTGGTTATAGCCATTTTGACAGGTGTGAGGTGGTACCTCAGTGTCGTTTTGATTTGCATCTCTTGAATTATTAGTGACTTGGAGCATTTTTTGTATATCTTTTGGCCTTATGTATGTTTGCTTTGGAGAAGTGTCTATTTAGGTCCTTTGCCCATTTTTTAAATTGGATTGTTTGTCTTCCTTTTGTTAAATGGTATGCATTCCCTATAAATTTTGCAGTTTAACCCTTATTGATGTATCATGTCAAACATGTTCTCCCATGCAGTGGACTCTTTTTATTTTGTTGATGGTTTCTTCGGCTATAGTCCCATTTGTTTATTTTCTCCTTAGTTTCCATTGTCTTAGGAAGATGTTTAATTAAACATATTACTGCAAGAGATGTCTGAGATTTTGGTACCTATAGCTTCTTCTAAGATTTTTTATGGTTTCACATTTTATATTTAAACCTTTTATCCATTTTGAGTTTATTTTTGTGTATGATGTAAGTTGGTGATCTAACTTCAATTTTTACATGTATCTGTCCATTTCTCCCAGCACCATTTATTGAAGAGACTTTTTACTTCATTGTATGCTTTTGTCTCCTTTGTCAAATATTAATTGAACATAATGGCTTGGATTGATTTCTGGGTTCTTGGTTCTGTCCCATTGGTCTACATGCCTGTTCTTGTGTCAATAGTAGGCTGTTTTGAGAACAGTGGGTTTGTAGTTCTTTCTCAAGATTACTGTGTTTATTTGGGGTCTTTTTTGATTCCATATAAATTTCTGGAGAGTTTGTTCTAGGTCTGTGAAATATGCTGCTGATATTTTAATAGGGATTGCATTGAATCTATAGATTGCTTTGGGTAGTATGGACATTTTAATGATGTTGATTCTACTAATCCATGAACATGGTATATCCTTCCATGAACATGGTATATCCAGCTTTTTTTCTTTTCTATTTGCATGGAAATTTTTTACCATCTCTACACTCTCATCCTATGTGTGTCTTTTGTTCTGAGGTGGGTCCCTTGTAGAGATCATATAGTTGGGTTATGTTTCCATATTCATTCAGCTACTCTATACCTTTTTATGGGAGCATTTAATCCATTTACATTTAAGGTTATTATTGATAGGTACTTATTTATTGCCATTTTAATTCTGTATGCCTAGGTTTCTTTCTCTGTTTCTCCTTCTCATCACAGCAATCCCTTTAGCATTTCGTGTAATGCTGGCTTGTTGGTGATGTACTCCTTTCTTCTTCTTCTTCTTCTTCTTCTTCTTCTTTTTTTGTCTGGGAAACTTTATTTGATTGTCTATTTTTGAATGATAGCCCTGCTGAATATAGTAATCTTGGTCTCAGGTCCTTGCTTTCCATTACCCAAGTACTTATACCATTCCTTTTGACCTGTAGAGTTTCTGATGAGAAATCAAGTGTCAGCCTATGGGAACACCTTTGTAGATAACACTTGTTTTTTCTCTTACTGGCTTTAAAATTCTCTATTTGTCTTTAATTTTTGGCAATTTAAATGATGTGTTCTGGTGTGGGTCTGTTTGAGTTTTTTTGTTTCGAGTTTTCTGTGCCTCCTGAACTTGTGTGACTTTTTCCTTTACTAGGTTAGGGAAGTTTTCTGTCATTATTTTTTCAAACACTTTCTCTATTCCTTTCTCCCATTTTGCCTCTTCTGGCACACCTGCTATTCTAATATTGTTGTGTTTCATGTTGTCCCATAACTCCTTTAAGCTGGCCTCCTGTTTTTTAATTGTTTTTTCTTTTCTTTTTTTTTTGTGAGCAGTCTTCTGATTTATAAATAGACGTAACAAAATTTTAAATGACACAAAATATCATTTTCAAAACATCAGTATCACCCAAAAGTGAGTGAATTTAACTGTTCTCAGCTCAACAGCAAATGTGTGAGTGAGCAGTAATGCATGTTATAGCATGTTTAATAAACTTGCAACAGAGAAAGTTGTTTGAAGGAAAGCAGAGAAACTTTGTCTTTTAAGTATTAGAACCGAGGGGCTCCATAATCATCTGGCATCCGCTCAATGTTGTACCTATGGTTCGAAATGTACATGATGGGAACTCCAGGGATCTTCCTGATTATTCCTTTAAGGTCCTGGTCAACTGTGGCCACAATATAACACTTGTGCTGAGTTACTCTCTGTACTAAGCAGTCATCTGCATAGGTTCCTTTGTGTGTGCAGGATAATCGTTCAAATCTTGGATCCTTGGCGATCCTTAGAGCCACTCGATACTTCTGCCCCAATTTCTCAGTTTCAGCCATTACACAATCAGTTATACAAGAGATACATTTGGCATAGAGACAATCCATCATTGACTGTACTAAATCCAGTTTGGCCTTAATGGAAAAGTTGATAAAGTTGGTATCAACCAGAATGTGGTAAGGTGGGCCTAGCTGTGTGTTATATTGAAAGAATAAGCAAGAGGGGTGTTGGGGGACTTCTCTTTCTTTGAGTGCACTGGGATCTTTCTTTTCTTTCTTTTTAGGTTTTAATCTATCCTTTTCTTTAAGCCTCTGGTCTCTGAGACTAAGCATTTGCTTCATGGTCGCATACTTCCTTGTTTTCTTTTGCTTCCCCATGTTCACGCTGCCCTCTCGTTCCGCTGTTTTTTCTTTTTGGTTCTCTGATTGAGTGATATTTTCAACTCTGTCTTCTAATTCACTGATTTGATCCACAGCTTCCCCTAATCTGCTGTGTATTTCTTCCAATGTGTTCTTTATTTGGGTTATGTCATTATTTATCTCAGACTGTTCTTTTTTCATAGTTACTATATATTTTTTCATGCTGTTGAGCATATTTATTATCATTATTCAGAACTCTTTTTTTAATTAATCTTTATTATTCAGATTATTACATTTGTTTCTCTTTTTTCCCCTCCCTAGCACCCCTCCACCCAGCTCCCACCCTTCCCTCTGCCCTTACCTCCCTCCCATTGATCTCATCCATAGGTGTATGATTTTTGTCCAGCCACTCCCTGTACTCCCCTCCCCCCTTCCCCCCTGAGAATGATCAGTCCACTCCCTTTCTGTGCTCCTGATTCTATTATATTCACCAGTTTATTCTGTTCATCAAATGTTTAATTCACTTAATTTTTAGATTCACTTGTTGATAGATATGTATTTGTTGTTCATAATTTTTTGGCTTTTACCTTTTTCTTCTTCCTCTTCTAAAAGAGTATCTTTCAGCATTTCATATAATACTGGTTTGGAGTTGATGAACTCCTTTAGCTTTTTCTTCTCTGTGAAGCTCTTTATCTGCCCTTCAATTCTAAATGATAGCTTTGCTGGATAGATTATTCTTGGTTGTAGGTTCTTGCTATTCATCACGTTGAATATTTCTTGCCACTCCCGTCTGGCCTGCATCGTTTCTGTTGAGAAATCAGCTGACAGTCATATGGGTGCTCCCTTGTAGGTAATGAACTGTTTTTCTCTGGCTGCTTTTAATATTCTCTCTTTGTCTTTTGCTCTTGGTATTTTAATTATGATGTGTCTTGGTGTGGTCCTCTTTGGATTCCTTTTATATGGGGTTCTGTGTGCTTCCTGGACTTGTAAGTCTATTTCTTTTACCAGATATGGGAAGTTTTCAGTCATTATTTCTTGAAATAGGTTTTCAGTATCTTGCTCTCTTTCTTCTTCTGGCACCCCCACAATTCTGATGTTGGTACACTTGAAGCTGTCACAGAGGCTTCTTACATTATCTTCACATTTTTGGATTCTTTTCTCTTCTTGCTGTTCCAATTGA
>JAAGEH010000005.1:37586285-37606140 GCA_011751065.1 Lasiurus cinereus | reverse complement strand
TGCTTTTCCAGTTGAATGTTTTCTGCTTCTTTATATTTCAAATTTTTGACTTGATCCTTGCCTTTCTCTAGTCTGATGCTAGGACTTTGTATAATAGTTTTTATTTCAGTCAGTGTATGTTAAATTCTAGTTGGTCTTTTTTTTATCTTTAGTTGGATCTTTTCCATCTCCTCTTGGGTCTCACTAAATTTATCCATCTTTTCTAGCATATTCTTGAAAAACCTTATAAGCATGGTTTTGAACTCTATATCCAGTCGTTTTTTTCCCTCCATTTCTTTTGTTTGTAATCCCTTCCCTTGTCTCGGCATTTTCACTATGCCGGGGAAAACTTCTGTGTTGAATTCAGCTTTATGATACCAGACGCAAAGCCGCAGAAGCCTCTGTTGAGCTTGGGAGGGGTGGAGTCTCAGGGCTTAAGGGACCGCCTTGCCTTCCAGTCGGCCCCGCCCTCCACGGCCCCTGAGTCTCTCGTGACTGGGTAATGGCTGGAGCAGTCCTTGTGCGTGCACCCGCAGTGCCTCTAACCATTGCCTTTCCAGCTCCCCTGCACTCCAGGACCACACGAGACTAGGTCCCCAGGGTGTCGCCCAAAACAGGGGCTTAGTGAAGTTAGAAGTGGCACAGTTGGGAGGGTCCGTCTCCCGCCCACTCGTGAAAGCCAGAGGCACAATCAGCAGTCTGTCCTGTGCGCAGTGCCGTGCGCACCACCAGGACTTTGATCTTTTGTGGCTCCCCTAAATTTCCATGCACTTCTCCCTTTTCACAGTCCAAACTCCCCCTGTATGAGTTTCGGCTGGGTCTGGGGTTTAGTGTCGTAGGATAAGGGGTTCAATGCCTTTGAGAGTCTCCGTTTCCCTCCTCCAGAGAAAGCTAGCCAGGTACTCCGGCACCCGCTCTCTCCTTGCTCGCGTCTCCGTACCTCAGCTTTTTGCAGCTCCTCTGGGTTTCTGTGAGCCCCTCTCTTTCCCTCTAGTTGTAGAACTTCCACTCAGCCAGCTTTCCTGTGATTCTGGATGATGTCCGTTCTGTCTTTTAGTTGTAGTTTTGAAATTGTTGTGTGAGGCAGCAGTGTAGGTGTTTACCTATGCCGTCATCTTGGATTTCCCCCATATTTCAAATTTTTGACTTGATTCTTGCCTTCCTCTATTCTGCTGTTAGGACTCTGTATAATATTTTTTATTTCAGTCAGTGTCTCTAGTTGGTCCTTTTTCATCTCCTCTTGGGACTCGCTAAATTTATCCATCATCTCTAGTTGGATCTTTTGCATCTCTAGTTGGTCCTTTTGCATCTCCTCTTGGGACTTGATAAATTTATCTATCTTTTCTAGCATATTCTTTAAAAACCTTATAAGCGTGGTTTTGAACTCTATATCCAGTCGTTTTTTCCCCCTCCATTTCTTTTGTTTGTGATCCCTTCCCTTGTCTTGGCATTTTCACTACGCTGGGAGAACTTCTGTGTTGGATTCAGCCTTATGATACCAGACTTGCAAAACCGAAGAAGCCTCTGTTGATCTTGGGATGGGTGGAGTCTCAGGGCTTAAGTCTCAGGGCCTTGCCTTCCAGTTGGCACCACCCTCCATGGCCCCTGAGTCTCACGTGACTGGGTAATCGCTGGAGCAGAGTGGTCCTTGTGCGTGCATGCGCCGGGAGTGCCTCTAGACCGCTGCCTTTCCAGCTCCTCTGCGCACCAGGACCACAGGAGTCTAGGTCCCCAGGGTTTCGCCTGAAACAGGGACTTAGTGGAGTCAGAAGTGGCATAGTTGGTTGGGTCTGTCTCCTGCCCACTCTCGAAAGCCAGCGGCACAATCAGCAATCTGTCATCTGCGCAGTGCCATGCGCCCCACCAAACCTCTGATCTTTTGCGACTCCCCTAAATTTCCGTGCACCTCTCCCTTTTCACAGTCCAAACTTCCCCCGTATGAGTTTCGGCTGGATCTGGGGTTTAGTCTAGTAAGATAAGGGGTTCAATGCTGTTGGGAGTCTCCGTTTCCCTCCCGCAAGAGAAAGCTAGTCAGGTACTCCGGCACCCGCTCTCTCAGTGCTCGTGTCTCCATACCTCAGCTTTTTGCAGCTCCTCTGGGTTTCTGTGAGCCCCTCTCTTTCCTTCTAGCTGTAGAACTTACACTCAGCCAGCTTTCCTGTGGTTCTGGATGATGTCCGTTCTGTCTTTTAGTTGTAGTTTTGAAATTGTTGTGCAAGGCAGCAGTGTAGGTATTTACCTATGCCGCCATCTTGGATTCTCTTGATTATTCAGAACTCTTGTTTCATGTAAATTTCTTTTTTATTTTATTTTAATAAATTTTTATTGTTCTGATTATTACAGTTGTTCCTCTTTTTTCCCCACATATATCTCCTCCACTTGACTCCCAGCCCACCCTCTGCCCTTACCTCCCCAACTTTGTCCTCAACCATAGGTGTATGATTTTTGTCCAGTCTCTTCCGGTACCCCCTTTCACCTTTTTCCCCCTAAAAATTCTCAGTTCATTCCCTTTCTATGACCCTAATTCTGTATATTCACCAGTTTATTCTGTTCATCAGATTTTCAATTCACTTGATTTTTAGATTCACTTGTTAGATACATATTTGTTGTTCATAATTTTTACCTTTACTGTTTTCTTCTTCTTCTTTTTAAAGAATACCTTTCAGCATTTCATATAATACTGGTTTGGTAGTGATGAACTCCTTTAGCTTTTTCTTATCTGTGAAGCTCTTTATCTGCCCTTCAATTCTAAATGATAGCTTTGCAGGGTAGAATAATCTTGGTTGTAGGCTCTTGCTATTCATCACTTTGAATATTAGCCATTCCCATCTGGCCTGCATAGTTTCTGTTGGGAAATCAGCTGACAATCGCATGGCTGTTCTTTTTAGGTAATTAACTGTTTTTCTCTTGCTGCTTTTAATATTCTCACTTTGTTGTTTGCTCTTGGTATTTTAATTATGATGTGCCTTGGTGTGGTCCTCTTTGGATTTCTTTTGTTTGGGGTTCTGTGTGCTTCCTGGACTTGTAAATCTATTTCTTTCACCAGGTGGGGGAAGTTTTCAGTCATTATTTCTTTAAATAGGTTTTCAGTATCTTGCACTCTCTCTTCCTCTGGCACCCCCATAATTCTGATGTTGGTGTGCTTGAAGTTGTCTCATAGGCTCCTTATACTATCTTCATATATTTTTTATTCTTTTTGCTTTTCCAGCAGAATGTTTTTTGCTTCTCTGTATTTCAAATCTTTGACTTGATTCTTGTGACCCTCTAGTCTGCTGTTAGGTTTCAGTATAATACTTTTTTATTTCAGTCAGTGTATGTTTAATTTCTAGTTCGTCCTTTTTCATCTCCTCTTGGGTCTCACTAAATTTATCCATTTTTTCTAAGAAATTCTTTAAAAAACCTTATAACTGTGGTTTTAAACTCTATATCCAGTCATTTGGTTTCCTCCATTTCTTTTGTTTGTAATCTGTTCTTTTGTCTCTGCATATTTTGCTGGTTTCCTGAGTTGGTAGAGTAGCTTTGTGTTCTAGGTATCCTATGTGGCCCAGTAGCTCTGCCTACCCAGTTACCTGAGGTGAACACTCTTGGTACACTCCTTTGTGGACTGTATGTATAGTCTTGTTGTAGTTGATTGTTTTTGGTATCACTAGGGGGAATTGACCTCCAAGGCCATTGGTTTTGAGGATCAGCTGTGTCTGAGCATGCGCGCTTGCCTCCAAAGCTCTACCTTTTGTGCATGCATGTGAGGTTCTGGACCTCTGCCTCTCTGGTTGCCCCAAGTTTCCATGTGCTCTAGGGACTTGTATGAGTCTGGGTCCCCAGGGTCTCACCTGAAACTGGGTTTCAGTGCAGTTGGACCTGGATTTCAGTGCTGTTGTGAGGTTCTGTTTTCCTCCTGCTAGAGAAAGCCAGCAGCACAATCAGCAGTCAGACCTCTGTATGTGCACTTTTGCACGCACTTATTAGATCAGGCAAAGACTCAAAGCCTCCAGAAACCACCTCTGCCTACAGACTGATAGGGTTTCCAACTTGAATTGCTCCCCAGCAGTTGTCCTCAGGTGTGACCAGAGTTTTCTTCATCAGGGTGGGGCAATTGCTTCTGCCAGGAGGCTAATTTTTACTTTTAATCTCTTACATGACCTCAGGGCAAGGTGTTTTCCAAAAGATGTGTCAATTGTCTTCCCCTGAGGCAAGACAAATGTCTATGTGGGAAAGATGTCCTCTACTATGTAGGAAAGATGTCCTCTGCTTCATGAGAGGACAATTTAGCCAGGAAACTTGGGGTGTCTACTTTCTGAGCTCTGTCCCCCAAGTCCCCAGTTTTGGCTTCTGGTCTCACAACTGCAGTCCACTTTACCTTCCTTCTACTGAAGCACAAGTTGGGTGGCTCCACAGGTAATATTGTGTGTAGGCCCTTTAAGAAGGTGCCTGAATTTTCAGGTGTTACTCTCTGGCAGAAAGCACCCTTCTGCTTTTAATAGCTGGATGTTATGAGGGTACCCTCCTCAGTTTTGGTGCTCTCTGCTGGGGGGCCCAGAGTTCTCAGTGCCAACCCCCCACAGCTGAGATATCTCTCTGGAACTTCAGTTGCTGTCTGTGGATGCCCGGCCAGCTCTTTAGTGCCTCCACCCCTCCTATCAGTCTCTATGTGGTCTCTACTTTAAGTTCTCCGGTGTCAGGGTTCTCTCCTGCAAGTTTTTCATTGATCATTCAGGAAGTTTTCCTGTGTTTTAGTTGTAATACCATTTTGTTCCTAAGAGCATATCTGTGCAGCATTCACTTACTCTGTTGTCATCTTTAATTTCAATAAGTGGTTTCTATTTTCCTTAACAGTTGTCTGTCTAGACACCAGTAATATAATGTTCTGGAAGAAACATCAAAAGAATCATAACCTTTTTCTGTTAAAATAAAAGAAATAAAGTTAGAAAGAAAGAAATAAAGTTAGGAAGAAAGGAAGGAAGGAATGAAGGAAAAAGAAAGAAAGAGAAGGGAGGGAGGGAGGAAGGAAGGAAGGAAAAAAGAAAAAAAAGAAAGAAAGAAGAAAGGAGAATCATAACCTTAGTAAAAGCCTGAAGTAAGTACTCTTGCTATTGATACTAAATGGAATAGATCTTTAGGTATGGCTTTCCATTATAAGCTGATGTTACAGTTTGTCTGGGAAGATCTTTATTTTATTGTCTATTTTGAATGATAACCTTGCTGGATATAGTAATCTTGGTTTCAGACCCTTGCTTTTCTTTACCTTAAATATTTCATGCCATTCTCTTCTAGCCTGTAGAGTTTCTGATAAGAAATCAGGTGTCAGCCTTATGGGAACTCCTTTGTAGATAACAATTTTCTTTCCTCTTGCTGTCTTTAATATTTTCTCTATGTCTTTAATTTTTGGCATTTTAATTATGATGTATCTAGGCATGGACCTATTTGGGTTCTTCTTGCTTGAGGTTCTCTGTGTCTCCTGGACTTGTGTGACTTTTTCCTTTACCAGATTAGGAAAGTTTTCTGCCATTATTTCTTTAAACATATTCTGTATCCCTTTCTACCTCTTCTGGCACACCTGCTATTCAAATATTGTTACATTTCACATTGTCCATAACTCCCTTAAGCTGTCTTCCCATTTATTAATTGTTTTTTTTCTTTTTAGTTATATGATTGATTTTTTTTTCAATTCTGTTTTCTAATTCACTGATTTGATCCTCAGCTTTCCCTAATCTGCTGTTTATTCCTTCCAATTTGTTCTGTATTTGTGCTGTCATTCTTTTTTATTTATTTTATTTTAAAAATATATTTGTATTGATTTCTGAGAGGACGGAAGAGGAATATAGAAACACCAGTGATTAGAGAGAATCACTGATCAGCTGCCTTCTCCCCCCTCTCCCCATCCCAACCCACCTGCAGGGGATTGAGCCCGCAACTCAGGCATGTGCTCTTGACTGGAATCGAACCTGGGATCCTTCAGTCCACAGGCCGACAGTCTATCCACCAAGCCAAACTGGCTAGGACTGTCATTCTTTTTTTACTTTCTTAAACTTTTATTTACTGATTTTAGAGGGAGGGAAGAAGGAAGAGAAACAAAGATTTGTTGCTCTGCTTATTGATGTGTTCATTGGTTGCTGCTTGTAAGTGCCCTGATCAGGATGAAACCTGCAACCTTGGCATGTCAGGATGACACTAAAAAAACTGAGCTACCTGCTCAGGGCGCTTTTTAAAAAAATCTTTATCCAAGGATATTATTTTCATTGGTTTTTAGAGAGAGTGGGAGGGAGGGTGGGGAAAGGGGAAAGAGGCACACATCCATTGGCTGCCTTCTGCATGCACCTGGACTGGAGCTGGAACCTGGGGCACTTACTTTTTTAAAATATATTTTATTGATTTTTTTTTTTTTTTTTTTACAGAGAGGAAGGGAGAGCGATAAAGAGTTAGAAACATCGATCAGCTGCCTCCTGCACAACCCCAGCTGGGGATATGCCTGCAACCAAGGTACATGCCTTTGACTGGAATAGAACCTGGGACTTTTCAGTCCACAGGCTGATGCTCTATCCATTGAACCAAACTGGTTTTCGCACTTTTTAAACTAATTAAAAATGTTTTTCAACTCTTGTAATGACAGGACTTAGCACGTTTGTACAGCTGTTCTAAAAGCCTGTAAAACCCCAGGCTCCTGTCTGGCACCCCTTGGCTGGGGTGAGCTCAGACACTCCTTTCCCCCCCACACACACCTTGCGACCAGAGTTCTGTGGCTCTACTGTGGGCCGTGATGGGCCAGCTCTGGGCCGCCATCCACCTCCCCCAAGGTCAAATCCTTTCTGCCCAACGAACCAGCCCTCCCTGCTGTGGGCAGTGAGTTTTCAGAGTTCCTATATCTTATGCTGCTGAGAATCTTTAACATCATTAATCTGGACTCTGTATCAGGTGAATTTCTTATCTCCATTTCATTTATCTCTTCTTCTGGAGAATTCTCTTGTTTTTTCATTTGGGGTTTGCTTTTTTGTCTCCTCATTTGGGCTGCCTGTTTGGATTTGGGACTATATATTTAGTAAATCTGCTACACCTCTCAATCTCTAGTGCAAGACAGTGTCAAATGCTGTTTCTGACTAATTAGATCAGGCAAAGATTCAAAGCCTCCAGAGACTGCCTCTGTCTATAGACGGATCAGATTTTGTCTTGAATTGCCCTCACATAATCATCCACAAGTGTGGCAAGAGTTTTTTCAACATAGTGGGGCAATTGCTTCTGCCTGGAGGCTAATAGTTATTCTCAGTCCCTATTGAGTCTCAGCAACTCCACACCTTGGGGCAAGGTGTTTTCCAATAGGGTGGCTCAACTGTCTTCCCCCCAGGCAAGGTCAACTTTATAACAAATGTCTATGTGAGAAAGATAACCTCTGCATCATGAAGGAATAACTCAGCACAGAAAACTGGAGTGTTTATCTTCTGAGTTCTAACCCCAGAGCTCCCTATCCTGGCTTCTGCTCAGACAGCTCCAGTCCACTCTGCTCTCCCTCTGTCGGACAGGGAATTTTGTGTGTTGGCCCTTTAAGAGTGTGCCTGAATTTCCAGCCATCTCTCCCTGGCAGACACCAACCCTGTTGCTTTTCAGAGCCAAATGTTATGTGGGTGCCCTTCTCAATTCTGGTGCTCTCTGCTGGAGGGACAAGCTTGGGGATTAGACCCCAGAGTTCTCAGTGGCAACCTCGCACAGCTGAGAATATTAGTAGCTGTCTGTTGGAGCCCGTTCAGCTCTTTCCAGCCTCAGCCCCTCCTACCAATTTTTGTGCGGTCTCCACTTTTGGTCCTCCGTTATCAGGGTTCTTTCCAGCGAGTTTTCTGTTGATTATTCAGGAAGTTTTTCTCTATTTTAATTGTAATTTCAGTTTGGTCCTGGGACCAAGTCCGCACAGCATCCACTTACTCTGCTGCCATTTTTAAAAAATATATATATTTTATTGATTTTGCACAGAGAGGAAGGGAGAGGGATAGAAAGTTAGAAACATCGATGAGAGAGACATCGATCAGCCGCCTCCTGCACGCCCCCTACTGGGGACATGCCCGAAACCAGGATACATGCCCTTGACCGGAATGGAACCTGGGACCTTTCAGTCCTCAGGCTGACGCTCTATCCACTGAGCCAAACCGGTTTCGGCTCTGCTGCCATTTTTAATCTCTTAATAGCCATCCCCATTTAGCATTTTAAAGTTACAATGTGGGAAAGGATTGATTAGGAGCAAAGCTTCCATACCAGCCCATTGAAAAATGCTTTAATAGTTGTAGTGAAAATAATTGTTACCGGGCAGAATGAATGAGGATTTACTTCCTTTGGTTCTGACTTCTGTTTAATGGCATGATGGTTGAATTCTTTAAAACCTGTATCTGGAAGGCATACTAATATGAACATGGTACAGCCTCACTCCATTTCCAAGCAATTTTTCAGTTACTATACTTCTGCTTTGTCGAAGGTGCATCTCTTTCTTACTCTTATTACCTGACTTTCTATTACTCTCAGCTAATCTAGTACATTAGGAATCATGATTTTTTAAAAAATCCTCTCCTAGAAAGATTTTCCTGGTTTCCTCCCCTAACTGTGGAATCACATCAGAGTGATATTCAAGGTCTAGTTTCCTGAAACTTTCTGCCCAATTGTTTTTTGAGATCCATGTGATCTAAAGATAAACAAAAACAAAGAACAAAAACACCTAAAGTATTATTTTCTATTTTTTTGGGGGGAAAAGGTGTTGTGGAGCAGAAAAAGTGACTTTTAGGATAGGGTGTCTGTGGATAAGAAGCAAGAAAATTGTTCCTTTTGGTGAAAAGAAAGGGATATTTTTGCTACTTTTAGGACTAGCTTATCCAAATAATTCCTGGCCTATCTCAATATTTTATCATACAAAATTTTTATTTTTAAAATAACATACACTTAAAATAAAAGGAAATTAAGATGCTCTGAATAAAGAGGGATGTGGCACTTTCTGTTGTCTAACAATTCTCCTACTTCTGGCCTTAATACTCCTCCTTTAAGCAGATGGATGTAACTGATGTCTGACAATGAGTTGATGGTGCCTTTGGAACCATGACACAACAGTGTCGGTAGCTCTGCCAAGTCTGTGGCGAGGGCACCTTCCCATGTCCAAACTATGACCATCACTGGTTCCTTGGCCTCAAGGCTGTGAGGACAGAATTAGGAGCTTATTTTTCTTTGGTTTGTTTATTGCACTGACTTATTAGAGATGATCTCCGACTTTGTACATTTTAACCTCAATATAGTCAACATTTCAACTAAACACAACCCATCTGACCTCTATCCTTTTCTAAGATAAAATGATCCTCATAATATTCTCTGGAAATTTTTCACTCATTGATTGACTCTTATTTTTGTTTTTCCTCATTTCTACCTTCCAAGATAAAAGAAATGCAAACAGGAAATATTAAGCAGTCTTCTATGGAGACATTGCCCAGCTTCCTATTAGATACAGAACCTGAGTTTCTGAGTTGGTGGACACATAGTACAGAGGAATGAAGTTTCAATTTTTGAGGTTTCCCTTCTATCACTCCACATCCATTCATTCTTATATTTTGATAATCTAAAATAGTTTTAAAAAATCTTTTTCTGCCGAAACCGGTTTGGCTCAGTGGATAGAACGTCGGCTTGCGGACTGAAAGGTCCCAGGTTAGATTCCGGTCGGGGGCATGTACCTTGCTTGCGGGCACATCTCCACTGTGGGGCGTGCAGGAGGCGGCTGATCAATTTCTCTTTCTCATCGATGTTTCTGACTTTCTATCTCTCTCCCTTCCTCTCTGTAAAAAAATCAATAAAATATATTTAAAAAAAATCTTTTTCTGACCTTTATATGTCTTACAATGTTATCTAAAAACACTTACTTGAGATTAAAACATGAATCTTGCTTTTCTACATGTGCATCTTCACTTGCTTCCCAGTGTTTGCTTTCATGCTTCCATTGCTCCTACTGTGAAGATGAGTACATTGGTCTGTTGTAGCTTAATGATATCATTCCTATTCATAATCATAATTCTTTGTTTACATAGTGCCTTAGAATCTGGGGAGATTTCACATACACTATTATTGTTCATTACTTAAAAATATTTAGGTGTTTACCATGGACTAGGCACTGCACTGGGGACTGAGAATATAAACATGAAAAAGACAGCTCCTGATTTGCAGGAGCTCACAGGCTCAAAGGGGAGGCATATAGATAATAGACAGGAGACTATATTCAAAAGTAAACTTCTGATAATGGTTTGGTTTCTAAGTAGATTTTTTTAAACTGAAAAGTGAATATATTGACTATAAATGGAATTGTGTTCCTCTGACAGTTTTATTGCATGCCGAATAGCTCAGTTGGTTAGAGCATCATCCCGATAAGTCAAGGTTGGGAGTTTGATCCCTGGTTAGGGCACATACAAGAAATAATTAATGAATGCATAAATAAGTGGAACAACAAATAATCTCTCTCTCTCTTTAAAAAAATCAATAAATAAAATGTTAAAAATC
Organism: Lasiurus cinereus; assembly: GCA_011751065.1. Taxonomy (NCBI): domain Eukaryota; kingdom Metazoa; phylum Chordata; class Mammalia; order Chiroptera; family Vespertilionidae; genus Lasiurus; species Lasiurus cinereus. The sequence continues at coordinate 37,595,658 of JAAGEH010000005.1, read as the reverse complement.
TGAATGAATTGTTATTTTGGCTTATGAAATAGTCTCTTGAGAGCATGGTTGGCACTAAATCTCTGTTGTATCTAGAGAAATGTAAGGATCTAATTGTTGAACTTGAAATCCATATCTATGTCACTCAGTGATCCCACCAAGTCTCAGACAAACAGTGGTGTCCAGTCTGGTCAATTACCTGTCCCCTTTTCACTTCTCAACATTGGTTAACAGTGTCATATAGAGAAGGATTCCTGAAACAGGTGTAACTTTTTCTCTTTTACTAGCATTCTTGTGGTAACTCACACAGAAGAAATTGAGCCTTTTCCCATGCTGCTCTGTAACTTTGGCATCATTCACAGTGGAAATGGATTTGATGGTAAGTGTTATTTCCTGGTCAATAAACATCTTAAATAAAGAAGTGAGTCAGCAGAGCCCATGAAACTTATGAACCGAGATTAGTCACATGAGTAGCGGAGCTGCTTAATCTGAATGTAACTTTCTTTTCATATCATTTCCCTTGAAATTGGGGGGAAATTCACACAACTCTTGCTCAATTTGGCAGCTGCAAGGATGAGATATGACAATACTGATAGTTGTAGCTGTTTGAATAATCACAGTCATTTACCCACTGTAATCGGAACTTTTCCCTTATAAGCTTTAAAGAAGTATGAAGTATTATGAATATTGTTATATTCAATCAAAAGTAAACATGATTGGGGGAGCGAGGCGAGAGAGGTCAATGGGGGGAAAGGGAGACATATATAATATTTTCAACAATAAAGATTAAAAAATAAAAATTAAATAAAAAATTAAAAAGGTAGAGAGAATCCAAGATGGTGGCATAGGTGAACTGCTGCCTCGCACAACAATTTCAAAACTACAACTAAAACACAGAACGGACATCATCCAGAACCACAGGAAAGCTGGCTGAGTGGAAATTTTACAACTAGAAGGAAAGACAGGGGCTCACAGAGACCCAGAGGAGCTGCAAAAAGCTGAGGTACAGAGATGCGTGTGTGGAGAGAGCAGATGCCTGAGAACCTGGCTGGCTTTCTCTGGCGGGAGGGAGACGGAGACTCTCAAAGGCATTGAACCCTTTATTCTATGACACTAAACCCCAGATCCAGCCGAAACTCATACGGGGGGAGTTTGGACTGTGAAAAGGGAGAGGTGCACGGAAATTTAGGGGAGTTGCAAAAGATCAGAAGTCTGGTTGGGTGCATGGCACTGCGTGCAGAGGACTGACTGCTGATTATGCTGCTGGCTTTCACGAGTGGGCGGGAGACAGACCCTCCCAACTGCCAGTCCTAGCTCCATTAAACCCCAGTTTTGGGTGAAACCCTGGGGACCCAGACTCATATGGTCCCAGAGCGCAGGGGAGCCGGAGGGGCAGCAGTCTAGAGACACTGCAAGAGAGTGTGTGCACGCACAAGGACCGCTCCAGCGATTACCCAGTCACGTGAGACTCAGGGGCCATGGAGGGCGGGGCGACTGGAAGGCAAGGCGGGCCATTAAGCCCTGAGACTCCACCCATCCCAAGCTCAACAGAGAGGCTTTTGCAGGTTTGCAACTCTTGTATCATAAGGCTGAATCCAACACAGAAGTTCTCCCAGCATAGTGAAAATGCCAAACAAGGGAAGAGATCACAAACAAAAGAAATGGAGGAAAACAAACAACTGGATATAGAGTTCAAAATTACGCTTATAAGGTTTTTCAAGAATATCCTAGAAAAGTTGGATAAAGTTAGTGAGACCCCAGAGGAGATGAAAAAGAACCAACTAGAGATGAAAAAGGACCAACTAGAAATTAAACATACACTGACTGAAATAAAAAATATTATAGAGTCCTAACAGAAGACTAGAGAAAGGCAAGAATCAAGTAAAAAATTTGAAATATAAAGAATCAGAAAACATTCAACTGGAAAAGCAAGAAGAGAAAAGAAGCCAAAAAATGTGAAGATAACGTAAGGAGCCTCTGGGACAGCTTCTAGCGTACCAACATCAGAATTGTGGGGGTGCCAGAAGAAGAGAGAGAGCAAGATACTGAAAACCTATTTCAAGAAATAATGACTGAAAACTTCCCACATCTGGTAAAAGAAATAGACTTACAAGTCCAGGAAGCACACAGAACCCCATATAAAAGGAATTCAAAGAGGACTACACCAGGACACATCATAATTAAAATACCAAGAGCAAAAGACAAAGAGAGAATATTAAAAGCAGCAAGAGAAAAACAGTTCATTACCTACAAAGGAGTACCCATAGAATGTCAGCTGATTTCTCAACAGAAACAATGCAGGCCAGATGGGAGTGGCAAGAAATATTCAACCTGATGAATAGCAAGAACCTACAACCAAGATTACTCTACCCAGCAAAGCTATCATTCAGAATTGAAGGGCAGATAAAGAGCTTCACAGATAAGAAAAGGCTAAAGGAGTTCATTAACTCCAAACCAGTATTATATGAAATGCTGAAAGGTACTCCTTTAGAAGAGGAAGAAGAAAAAGGTAAAAGCCAAAAAATTATGAACAACAAATACATATCTATCAACAAGTGAATCTAAAAATTAAGTGAATTAAAAATTTGATCAACAGAATAAACTGGTGAATATAATAGAATCAGGAGCACAGAAAGAGAGTGGACTGATCATTCTCAGGGGGAAAGGGGTGAGGGGTGTACAGGGAGAGACTGGACAAAAATCGTACACCCATGGACGAGGTCAACGGGAAGGAGGTAAGGGTAGACGGAAGGGTGGGAGCTGGGTGGAGGGGAGCTATGGAGGGGAAAAAAGAGAAACAAATGTAATAATCTGAATAATAAAGATTTAATTAAAAAAATTAAAGAAGTAAAGATGGTTAAGAAAAGTACTCGAACATAGTTAAAAGAAATTGCTCTTTTACTTCTAATTTGGATGTTTTGGAATGAAGCAGTTCTGTGCTTTCAAAATTCATGTGACTAGAAATGTACCTTTGAAACGTATATGATCTTTTTAATTAACCAAACTGGTTTGACTCAGTGGATAGAGTATTGGACTGTGGACAGAAAAGGGTCAAAGGGCATGTATCTTGGTTGCAAGCACATCTCTGGTAGAGGGGTGTGCAGGAGGCAGCTGATTGATATTTCTCTCTCATCGATGTTTCTAACTCTCTATCCTTCTCTCTTCCTCTCTGTCATAAATCAATAAAATGTATATTTTTAAAAAGGTGAGTGGAGGAGAATCTAAGATGGCGGCATAGGTAAACACCTACACTGCTGCCTCGCACAACAATTTCAAAACTACAACTAAAAGACAAAACAGACATCATCCAGAACCACAGGAAAGCTGGCTGAGTGGAAGTTCTACAGCTAGAGGGAAGGAGTGGGGCTCATGGAGACCCAGAGGAGCTGCAAAAAGCTTAGGTACGGAAATGCGTGAGTGGAGTGAGTGGGTGCCGGAATACCTGGCTGGTTTTCTCTGGCAGGAGGGAAACGGAGACTCTCAAAGGCATTGAACCCCTCATCTTACGAAACTAAACCCCAGATCCAGCCGAAACTCATACGGGGGGAGTTTGGACTGTGAAAAGGGAGAGGTGCACGGAAATTTAGGGGTGTCGCAAAAGATCAGAGGTTTGGTGGCGCATACAGCACTGCGCAAAGGACAGATTGCTGATTGTGCTGCTGGCTTTCATGAGTGGGTGGGAGACAGACCCTCCCAACTGTGCCACTTCTGACTCCACTAAGCCCCTGTTTCGGGTGAAACCCTGGGGACCTAGACTCATGTGGTCCTGAAGCCCAGGGGAGCTGGAAAGGCAGCGGTCTAGAGGCACTATAGGCGCGCTTGCACAAGGACTGCTCCAGCGATTACCCAGTCACATGAGACTCAGGGGCCGTGGAGCGTGGGGCCGACTGGAAGGCAAGGCGGTCCCATAAGCCCTGAGACTCCACCCATCCCAAGCTCAACAGAGGCTTCTTCGGTTTTGCAAGTCTGGTACCATAAGGCTGAATCCAGCACCGAAGTTCTCCCGGCATAATGAAAATGCCGAGACAAGGGAAGGGATCACAAACAAAAGAAATGGAGGGAAAAAAACCAACTGGATACAGAGTTCAAAACTACGCTTATAAGGTTTTTCAAGAATATGCTAGAAAAGCTGGATAAAGTTAGCGAGAGCCAAGAGGAGATGAAAAAGGACCAACTAGAGATGCAAAGGTCCAACTAGAGATGGAAAAGGTTCAATTAGAGATGAAAAAGGACCAACTAGAAATTAAACATACACTGAAATAAAAAAAATATTATACAGAGTCCTAACAGCAGACTAGAGAAAGGCAAGAATCAAGTCAAAAATTTGAAATATAAAGAAGCAGAAAACATTCAACTGGAAAAGCAAGAAGAGAAAAGAATCCAAAAATGTGAAGATAATGTAAGTAGCCTCTGGGACAGCTTCTAGCGTAGCAACATCAGAATTGTGGGGGTGCCAGAAGAAGACAGAGAGCAAGATACTGAAAACCTATTTAAAGAAATAATGACTGAAAACTTCCCACATCTGGTGAAAGAAGAAGACTTACAAGTCCAGGAAGCACACAGAACCCCATATAAAAGGAATCTAAAGAGGACCACACCAAGACACATCATAATTAAAATACCAAGAGCAAAAGACAAAGAGAGAATATTAAAAGCAGCAAGAGAAAAACAGTTCATTACCTACAAGGTAGCACCCATACGACTGTCACCTGATTTTTCAACAGAAATGATGCAGGCCAGACGGGAGTGGCAAGAAATATTCAATGTGATGAATAGCAAGAACCTACAACCAAGAATAATCGATCCAGCAAAGCTATCATTCAGAATTGAAGGGCAGATAAAGAGCTTCACAGATAAGAAAAGGCTAAAGGAGTTCATCAACTCCAAACCAGTATTATATGAAATGCTGAAAGGTACTCTTTTAGAAGAGGAAGAAGAAAAAGGTAAAAGCCAAAAAATTATGAACAACAAATACATATCTATCAACAAGTGAATCTAAAAATTAAGTGAATTAAAAATTTGATCAACAGAATAAACTGGTGAATATAATAGAATCAGGAGCACAGAAAGGGAGTGGACTGATCATTCTCGGGGGGAAAGGGGTGAGGGGTGTACAGGGAGAGACTGGACAAAAATCATACACCTATTGATGAGGTCAATGGGAGGCAGGTAAGGGCAGAGGGAAGGGTTGGAGTTGGGTGGAGGGGTGCTATGGAGGGGAAAAAAGAAAAACAAATGTAATAATATGAATAATAAAGATTTAATTAAAAAATAAATAAAAAGGTGGGTGGATGGGGTCAATGTGATTGCTTTTAAATGTCAATATGATGGGTTAGTAGGCTGATTATCTATCTCAACATTTTAAAGTCTATTTATAGAGAGAAACCAAGATGGCAGCATAGGCGAACACCTAAGCTGCTGCCTTGCACAACAATTTCAAAACTACAACTAAAAGGCAGAACGGACATCATCCAGAACCACAGGAAAGTTGGCTGAGTGGAAATTCTACTAGTATAAGGAAAGAGAGAGGCTCACAGACATTCAGAAGAGCTGCAAAAAGTTGAGGTAAGGAGACACGCACATGGAGAGGACAGGCAGTGGAGTGCTTGGCTGATTTCCTCTAGCACAGCGGTTCTCAATCTGTGGGTCGTGACCTGTTTTCTGATGGTCTTAGGCTCTACAGCAGTGACCCACAGGTTGAGAACCACTAGCAGGGTCGCCTAAGACGATCAGAAAACACAGATATTTACATTACAATTCACCACAACACGAGGAACTGTATTAAATGGTCACAGCATTAGAAAGGTTGAGTACCACTGCTCTAGCAGGAGAGAGCTTGGAACTCCTGACTGCACTAAATCCCAGACCCGACTTCACTGAACTCCAGTTCTGGGTGAGACTCATATGAGGGGAGTCTGGACTGTCATGAAAAGAGGAGGTGGACAGAAACTTAGGGGAGCCGTGAAAAGGCAGAAGTCTGGAGCACAAGAGGGCGCACACAGAGGTCTGACCGCTGATTGTGCTGCTAGCTTTCTCAAGTGGGAGGAAGACAGAACCTTCCAACTGCACTGAAATCTACTTCCAACTGCACTGAAACCCAGATTTGGGCAAGACCCTGGGGACCCAGATTCATAGGGGTCCTTGGAGTTCATGGAAACTCAGGGGAGCCAGAAAGGCAGAAGCCTGGAGGCACATGTGCATACGTGTGCACAGGGAGCGCTGCAGCGATTACCGAGGGACACTGAGACCCACAGGCCATGTAGGGCAGGGCTGACTGGAAGTCAAGGCTGTCTCTATCAGCCCTGAGACTTCGCCCCATCCAAGCTGAACTGAGAGGCTTTTGCAGTTTTGCAAGTCTTGTCTCATAAGAGAGTCTCCAGCAGAGACACAGGTGATCCTCATAACCAATTGGCTTGGAGGTTAATTTCTCCCAGTGATACCAACAACAATCAAAACTTAATTACAACAAGGCTGTACACACAGTCCACAAAGGGGTGCACCAAAAGATTCCACCTCACGTAACTGGGGGTGCGGAGCTACTGGGCCATTTAGGACACCCAGCACACAAAGCTACTCTACCAGCTCAGAGAAGCAGAAAAATGTGGAGACAAGGGAACAGATCACAAACAAAATAAATGGAGGAAAGCAAACGACTGGATATAGAGTTCAAAACCATGGTTATAAGGTTTTTCAAGAATTTCCTAGAAAAGATGGATAAATTTAGTGAAACCCAAGAGGAGATGAAAAAGGACCAACAGAAATTAAACATACACTGACTGAAATACAGAGACCTAACAGCAGACTAGAGGAACACAAGAATCAAGTCAAAGATATGAAATACAAAAAAGCAGAAAACACTCAACTGGAAAAGAAAAAAGAAAAAAAAGAATCCAAAAATGCGAAGATAGTGTAAGGAACTGCTGGGACAACTTTAAGCATATCAACATCAGAATTATGGGGGTGCCAGAAGAAGAGAGAATGCAAGATACTGAAAAGCTATTTGAAGAAATAATGATTGAAAACTTCCCCCACCTAGTGAAACAAATAGACTTACAAGTCCAGAAAGCACACAGAACCCCAAACAAAAGGAATCCAAAGAGGACTACACCAAGACACATCATAATTAAAATACCAAGAGTGAAAAACAAAGAGAGAATATTAAAAGCAGCAAGAGAAAAACAGTTAATTACCTACAAGGGAGCACCCATATGACTGTCAGCTGATTTCTCAACAGAAACGATGCAGGCCAGATGGGAGTGGCAAGAAATATTCGTGATGAATAGCAAGAACCTACAACCAAGATTACTTTACCCAGCAAAGCTATCATTCAGAATTGAAGGGCAGATAAAGAGCTTCACAGATAAGAAAAAGCTAAAGGAGTTCATCAACACTAAACCAGCATTATATGAAATACTGAAAGGTACTCTTTAAGAGGAAGAAGAAGAAAAAGTAAAGACAAAAATTATGAACAACAAATACGTATCTATCAACAATTGAATCTAAAAATCAAGTGAGAAGATGGCGGCATAGGTAAACACCTACATTCGCACAACAATTTCAAAACTACAACTAAAAGACAGAACGGACATCATCCAGAACCACAGGAAAGCTGGCTGAGTGGAAATTCTACAACTAGAAGGAAAGAGAGGGGCTCACAGAGACCCAGAGGAGCTGCAAAAAGCCAAGGTACTGAGATGCGTGCGCTGAGAGAGCGGGTGCCGGAGTACCGGGCTGGCTTTCTCTGGCTGGAGGGAAACGGAGACTCTCAACGGCATTGAACCCCTTATCTTACGACACTAAACCCCAGATCCAGCCGAAACTCATACGGGGGAGTTTGGACTGTGAAAAGGGAGAGGTGCACGGAAATTTAGGGGAGTCGCAGAAGATCGGGTCCGGTCTCGCACGGTGCTGCGCGGAGGACAGATTGCTGATTGTGCCGCTGGCTTTCGCGAGTGGGCGGGAGACAGACCCTCCCAACTGTGCCACTTCTGAGTCCACTGAGCCCCTGTTTCGGGCGAAACCCTGGGGACCTAGACTCGTGTGGTCCTGGTGCGCAGGGGAGATGGAAAGGCAGCGGTTAGAGGCACTGCGGGTGCGTGTGTGTACAAGGACCGCTCCAGCCATTACCCAGTCACGTGAGACTCGGGGGCCGTGTAGGGCGGGGCCGACGGGAAGGCAAGGCGGTCCCTTAAGCCCTGAGACTCCACCCCTCCCAAGCTCAACTGAGGCTTCTGTGGCTCTGCGTCTGCTATCATAGGGCTGAATCCAACACAGAAGTTTCCCCGGCATAGTGAAAATGCCGAGACAAGGGAAGGGATCACAAACAAAAGAAATGGAGGAAAAAAAAAAAGACGATATAGAGTTCAAAACCACGCTTATGGGGTTTTTCAAGAATATGCTAGAAAAGATGGATAAATTTAGAAAGACCCAAGAGAAGATGAAAAGAGACATACTAGAGATGCAGGGGAGCCAACTAGGGATGGAAAAGGTTCAACTGGAGATGATAGAAGACCAAATAGAAATTAGACATACACTGACTGAAATAAGGAATATTGTACAGAGTCCTGGCAGCGGACTGGAGAAAGGCAAGAATCAAGTAAAAAATTTGAAATATAAAGAGGCAGACAACATTCAACTGGAAAGGCAAGAAGAGAGGAGAATCCAAAGGTGTGAACATAATGTGGGGAGCCTCTGGGACAGTTTCGAGCGTGCCAACATCAAAATTGTGGGGGTGCCAGAAGAAGAGAGAGAGCAAGATACTGAAAACCTATTTAAAGAAATAATGACTGAGGGGGACCGGGATCCGGGGAAGGAGCCGCCCGCGTTCCCGGCCCGGAGGCGGGCTCGCCGGCGAGGTCGAGGCCCCGGGACCTGGGGGGACGTTCCCCGCAGCACAGGGCGCCGGGCTGGGCCCTGCAATGGGGAAAAGCAGGCATGGAACGCGGACTAAAGGAGCTCCGCTCGGCGCCCCGCCGTCCTCCTCCCAGTGCTGGACTGAGTCCCCTCTGCTGGCGACGCCCGCGGGGGAGAGGGACGGGGCTGGGGGGCTGGGGCGCTGGGGCACTGGGGCCAGGCTGCAGACCCTGAGACCCTCACGCTGAGGCTGGGGCTGAGACCCTCGCGCTGAGGCTGAGGCTGAGACCCTCGCGCTGAGGCTGGGGCTGAGGCTGGGACCCTCGTGCTGAGGCTGGGGCTGAGGCTGGGACCCTTGTGCTGAGGCTGAGGCGCTGAGACCCTCGTGCTGAGGCTGAGGCTGAGACCCTCACGCTGAGGCTGGGGCTGAGGCTGGGACCCTCGTGCTGAGGCTGGGGCTGAGGCCCTCATGCTGAGGCTGGGGCTGAGGCGGGGACCCTCGTGCTGAGGCTGAGGCTGAGGTGCTGAGACCCTCGTGCTG
>JAAGEH010000005.1:37571659-37586275 GCA_011751065.1 Lasiurus cinereus | reverse complement strand
CCCTCGTGCTGAGGCTGAGGCTGAGGTGCTGAGACCCTCGTGCTGAGTCTGAGGCTGAGACCCTCGTGCTGAGGCTGAGGCTGAGACCCTCGTGCTGAGGCTGAGGCCGAGGCGCTGAGACCCTCGCGCTGAGGCTGAGGCTGAGCGGTGCGTCCTCGGCTCTCGCCAGGGCACCTGCCCTCTAGGCTTCCGGTGCGGCTCGGGCATGGCCGGACCTGCAGGAGCGAGCGCCGGTGCTGGTTCCCTTAACCCCTGTGACCCCGCGGCCTCCCGCCCCCCCCCTACGTGTGTGTGCTGCAGCTGTGGCAGCAGGAGAAGGTCGGCTCAGTGGGTAGAGCGTCGGCCAGCAGACTGAAGAGTCACTCACGGTGGAGCCCGCGGAGGCCTTGCTGCTCCAGACCCACCCGTGACTGATAATTCTCAGGGGGAAAGGTGTGAGGGGTATACAGGGAGAGACTGGACGGAAATCATACACCTATGGATGAGGTCAACGGGAGGGAGGGAAGGGTGAGAGCTGGGTGGAGGGGTGCTATGGAGGGGAAAAAAGAAAAACAAATGTAATAATCTGAATAATAAAGATTTAATTTAAATAAAAAAAATAAATAAAAATAAAAACATTTTAATGCCGAAAAAAATAAAAAAATAAAAAACAAAACAAAGCAAAAAATAAAAAATAAAAATCAAGTGAATAAAAAATCTGATGGACAGAATAAACTGGTGAATATAATAGAATCAGGGGCATAGAAAGGGAGTGGTCTGACAATTCTCAGGGGAAAAGGGTGAAGGGTGCAGGGAGAAACTGGACAAAAATTATACACCTATACACCTATGGATAAGGACATTGGGGGTGAGGGAAGGGCAGAGGGGGGGTGGGAGCCGGGTGGAGGGGCGCTATGGGGAGAAAAAAAAGGAACAATTTTAATAATCTGAACAATAAAGATATATTTTAAAAAAAAAGAAAGAAAAAGAAAATAGCTACTTTATAGGATAGTTTTACAGATTAGTAGTATCAAATACTGGACTATAGTAGCTAAAAAGTATTATTTCCCATCTTATACTTCTCCATGCACCCACCACCCATTTCTCCCTATACACACACACACACACACACACACACACACACACACACACACTACCTGTCAGGAAGAAACAGGATCTTTCTTTCCTATAAGAACTAAACCCACCTCATCGTAGGTAATTTCTTTTCCTGCAATGTGTAAACTCATTGCTCACTTTGAAGGAATAAAAACATCACTGTTTTTTCTACCATTCTTTCCAGCTCTTAGACATATGTAACTTTTTCCCATATATTCTCAACACATGGATTTTATCATTGAAGAGAACATATCAGGTCATCAAAGCCTATTTTGTTTTGCTTTTCATTATCCAAATTTTAAACTCTTGATTTTGTAGCTCAAAATATATACAATTTTACCTAGTCCACAGAAAATAGGAATTCACAATCTGCAATTTTGCTAACTTGATTTATGAGTATCTCTGAACACACAAAACCTATATAATAGGGAAAATTTTTTCTATTTACATCTAAAAGCATGGTCAAAATTCAGCCTTTGACTTTCCTTCCAATGGTAATGGGTTTACTTGTGGATGGGCCCTTAACCCCATGAGTGAACCACATTTTTTGTCTAGTACCTAAATTAGGTATAACTCACAGAGCTTAGTTCAGGAAACTAGAAAATAAAAACAGTCAAAGGTATAATCATTGCAGAGCATCAAATTTGGGTCAAGATGCCATGAGACTCCACCTGTCCCAAAGGAGATCCTCAATTAACCTACAAAGGAAGTGCTTTCTCTTTCTGACTCTTAGACTGCAGGATAGTCTGCAATTAGAATCATTATCTCTTTTTTAAAACCCATTGGACAAAAACAAAACAAGAGATATTTATTGAAGATATTTCCAGAAATACTTGGACATCAGAAATATCAAAAACAGGTAGAGCTATTTCCAGAAAGCTCTCAGACCCTATAAAGTGGTACCTCGAGATACAAGTGCCCTAACATACGAGATTTTTGAGATATGAGTCGTCGAGCGAGCGATTTCTGCTTTGAAATACGAGCAACAGTTGAGATACGAATAATCGCGTGGATCGGCAGGCTGCACAGGACCCACCAGTTTACTTCGACTTGAGCGTCTCATAGTTTCCCATGCCTCAAGGTTTACGGAACGAATTAAACTCGTATCTCGAGGTACCACTGTATTCTTTTTTCCTCTTTTTATTGCATTTATTGTGGTAACACTTGTTAACAAAATTATACAGGTTTCAGGTCCACAATTCCACAACACAAATCACCTGGATAATGTATTGAATGTTCACCACCCCAAATCAAGTCTCCATCCATCACCATTTATCCCCCCTAAAACTTTCTCCACCTCTACCCACTCCACCTCCTCCCTGGCAATCACCACATTGTTGTCATCAGATACTATATTCTGAACACAGTTCTTTAAGACAAGAGGCACATATCAGACAGAGCCTTTAATCTGCCAAAGATGTTCAGCAACTAAAGCAAAGCACAAAATAGATGAGGACTTCTGGTTGGGGAAGCCTTCACAGAAAAAACTAAGCCTCGAAGGACAAGAAAAATCTCAATAAACAAATTTGAGGAAGGACTCTTACCTCCTAGCATGTAAACCTGGATTTTTGGAAGTTACCTGAGAAGGTCAGAGTGCTAATTGACACAACTTAGCCTTCAAATTCTGATGGGTAAAAACGAAACCTTATTCTCTATACTTTACTTTCTATTCCAAGTTCTTATAGAGCTAAAGTAGTGAAAACTTAATTTTAGGAATTGCTGAATGCCCCTTTTTCTCCACAGTTGTATCTAAGTTCCATAGAGTCAATAATACCACAGAGTCAAGAATGGGATGGTGAGGAAATTTAACTCTTGGTTATTACCGCATATTCTGATATTTGCTGAGATGTCCATCACCCCATTTTGATCCTGTACCAATTGTTCCCAGAGTTGCTATTTAACAGGCCCTTACTTCTGTCCATAGCCCTTTTAGGAGTATAACTCTCTCATGTTTGCTGCTCCAGAACCCATGTGATCCCTCTCCATTATGTAGTGTGGTTGGGGCGGGATTGACATAAACCACCACACCTCCCAACCAGTTATGCTGGTGGGTCCTGATTGGCCCAGGCATAATCCCATCCCTCTTGCCTTAATGGCAAGTCCTTAATCACAGTGAATCTTTTAGGAATAAGCATGTGACTGGCATTGGTGCAAACTGAATCCCAGTAATATTTTTCCATGGTTAGGAAAATAAATTCCCTTTCTAAACAGGCAAATGCTAAATTTGGGACTGATAGAACCATTTTGCTATTAGGAAAGAAGCTAGCCTGAGGACTAAGCCAATACCCATAAGACAACAGCAATGGAGACAGTACCTGATCAAATCTCCCTCCTCTGAGCCTTACTACTGAGCCAATAAAATCTACGTATTTTTAAAAATACGTTTGAATTGGATTTTTTAAATTACTTCTATACATGACCATTCTAATGAATCTAGCCTACTTTATAGTGACATTCCTGGGTGCATTGAAAATATTTTGGTTTTTCTGGATCCTCTGGGGCTCAGAGAATTCTGGGAGGCTTTTTAGGCCTTACCAATAGACATACCGCATAATCATTTCTTTTTCACTATCTTGCTGCCCCCTAGGGGACAACCTCAAGTATATCAACATCAGAATTATGGGGGTGCCAGAAGAAGAGAGAGAGAAAGATACCAAAGAATACCACACCAAGACACATCATAATTAAAATGCCAAGAGTGAAAGACAAAGAGAGAATATTAAAAGCAGCAAGAGAAAAACAGTTCATTACCTACAAGGGAGCACCCATACAATTGTCAGCTGATTTCTCAACAGAAACTATGCAGGCCAGACAGGAGTGACAAGAAATATTCAAAGTGGTGAATAGCAAGAACCTACAACCAAGATTACTCTATCCAGCAAAGCTGTCATTCAGAATTGAAGGGCAGATAAAGAGCTTCACAGATAAGAAAAAGCTAAAGGAGTTCATCAACACCAAACCAGTATTATATGAAATGCTGAAAGGTACTCTTTAAGAAGACAAAGAAGAAAAAGGTAAAGATAAAATTATGAACAACAAATACATGTCTAATAACAAGTGAATCTAAAAATCAAGTGAATAAAAAATTTGATGAACAGAATAAACTGGTGAATATAATAGAATCAGGTGCATAGAAAAGCCGTGGACTGACAATTCTTGGAAGAAAAAGGGTATGGGGTACGGAAGAGACTGGACAAAAAGCATACACATGATGAGACAGTGGTAGGGAGGTAAGGGCAGATGGAGAGGAGCTATGGAGGGAAAAAAGAGAAACAATTGTAATAATCTAAACAATAAAGATTTATTAAATTAAAAAGAATAAAAATAAAATACATTTAAGTCTAAAAAAGAATAATAATACAATTTTATAAACAAAAATCAGGTGCAAAAATGAATACTAATTTAGAATAAGAAAAGCAATTAAATTACAATTTTAAAAAGTTGACATCTAGTCGTTTAGTTCATGGAAAGGGTGGACCAAAGGGTACTAGGTTCATTTCTGGTCAAGGGCACTTTCTTGGTTGCAGGCTCCTCCCCAGCCTGGAACCTGGCCAAGACACCTGCAGGAGGCAACCAATCAGTGTGTTTCTCTCACATTAATGTTTCTCTCTGTCTTTCCCTCTCTTTTCCTCTCTCCCTAAAAATCAATGGGAAATTATCCTTAGGTGAGGATTAACAACAACCTATATATATAAAAGCCTAAAAAATGACTGAAAATATAAAATCTTAAAAAAAGTAAAATAAAATAAAAGCCTAAGTGACTGTTATGACTGAACAACCAGAACAACCGGTGGACCGGTTGCTATGATATGCACTGACCACTAGAGGGCAGACAATGCAGGAGTACCCCTGGGTGGTCAGTGCACTCCCACAGCCAACCTCCCATGGCCAGCCAACCTTCCTCAGTCCCTCCCCCCATCCAGCAGGTCTGTCTGGCAGCCTGCAGGCCCCCAGGTCTTGACCAGGCTGGCCCTGATTGGAACTGAATGAGATAGCTCTAATAAGCCCTGATCACCAGCCAGGCCTAGGGACCCCATTCATGCACAGATTTCATGCACCAGGCCTCTAGTAAATAAACAAATATAAGTAACTGACAAATACTATATATATATAGATAAACAATATTTATTTCCTGAAATGCTTACATAATATTTTTAATATTTTAATATGTTAATTTTTAAATCAACAGACTATAAAATTAACTTTGTTCTGGTGTGCAGTTTATGATTGTAACAGATATAGATTTATGAAACTGCTAACACAATATGATATAGAACAGCTAATCACAACCAAATTTCCTTATACTATACCTTTGTAGTCAAATCCATCTCTCAACCCTAATCCCTGGAGTGTAGAGATTTGTTCATCTTCCATATAGTTGTATCTCTTCCAAAGTTCCATACAAATGGAATCACATACTATGTAAATGTTTTCCATTCAACAAAATACCTTGGTGATTTTTCCATTTTTTTGCTTGTTTGTATAGTTCAATCCTGTTTACTGTTAAATTCCCTCAAAAACCTTCTCCACTTACAGTTATTCCTACCTTGATTGATGGCAATTTTTTTTAATATATTTTATTGATTTTTTACAGAGAGGAAGGGAGAGGGATAGAGAGTTAGAAACATCAATGAGAAAGAGACATTGATCAGCTGCCTTCTGCACGCCCCCTACTGAGGATGTGACCACAACCAAGATACATGCCCTTGACCGGAATCAAACCTGGGACCTTTCAGTCCACAGGCCGGCGCTCTATCCATTGAGCCAAACCGGTTTTGGTGGTTGATGGCAATTTTATCCTTGTAGTTGTTTAAGCCAAGTGCCTTTAAGTAATCCTTGAATCCTCTTTTCCTCTCAACCCTACTCCTAATCTGGAGGAAATCATGTTAGCTCTATCTTTAACATATATTGAGAATCTAATCACTGCTCAACACATTCAATGCTACCCCCTTGATCTGAGCACATCATTTCTCACCTGGGTTACTGCAACAACCTCCTACCTTGTTCCTGAGCTCCTTCCCTTGACTTCCCTACAATCTACTCTCAATATAGCAGCTTCAGTGATCCTTTTGAAAGTGTAAATCATATCATAAAACATCTCTGCTCAAAATTCTACACAGCCTTCCCATTCCATCATAGTAAAAGCCAAAGTCTTTTAACATGGCTTATAAGACCCTACAGCATCTGGTCCCCACTTATCTCTCCAATTTCATCCCCTTGATCTCTTCTCATTCTTTCTGCACCAGCCTCAGTGGCCATTCTGTTCCTCAAATACACTAAGCAAACTTCCACTTTAGGGTCTACTTGTTTTCTTTGCCTAGAATTCTGTCCCTCCAGATTTCCATTAAAAAATTTTACCACTTTCTTCAAGACTTTGATACAATCTCTCTTTCTCAATGAGGCTTATCCTAACTACTCTATTTAATACCATAACTTATCCTATCCCACGTCCCCCTTGCACCTCATTTCTTTTCATCTATAGGCCCATCACCTTCTAATATACTATATAATTAACTTATACACAATGCTGATGTTTACTGTGAAATTCTCCAATGGAATGTAGGCTCCTGCGAGTGGAGACTTTGTTTTATTCACTGATGTATATCCTAAGCACCTAGTGCAGAACCTGGCATACAGCAAGTAGTCAATATATGAACATATATGAATGAATAAAGAAGGAAAAGTACACATTCTGGGGCTTAATACGTTGTTACACACCAAACAGGTCAGCTTATCAAATGCACAAACTTCCAAGTTCTCTTCAGTATTGAAGACCTAGGTCATAGTTTCAGCTTTCTGAGCTGAGGAGCAGAGGGCAACATCTTTGACTTGTGATTTTTGCCTGTCAATTCAGCAGTGGCTGTTAGCCTCAGCATCTTACATGGTTAAATACTTACAAGAGAAGAGAAAACATCCACACCTGCTGGCCCAGGATGCTGAGGAGAGCTGCGCAGATGGTACACAATGTACAAAACTAATGCAATGGCCTGGCTAGTCAGCATTCCTGTCCCACATGTTGATACCTCACACCCTCACCTTCCCAACATCCAGAAAAGCTCCACCCTGGGACCTTGACAGGGATGGTTACACCCAGGCAAGGGATAATAAAACTTCACCCTAGATTATAATGTTCTTTATTTTACATAAATGAGTGAGATCATGTGGTATTTTTCTTTCATTGCCTGGCTTATTTCACTTAACATAATACTCATTTATGGAAAATAAAGAACATTATAACCTGATGAACAAAAAAGATAGATAAAGAGGCAGTAAAGCATCAAACCGATTGTCAAATTACAACAGGAAGGCTGGAGAGTGTTGGGGAGAGGAAAAGAGATTAACCGAATGACTTGTATGCATTCATATAAGCACAACCAATAGACACAAGACACTGGGGGGGAGGATGAGGGCATGCGACAGAGGGTAGGGGAGTCTGGGGGAAAGTCAAGTCGGGGGGGGGAAGGAGATATATGTACTACTATGTGTAATACTTTAAACAATAAAAATAATTAAGAAAGTAAGAAAGAAGAAAGGAAGGAAGGAAGGAAGGAAGAAAAAAAGGAAAGAAGGAAGGAAAGAAGGAAAGAAAGAAAGACTTCACCCTATGGAATGCCTATCATGTGCCAGACATTATTTCACTTAATTACACAGATACCCATGAATCGAGTTCTTAATGCAGAGGCTCCAAAGGCTGGTATTGTCTATAGCAGGTGCTCACAAATTGCTTCAAGAAGCAACAACATCTTGAAGAGTTGGGGTGTAGGGCAGAATTTTCCTATTTCTCTAAGTAGTAATTACGCTTGGACTGCCTGCAAAAGTCACAAGCTTTGTCAGTTGGTGGTTTCATGAAGACAAGAGCCTGCTTTGCCCTTCCCTCTTCTACTATGACTATTAGTCTTTGCTATGCCACCTTGCCACCTCATGGCATTGCTTTCTAGCCAGCCCATCAAGGTTGGAAGCCATGTGTTGCATCCCAAAACCTCACATGTTAGTTATGCCTACAAGTAGAGAAAGACATACCAACTTAATAATTATTCAAGTGCCTTTCACATATCTGGCAAATATTTATTGACCACCCACTATCAGCCAAGATATTTTATAGACACTTAATATTCATCAAACAAAAGAAACATATCCCTGTTCCCAGGAGCATACATTCTAGTAGAAGGGAAATGAGACTAAATAATTAGATAATTTTTCCTTACAAATCAAAATCAGATACTGAAAAATGCTATGTGGATAATTCAGAACCTCTCTGAAGAGGTGACAGTTAAACAAAGACCTCAAGACCAAAACCAAAGTCTCCATGCTAAGATTGTGAGGAAGTACATTCTAGGCAAAAAGATCAGCTAATGCAAAGGTCCTGAGGCTGGAATGAGCTTGGGGTGTGGCAGACAGAGAAAAAGGTCACTGTGGGTGGAGGAGAGTTGGCAGAAGAGATAGTGGCCATGGCTGGGGTGGGAGTGGTAGTTGTGGCTTCATCACAGGCTTTGTGGACTTGGGTAAGGAATGTGGATTTTATCTAAATGCTAATAGAGAGCTTTAAGTGAGGGATGATATGACCTAATTTATATTTCTAAAAGATCATTCTGGACACTAGGAAAATGGATTTTAGTAGGTAAAGGTGGAAGAAGGGAGGCAGGAGGCAATCCATTTGCCCAGATGAGGGATGATGATAGTGGTTGAGGACATAGCAGTGGAGACAAAACTCTCAGATTCACTTGTGTTTGGGCCAAGAGGCAGCAGGAATTGCTGGTGGATTGGACATGAGGGTTAAGAGCAGGTCTGACATCCTTGTATTCACAGACAAATGGCTTATTGACCTTATCTCTCAAGCAAGCTGAATACCTAAAGGATATAGTTCATTTACTACCTGTTTCTCTACAAAAATCTGTCCCACTTCATTTACAATAGAGTTGTCCATTAGCAAAATCACACACAGAGATCTTCAGAAAGACCTCTGAAGAGACCTGATATTATTGAATTGTCACGTTTGAAAAATTGACTAAAAAGGTACTGTATCAAGTAAGAGATAAGCCGAAAACAAGTTTGGCTAAGTGGATAGAGTGTTGGCTGCAGACTGAAGGGTCCCAGGTTCGATTGTGGTCAAAGGCATGTACTTTGGTTGTGGGCACATCCCCAGTAGGGGGTGTGCAGAAGGCAGCTAATTGATGTTTCTCTCTCATTGATGTTTCTATCTCTCTATCCCTCTCCCTTCCTCTCTGTGAAAAATCAATAAAATACATTTTTTTAAAAAAATTAAGAGATAAACCTATTGTATGTGTATTCATAATCACATATACAACCAACATGCATAACTATTATTTTAAAAATCATTTGGGACCAAAAATTAAGTTGCAGCCTATATTTTTCCAGATCCTTTCATTGCTTCCATAGAATTTAACATACAGAACAACTCTTGTTAATAATCACAATGCCCCAATTGAAAATAAAGATAAAGGCTGCTATCCCTATTGTATAGAAGAGTAAACTAAGGTGCAGAGGAAATAAAAGATAGAAGCTCAAGAAGTGAAATATTTTGTTCAAAGATCTCCAACTAGTCCCTGGTAGTGCCAGACCTCCTGGCCCTTAGTCAATCCGGTGCTGTTTCCACAATGCCATAGGTTTTCCCATAAACATTACACTATTTATTGAACATCCCTAGGCCCCAAGGAGAGAAGAAAAATGCGTTCAAAATAGAGATTAATTGAGATCTTAGTAGCAATTAAGACACAATATCCACTGAGCCTAAGAAACAGCAGGCAAGATCCCTGCCCTCAAAAGATCTAGAGTCAAAAGAGTTAGTCATTGGGCAGATATTGTTAAGCACCAACAGGCATTGTACTAGCTGCTTGACATATAAATATGAACCAAGATACTGAAAACCTATTTGAAGAAATAATGAGTGAAAACTTCCCCCACCTGGTGAAAGAAATAGACTTACAAGTCCAGGAAGCACACAGAACCCCAAACAAAAGAAATCCAAAGAGGACCATACCAAGACACATCATAATTAAAATACCAAGAGCAAAAGACAAAGAGAGGATATTAAAAGCAGCAAGAGAAAAACAGTTATTTACCTATAGGGGAGCACCCATTCGACTGTTAGCTGATTTCTCAACAGAAATTATGCAGGCCAGATGGGAGTGACAAGAAATATTCAACATGATGAATAGTAAGAACCTACAACCAAGATTACTCTACCCTGCAAAGCTATCATTCAGAATTGAAGGGCAAATAAAGAGCTTCACAGGTAAGAAAAAGCTAAAGGAGTTTATCAACACCAAACCAGTATTATATGAAATGCTGAAAGGTATTTTTTAAGAAGAGGAAGAAGAAAACAGAGGTAAAAATTATGTACAACAAATACATATCTATCAACAAGTGAATCTAAAAATCAAGTGAATTGAAAATCTGATTAACAGAATAAACTAGTGAATATAATAGAATTATTATATATATAAGGGAGTGGACTGATAATTCTCAGGGGGAAAGAGGTGAGGGGGTATAGGGAGAGACTGGACAAAAATCATACACCTATGGATGAGGACAATGGTGGGGAGGTAAGGGCAGAGGGTGGGGTGGGAACCAGGTAGAGGAGAGATATGGTGGAGGGGGGGGAAGAGGAACAATTGTAATAATCTGAACAATAAAGATTTATTAAAATTAAAAAAATAAAATAAAAGATCAACCAGACACAGCACCTGCTTTTAAGAAATTTGACTGTCTATAACAGAAAATAAAACAAATATATTTTAAAAACATTAAAAGCAAACAAACAAAAATGACACTGTAGGTTGGGTCTATATCAAGCCAAAAATCATCCATCCATTTAGTAAACTCACCTTTATTTACTTATTTATCCTCACCAGAGGGTATGTTTTTATTGATTTTTAGAAAGAGGAAAAGTGAGAGAGTGAGACAGAGAAATATCCATCAGCTGTCTTTCAGACATGCCCCAACCGGAGATGGAACTCGAAACCTAATTATGTGCCCTGACCAAGAATAGAACCCACAACCTTTTGTTGTGGGGCGATTTTCACAATTAGTTGTAAATGACCAAGGAGGCTGTTAAGTTGGTAATAAGCAAGCAAGGATTTATTGAGCTGGCAGCCAATGACTACCATGAGGGCACCACACACAGATGGAGTCCACACACTCACAACCGCCCCACCTCAGGGGTATGCAGCCCTTTTTAAAGATCCAAACCACATTTTTTTTTTCCTTGTTCTAAAAATCCACAAATAGCCGGCAGGGGGCGGGGGTGGGGGTAGAGGGGATTTCAGTGGGCCTCAACGGTTCCTGTTGACTACTCCTTATCTCCCAACCACCCCCTGCTAGATGCTGGAATATGGACCTATCTTGTGATGTGGTGAGAAGGTTAACCCACCTGTCTGACCTTGTAGGCCAGAGACTAGATATGCCCATAATTTCAAGGCCATGCCAGGTGCATTTTTAACTGGATAGAAACATGTTGTTTTCAAGGCCAACAGCGAGATAACCACTAAGTGCACATAAGGCTGGCTCCTTAATAAAAAGAGCCTATCTCACTTTTGGTGCAGGGAATGACGCTCCAACCAAATGAGCCACCCAGCTAGGGCAGTAAATTCACCTTTCAAAACTGGTTTGTTTGTGAGGGGGTTTTAATTAATCAGGCAGGTTATTTGGCATTTTATAATTGAAGAAAAGCAATTGCTAAAAAATTTTTTGCCTTTATTAGTAATCCTAATAACTATTGCAATTATTTATGGCTTTACAGAGTTACAATTATTTATCTGACGATAAGTGTCAGACACAGCAACGGAATATTAAACACAAATAATATTTATTAATGATCATGGTAATAAGCCATGTATGGTTAATCGGTGAACTCTTTAGAGAAAAAGTGACTTTTAATCAGACTTAAGGTAAGAGACTTGTTCTGATAGAGAAAAAGAGGAAACAATTACAACAAACTACAACTTCTTAAAAGTGTCAGAACGTGTTTTGTTTTTTTACAGTAAAAAAGAATAAGATTGTAGGGGAAATTCTGTGTTCAGTGAAAACCTGAATTAAATTGAGGTATAATTGTTAAGTAACATAATCATTTCAGGAGTAAAACATAATAATTTTGTATCTGTATATTTGCAAAATGGTCACCACACAGTTATAGAATTTTTTTTATGATGAAAACTTTTAAGATCTACTTTCTTAGCAACTTTCAAATACGCAACACAGTACTATTAACTATAATTGCCATATTTTTTTAATTTTATAACTGGAAGTTTATGCCTTTTGACCTCCTTTACCCATTTATTTGTCCCCCCAACCCCTCTCCATACCACCCCTCCACTCCTCACCTCTATTAACTGCCAATCTGTTCTCTATATTTATGAGCTTGGGTTTGTTTTTGTTTTTGTTTTAATTGCACATACAGGTGAGATCATATGATCTTTGTCTTTGTCTGATTTATTTCACTTCACACAATGCTCTCCAGGGTCCATCCAAGTTGTTACAAAGGGCAAGCTTTCATTCCTGTTTATGGCTGAATATGTTCCATTGTATATACATACCATATTTCCATTATCCATTCATCCATTAGTGGCCTAAGGGGACTCCTCCCCTGTCTGATTCCAAACTTATGGGAGCTATTTTACCACTCTGTAGGTTGCACATAACTGGTAGCAACACAAAGCAATTCTTGTCTATGGACATGCAAGTTCTGTCCTGTCCAGATGAAGAGCAATTGACTTCTCTCTGGAAAGCCAGTTTTGCCACCATTTGCACATTTATTTCAATATTCATAGCACCATTTATCATACATAGTTCACTCTCAATTCACTGGTAATTGGGGTGACCATCTGTATTAGTTAACTAGTTTTATACAAAGAAAAAATGAACTTCTGTCTTTATGGCGGAAGGTAGTTTTGCAGCTGGATGCCAGGTGCCTGTAGAAGTGAGTCCCCTCCCGCCCAGAGAAACTGGGAAATGGGGGCACTGTCTTCCTTGGATATTTACATTTCAAAGGAACCACATGGGGGTACTTGAGAAAGATTCCAGAGTCATAAAACTGACAAAATGCTTATTTAACTTTTCAAAGTATTTGCATATATTTCCAAAAGATTGCAGAAAAAACATACAAGTTTTCTAAAGTAAATGTTCTAAGGGGAGGAGGGGTGTGCCGTGCCAGCACAGCCAAGGGTTCAGTGAGCCTAAGGGAGGGCCAGCGAAGGATGAAGAAAAGACAGAGAAAGAGAATAAGCTGGTGAAAGGAAATGAACTCCCCTCCATCTTGTCCTATAAGGGCTGGGACCCCTGCCTAAACCCCCTCCCTTTTCTGGGAGTGGCCACAGGTGTGCCAGCAATGTCTTAACTTCCCCGACCCCCACCTGAAAGGACCAATGAAGCTCCAGAGACACAGCTAAGGTCCTAATTAGGCTTAACCACAGAAAGACCCCAATTCAAGTGACCAATCTCTGTAGCCTTCATCACTTTCCCAAGCCCCCTAATTATCCTACCCTATAAAACTCATTGTTCCCGCCCGGCTCGCTCTCTCGCCTCGCTGCTGTGCCAGAAAGAGGCTGAGAGCCAAACCCGGTTTGAATAAAGACTCTGCTTTTGCATCGGAAAAGGCTCCTTAGTGGTGGATTATTGGGGACCCCGAACTCTGGGCATAACAAGTACAGTGTCCAAAAAGGGAGGAGAGGCTCAAACCTGCTTGGCATTCACAGATGAAGGATGCCTCTGTCTCCACCTGATGAGCTGGTCTTGAAAGGGTCCTCTGGGAACTGGTGTCACCGATTCTCTGAGAGAGGTCTCTGGAACTTTTCATGTCGGTTTGCTGTGTCTAAACTAAAGAGTCCCCAGAGAGAGGACAAGCTGGTGCCTCACTGAAAGTTAGGAGTTTTCAAGATGAAGGCTCTTTTGACACAGCTACTTCCCTGGAGGTGTGCCTGTCCCAAGAAAGCTGGTTCCAACAATAGCCACATCACAGTGTGCTCTTCTCTGTTTTTGTTTTAATTGCACATACAGGTGAGATCAGAGCTCACTGGCTCTTTCTCAGCCATCATGGTGGTGATTCTAAGCAGCGAACTAGAACTCTTGGCCTTACCTGCCAAGTTTTGAACTGTGCCACTCAGTTTCCCTCTTACTAGGCTCCCTACCCTTGAATGCTGGTGAAATGTTTCACCTCCTTCTCAGAGCCATGCACACGAATGAAAGTGTAAGAAGGGAGGGAGGATATACTTAAACTGCCTTCCTTGGGCAATGAAGAAAAAGTCACAACTGCATAGTCAGGAAAGGCCAATCAAGTGATTTCTTTGGGTAATTTATGCTCCAACTTGCTGTCTCTACTTAAAAGTGAAGATGCAGAATAATCTTAAAAATTCTGCCTTACCAGGAATCCAATTAGCTTAGAACTGGAAAACAACTGTTATGCCCAGAGTTTGGGGTCCCCAATAATCAACCACCAGGGAGCCTTTTCCGATGCAAAACCAAAGAGTCTTAATTCAAACTTGGGTTTGGCTCGGAGCCTCTTTCCCA
>JAAGEH010000005.1:37533242-37571559 GCA_011751065.1 Lasiurus cinereus | reverse complement strand
CCCCCCCCCCCCCCCCCCCCCCCCCCCCCCCCCCCCCCCCAGCCCTATAGGACAAGATGGAAGCGAGTTCGTTTCTGCTTTGTCCTTTCAATAACCTTTCTGTGTCCTCAATGCAAAAATTCAGGTTTAAAATTAAAGTTTACTTTTCCTTTGCAATGAGGAAATAAAATAGGTAACTTTTATAAGTAGACTTTTTTTTTTTAGTTTTAATAAATCTTTATTGTTCAGATTATTACATTTGTTCCTCTTTTTTCCCCCCATAGCTTCCCCCCCACCCCCAGCTCCCATCCCTCCGTCTGCCCTTACCCCCCCCACCCTTTGTCCTCATCCATAGGTTTATGATTTTTGTCCAGTCTCTCCCTGCACCCCCCTCACCCCTTTCCCCCTGAGAATTGTCAGTCCATTCTCTTTCTATGCCCCTAATTCTATTATATTCACCAGTTTTTTCTATTCATCAGATTTTTAATTCACTTGAGTCTTAGATTCTCTTGTTGATAGATAAGTATTTCTTGTTCAAAATTTTTAGCTTTACTTTTTTCCTCTTCTTCCTCTTCTTAAAGAGTACCTTTCAGTATTTCATATAATACTGGTTTGGAGTTGATGAACTCCTTTAGCTTTTTCTTATCTGTGAAGCTCTTTATCTGCCCTTCAATTCTGAATGATAGCTTTGCTGGGTAGAGTAATCTTGGTTGTAGGTTCTTGCTATTTATCACGTTGAATATTTCTTGCCACTCCCGTCTGGCCTGCATAGTTTCTGTGGGGAAATCAGCTGACAGTCATATGGGTGCTCCCTTGTAGGTAATTAACTGTTTTTCTCTTGCTGCTTTTAATATTCTCTCTTTGTCTTTCACTCTTGGTATTTTAATTATGATGTGTCTTGGTGTGGTCCTCTTTGGATTTCTTTTGTTTGGGGTTCTGTGTGCTTCCTGGACTTGTAAGTCTATTTCTTTCACCAGGTGGAGGAAGTTTTCAGTCATTATTTCTTCAAATAGTTTTCAGTATCTTCTCTCTCTTCTTCTGGCACCCCCATAATTCTGATGTTGGTATGCTTAAAATTGTCCCAGAGGCTCCTTACACTATCTTCACATTTTTGGATTCTTTTTTCTTCTTGTTTTTCCAGTTGAGTATTTTCTGATTTTTTGTATTCCAAATCTTTGACTTGATTCTTGTGTTCCTCTAGTCTGCTGTTAGGTCTCTGTATTTCAGTCAGTGTATGTTTAATTTCTGTTGGTCCTTCTTCATCTCCTCTTAGGTTTCACTAAATTTATCCATCTTTTCTAGGAAATTCTTGAAAAACCTTATAACCATGGTTTTGAACTCTATATCCAGTCGTTTGCTTTCGTCCATTTCTTTCGTTTGTGATCTGTTCCTTTGTCTCTGCATTTTTGCTGCTTCTCTGAGTTGGTAGAGTAGCTTTGTGTGCTAGGTGTCCTAAATGGCTCAGTGGCTCCACATCCCCAGGTACCTGAGGTGGAATCTTTTGTAGACTATGTGTACAGCCTTGTTGTAGTTAAGTTTTGATTGTTATTTGTATCACTGGGAGAAATTGACCTCCAAGCCAATTGGTTATGAGGATCAACTGTGTCTATGCTGGAGACATCTTATGAAACAAGATTTGCAAAATTGCAAAAGCCTCTCAGTTCAGCTTGGATGGGGCGAAGTCTCAGGGCTGAGCAGAGACAGCCTGACTTCCAGTCAGCTTTGCCCTACATGGCCAGTGGGTCTCAGTGTCCCTCGGTAATCGCTGCAGTGCTCTCTGTGCGCATGTGCGCACATGTGCCTCCAGGCCTCTGCCTTTCTGGCTCCCCTGAGTTTCCATGAACTCCAGGGACCCTTATGAATCTGGGTCTCCAGGGTCTTGTCCAAAACTGGGTTTCAGTGCAGTTGGAAGTAGATTTCAGTGCATTGGAAGGTTCTGTCTTCCTCCCACTAGAGAAAGCCAGCAGCACAATCAGCAGTCAGACCTGCCTCCCACCAGCCTGATCACTCACAACTGCCGTTTCATCCTGGCCTGATCAACCACAACTGCCTTCCCCTCTTGGCCTCTAACAACTGTGGGAACCTCTTTCCACATCCTGCGTGGTTCAGGGTTCCAGTTCAGGATTCGGGTTCTGAAGGAGGCCGCATGCAAATGAAAAGAGAGACTAGAAAATATTAATTTGGCGATACTGTGGGGCCAGGCGGGAGCCTTCCTCTAGTGGAAAGGACTATCACTTTCTCTGGCCTTTTTCTCCCTTTTATTAAGGCTTTGGGACACACCCATAGCCTTTAGGCGGGAAATTATAAGAACAGAAATTAACATGAAACAAACAGGTAGAGGCTGCTTCAGCTAACAATGTTTCGACTAAGCAGTGCGTGATTAGCTCTGACCTTTCAGAGCAATTAAGGTTGACCAGCCTTTTGGTCTCCTGTTCACATCTATTAGTGAGAACAATGTTTGGTTTCCGGCAAACAACCTCTACCTCAGCCCTGCCACCAAGGCTCTGTGTCCAGAAGAATGTCATGAAAGTCTCCTGGAAGGTCTCCCAGTCTAATTAGCATATTACCCTTTTACTAGTATAGATAGAGGCCTGGTGCATGGGTGGGGGCCAGCTGGTTTTCCCTGAAGGGTGTTATGGATCAGAGTGGGAGTTTCTTTGGAGTGTGGGGTGGCCTGGGCAAGGGGCCTGTGGTGGTTTGCAGGCTGACCATACCCCCATGGGGTTAAGGTCCCTGATGGGGGGGGCGTGGCTAGCCTGAGTTAGGGGCTGAGGGCTGTTTTCAAGCTAGCCACACCTCCTTCAGGGTGAGAGTCCCCACTTGGGTGCCTGGCCAGCCTGGCTAATGACTGTTTACAGGCTGGCCACCCCACCCCCCCCCCAGCAAACCAAAGGCCCCACCCTTCCTGTTTTTCTTTTCTTTTTTTTTTTTCAGTGCCTCCTTGAGCAGAGGCCAGGACTGGCTGGAAGCAGGTATTGGGATTTTATTTATCTTCTACTAGTGACCCTGGGCATGAAATTTGTGCACATTAAAAGGGGATTAATTAGAGGAAATAAGTTACTATTGCTATTTTCCCTTTCTGTATAATAGAGGTGTCAGATGAAAGAAAATTAATAAAATGTATATGAAAACCTTCCTCCTGTCAGAGTCTGGGGCTCACCATGGGACCCAGAGTCAAGTCCCTGTCCACTCACATGCACCTCAAAATCACGTGAGACCCAGTCTTGGCTGGCCCTCCCTTATTGGGCTAGATCCAGACCTGGCCACCTTTGTCAAGCCCTGACAGATAAGGGGCATAACTCCTGGCCCAGCTCCAGGACTGGGGGCATGCTTTGAGGTCCCCCAACCCAGACCAGGGTGGGCAGTGTGCCTTGAGGTCCTCCATCAAGCCCTGCTGGGTGGGGGGCATGGCATGAGTCCCCTGTCAAGCCCCGCCAGGCAGGGGTGGGGTGCAGCCTCAGGCCCCCCCTCAAACCCTGCTGGGTGGGTGTGCAGCCTGAGTTCCTCTGACCCAGCACTGGGGGTGCACCTTGAGATCCCCTGTCAAACCCCACTGGGTAGGGGACACGGCCTGAGATCCCCTGTCAAGCCCAGCTAGGCAGGGGGGTGTAGCCTCAGGTCCCCTGGCCCAGTGTGGGGGGCACAGCCTGAGTTCCTCTGTCAAGCCCCGCTGGGTGGAGGATGTGGTCTGAGGTCCCCTGGCCTGATGCCGAGGTGGGGGCTGTGGCCTGAAGTCCCCTGTCAAGCCTCACCTGATGGGGGACATGGCCTGAGGTCCCCAGGCCTGGCGCTGGGACGGGAGGAGCAGCCTGAGGTCCCCTAATCCAGCACCAGGATGAGAAGTGCACCTTGAGGTGCCCGTTCAAGCCCTGCTGGGTGGGGGATGCAACCTGAAGTCCCCTGTCAAGCCTCACCTGGTCAGGGATGTGGCCTGAGATCCCCTTGCCTGGCACTGGGGCAGGGGGAGCAGCCTGAGATTCCCTAGCTCAGCACCAGGACAGAAAGCGTACCTTGAGGTCCCCTGTCAAGCTCCACTGAGTGGGGGGCGTGGCCTGAGGTCCCCTGTCAAGCCTTGCTGGGTGGGGGTCATAGCCTGAGGTCCCCAGGCCTAGCACTGGGATGGGGGAAGCAGCCTGAGGCCCCTAGCTCACCACCAGGACGGGAAGTGCACCTAAAGGTCCTGTCAAGCCCCATGAAGACAGGGGAGAGCGTAGCCTCAGGTCCCTGCTGATTGCTCATTGGGCTCCTTATGGGAACTTGGCCTTAACTCTGTGGGTGACAGAGTGATGGTCAATTTGCATATTCCCTCTTTATTATATAGGATAATTAAAATTTTGTAGTCTTGAGCGGAGACCAGTGCCAGCCAGGATGGGTGGGAAGCTTGGCTTCCTTCATCACCAGGGCAACCCAAGCCTCTTCCTCATCACTGTGGCCTCTGCCATCTTGGTTGGGTTAATTTACATACTTGCTCCTGATTGGCTGGTGGGCATGGCTTGTGGGTATAGTGGAGGCACAGTTGATTCGCATGTTTCTCTTTTATTAGTGTAGATATTCAGCAGTTACGGTCATTGTGTGTAACTTCTAAGTACTGTAGTCTCTGGGTATTGGGGGTGGAAGGGGTGGAGTGTGGTGCATTTCCATCCTGATAAACCCTTCATAGTACTCAGTTCTATATTGCTCAGTAAACATTACTCTTACTTAAAAGAAAAAGAAAGAGGGAGGTCCAGGCAATCTGGCCTATGACTCTGTGTTGGGTGTTTGGGATTGGCCAGTCATTGCCCTGCAGAGGGAGGCAATGGGTGGCAGGGGACACATCGTTTGGTTGTTTCCCACACATGCCCTGACCGACCAGGGTCAGGGATTAAGCCTACAACTGAGGTACTTGCCCTTGACTGGAATCAAACTCAGGAACCTTCAATCCACAGGCCGACGCTCTATCCACTGAGCCAAACCAGCCAAGGCAAGAAGAACCAATTTTTTAATGGGCAAAAAATATTAATAGACCTATCTCAAAATGTGTAAGTGGCTTATAAGCACATGAAAAGATGCAAGTGATCGCACCCTACACCTGTCACCTGCAGAGGGAAGCAATGGGTGGCAGGGGAGGGGAGAGTCGCACTGCACAGATGGCAAGCAGTGACAGCAGTGGGGGTGGGGTCAGTTGCCAGCAGCCGGGGGAAGAAAAGCCCCAAGAGGCCCTGATCTCAGGTCAGGCCTAGGGGTCCCGGATTGCGAGAGGGTGACGGTTGAGCTGAGGGGGCCCCCCACACACATCCAGTGCATGAATTTTCATTCACTGGGCCTCTAATTTCATATGAATGGAATCATATAACATGTAATCTTTTGTACTTGGCTTCTTTAATTTAGTATCTATTTAAAGTTCATTCATGTTGTAGTCTGTATCTATATTTTACAATTTTTTGGTTGGTATTTATGGATATACCACATTTTGTTTATCCCTTCACCAGCTGATGGGTATTTGGGTTTGCTCTACTTTTTGACTATTAGGAGTAATGTTGATATAAACATTACTGTGTGAATCTTTGTGTGAATATTTATTTTATTACTTTTAAAGATATATACAGGAATGGAATTTCTGGTTCATATGAAAAATTTATATTTAATCTACTAAGAAACTGAAAAACTATTCCAAAGTGGCTGTACTTTTCCACATTTCCATCAGCAATGTATGAGAATTCCCATTTCTTAACATTTTTGCCACTTACTATTTTCTGTCTTTCTGATAATAACCATCTTGGTGGCTATGAAGTGGTAACTCAGTGGTTTTAATTTGTTTTTCTCTAATGACTAATGACGTTAAGCATCTTTTCATGTGCTTATAAGTCACTTACACATTTTGAGATAGGTCTATTAATATTTTTTGCCCATTAAAAAATTGGTTCTTCTTGCCTTGGCTGGTTTGGCTCAGTGGATAGAGCGTCGGCCTGTGGATTGAAGGTTCCTGAGTTTGATTCCAGTCAAGGGCAAGTACCTCAGTTGTAGGCTTAATCCCTGACCCTGGTCGGTCAGGGCATGTGTGGGAAACAACCAAACGATGTGTCTCTTACATCAATGTTTCTCTCTCTATATCTCCCTCTCCCTTCCACTCTCTCTAAAAATCAATGGAAAGATATCCTCAGGTGAGGATTAACAACAACAAAAACAAAAATTGGATCATCTTCTTATTGAGTTGTGAGAATTCTTTGTATATCCTGGATACATTTTTTTTTTTTGCCATATATGTGATTTATAAATATTTCCTCCAGTCTGTGGTTTGTCTTTTCAGTTTCTTAATGATTCCTTTTGAGTGCAAAGTTGTTTCTAAGAAATTTTTAATTTTGAAATAATTAAAGATCTATAGGACTTTGCAAAGAGAGTATAGAGAGGTACCCTGTACACTTAACTCCGCTGCACTCCCAATTTTTGAATTTTTATTAAGTCCAATTTATTAATTTTTTCTTTTATAGATCATACTTCCTGGTTGGGTTTGAAAAATCTTTGCCCAATCCAAGGTTTTAACAATTTCTTCTGTCTTATTCTAAAGTTTTATAGCTTTAGCTTACATTAATGTCACTGATCCATTTTTAATTAATTTTTGTATAGTGTGAGATAAGGGTCTACATTCATTCTTTTAGAATATGGATATCCAGTTGACTCAGGACCATTTGTTAAAAACTCCTTTCCATCAAGCTGACTTGTAAAAAATCAACTGGTCATAAATATAAGAACTTACTACTAAACCTTCAAATCTGTCCCATTGATCTATGTTTACTCTTATGTGAGTACCAATAGTTTTGATAACTTATATAAAGTTTTAAGATTAGGAAATGAAAGTTTATCACCTTTGTTCTTTAAAAAAATTTTTGGCTATTCTGTAGCTTTGATTTCCATATACATTGTAGGTACAGCTTGTCAATTATTCCTGCAAAAAACCCTGCTGGAATTTTGATGGAGATTGAGTTGAATCTATAGATCAATTTGGGGAGAACTGTCATCTTAACAATATTGAGTTTTCTAATCAGTGAACACAGTGTCTCTTCAATTTTTTTATATTTAATTTCCCTCAGAAATGTGTTTAAAACTTTATTGTACATATCTTGCACTTCTTTTGCTAAATTTATGTTTATATTTATATAACTTTTTAGCACTATTGTGAATGGAATTGTCTTATATTTTCAGATTGTTCATTCTCATATATAGAAATACAATTTATTTCCATATATTAATCTTGTATTCTGCAGCCCTGCTGACCTTGTTTAATTTTAATAGGGATTTGTCTTCATGCACACATGTGTATTCTGATCTTCTACATACAAAATCATATTGTCTTCAAATAAAGACAATTTTACTTCTTCCTTTCTAATCTAGATGCCTTTTCTTTTTCTTATGATTGCATTGACTGGAACCTCTCATAACTGAGTAGAAGGCTGACATTCTTACATTATTTTTTCACCATTAAGTATGATGTTGGTAGGGTTTTCACAGATGCCCTTTATCACATTGAGAAAGTTCTCTTCTCTTTCAAGTTTGTTGACAATTTTTATTATGAATTGGTTTTATTCAAATGCTTTCTTGTATCTATTGAGATAATTGTATGGTTTTTACCCTTTATTAATATGATATATTACATTAATTGATTTAGGAATATTAAAGCATTTGCCTTTCTGGGTTGAATGCCACTTGCTCAGTGTGTATAATTCTTTTTCTATGTTACAGGATCAATCTGACTTTTAAAAGTATTCTGACTTTGGAGGATATGAAAAATTAGTCAGCTGAAGTGGTCTCTTTATAAAATTTTGATGGTTTTAATGATATTCTTAACAATTAGAAAATTCAAATATCAGTATCTCTCATCATAACCCAAAAGATTTAAAACACTTTTGAGTATAATCTATATTCCAATGTCAACAATGTAGAATATGTTTTCAAACTATGCATCTTTTTACATTATACAAATGCTTTATTCATCTACGTAAAAGGGAGTCTATTCATTTCTTAGTGGTATCTTTTGAGATGATTATTAATTTTATTTCATCATTATAATTATAGACTCAATTTTAACTTTTCTGAAAGACAAAAACTTAAAAAGTTCAAACTATGAAATTTTAATATCTAGTTCTTGCAGTAGTCAACAGTGAACATTACAGATTCATCCCCATGTATGTCCCTTTCTTTCAAAATGAGTTTAAAAAGTTCGTTCTCCTTTTTACAAGCTAGAAAATATCCTTTATACAATGAAGACTCAAACTGCATCTTATTATGTCCTGGAACACTGCTCATAAAGAATATGATGTCATTTTCTTCATCGTTGATATCATCAGGAGGACTCATTTTCTATAGAAAAAGAAATATTAATTTTTTTAGGGCATGAACAATCAGAATATGTGCAGTTTATTTTGAGGTATATTATTGCACAGAACTAAAGAAGTTTTTATTTTCACAAGTTAAGTTTAAAAACATATCTCAGCATATAGGAATACTGATCTTTTCCTCTGAATTTCTAATCTCCTATTCTCCTTGTCTACTTTGGCTGTTACTACCATGGAATGCACATTCAGGTCTAGCTCTCTAGTTTTTCCCAATTTATTAATCAAATAGCTTTCTTTTCTTTCTCCCCTTGCTCAAGATGGAGTTGAATTCTAGCAAAGACCACAACCTTTTTTGGGCTAATGTCATTTCCAACTGTTTAGAGCTAAAGACATTGATGACCTCCAGCCATAGCCTAGCCTTGCTCTAGTTTGTGAGCCAAAACTGTGAGACAGGCAGAAGTGGCAGTCATCTCTGCTTCTTCCCTCCTGTAGTGGGGGCTAGAACTGAAACTTGCTGTTAATAGGACCACTGCAGCTGTTCTAGGGCTGAGTCCTTGATTCCTGTTTAGCCTTACCATATTGGCTTAATCAGCAGTCTTTGACTTTTTCCTACCAAGTACGCCAGTTCCATAATAGTCCTGAATTTCTGTTCTGAAAGGAGTCTATTGGATGGGTTCTGCCCTGGAAGGCCAAATTCTGATTCCTATATATTTCAGACACAGAACAGGGTTTTCTCAAGAATGGCTACATAATTTGAAACTATAATCCTGCCAGTCACCTGACAGACTGCCTATACTTAAAAAAAAATTATATCATATTTACTTTTCTTTTTGTTGAAAATGTTTTTATTGGTTTATTTTATTGACTTTTAATTTTTCAAATATATCTTTATTGATTTTAGAAAGGAAGAGAGTGGGAGATAGAAACATCAATGATGAGAGAGAACCATCCATTGGCTGCTTCCTACACACCCCTATTGGGGATTGAGCCCAAAACCTGGGCACGTGCCCTAGACCTTGACCAGAATCAAACCTGGGATCCTTCAGTCTGCAGGCCAATGCTCTATCCACTGAACCAAATCAGCTATGTTTGGTTTGTTGACCATACCTACTTCTCAAGATAACCTAGAAATTCTGAGGACTACCGAAGGTTCTTTCCATGCTAATCCTGGAACTGTAGA
This sequence comes from Lasiurus cinereus, assembly GCA_011751065.1. NCBI lineage: Eukaryota > Metazoa > Chordata > Mammalia > Chiroptera > Vespertilionidae > Lasiurus > Lasiurus cinereus. Next base: position 37,562,091 of record JAAGEH010000005.1, on the reverse strand, counting down.
TATTTGAACTTAATTTTAACCCCATGGCAGCAAAAATTCTCATGATCTTAACTAAGGAATGACAGAGAAAGCTCCAGATTCCAATTAACTTTCCAGAATCTTCCTAAGATGCCTGAAAGAAGTTTGGATACCTCCCAACTTTTCAACCAATTATGGAATTTATAGTCATGTCTTAACTTTGTCCTTTTTCAATAAGAGGGGGTCCTAAATTGATGACAGTATAGACCAGTTCTCCCACTGGACATGTATTTCTGTAGCTAACTACAGTTATCCTCGAATTTAGGAAGAGACCTTAAAACTGGAGATTGAATTTGGGACTAAGCTACTCTAATGTGTAAGTGAGAAATAATCCTATCCCAAACTTCTAAAGCTCTAGAAATATTAGAAGGAGATGAACATGTTAGTTCAAACCTGGCATGGAAAGTTGTGGTTGAAAGTGGGGGTATAGGTAGGTAGAACAGGCAATATCTAATCATAGTTTCAATGTGACATTTCAGAACAAGGGCAAGGAAATCCTGGGGCAGTAGCTGTCCTTGGTTTTGGTGTTGATTATTCATAGCCATCATAGGGAAGGTATGCACAGTAAGTGGATATGAAAACAGCACTACATAATGAAACGAGTGCTTCGGGGACCTATGGGATTGTTTATACCAGGAGGGTTTGAATTTGAACCCACAGAAAGTTAAGCCTGATCTAATGTGTGTGTGTGTGTGTGTGTGTGTGTGTGTGTGTGCCCTTCTCCAAGTGCCTTAGCACATTTGAGAGAATCCTGACTATGCCTGAATGTCTCTATACAAGAAACAGGCACTAATAGTAACTTCTTGAACAAATCCCTCTTGGTGTCATAAAGGTTCTTACCCAAAAGCAGTAGGTATCCATAAGCACTAGGACTTTATAGCTAGTAACCAACACAGAAAGGTGAGCACATAATGGCAGCAAGTTGTGACTTATTATCTAGTAGAACATAGTCTATATTTATAATCACTGCTAAGATCTTTATTATGGGGATAAAACGGTTAAAGAGCACGAGCTAAAATTAGCCCCCTTCCTCCCTCTCCCTTTCTCCCTTCCTTCTCTCCTTTCTTTCTCCTTCCTCTTATCCTCTTTCTCTCCCTTCCTCTAACTAATATTTATTGAGTTCCTTCAGAAGCAGATTTGCTATGAAGCTAATGAAGCTTAAATGTCAGAGGCCCCCACTTGCACGAATCTCAGAATTCTAAGGCTGTCGGAAACCAAATATTGTTCTCACTAAATGGATGTAAACAGGAAGCCAGAAGGCTGGTCAACCTTAATTGCTCTGAAAGGTCAGAGCTAATTACTCACTGTTTAGTTGAAACATTATTGGTTGAAGCAACCTCTATGTTTGTTTCTTGTTAATTTCTGTTATTTCCTGCCTAAAGGCTAGGGGTGTGTCCCAAAGCCTTAATAAAAGGGAGAAAAGGGCCAGAGCAAGTGGCAGTCCTTTCCACTAGAGGAAGGCTCCCGCCTGGCCCCCCAATATCACCAAATTAATGCTTTCTAGTCTCTCATTTCGTTTGCGTGTGGCCTCCTTCAGAACCCGAACCCTGACCCGGGAACCCTGAACCACGCGGGACGTGGAAAGAGGTTCCCACATCTGGCGCCCAACGTGGGGCTGCGGAAAAAGGTGCCCACATCTGGCGCCTGACCGCGGGACGTCTAGAGGAGAAGGTATTATTCGCCTAAGAGCGAAGGAAGGAAAATTCACCAAAGAAAATGGTGAGGGAAGATTCACCTAGAAAAAGGTGAGGGGAATTCAACGTACGCAAAGCCCACGGATTAACTGCAGAGTCGCGATCTGTAAGTAGGGTGGGAACGTCTTTTGCAGCCAGGCTAATGGGGAAGAATTAGGTTATAAATATAAAGTAAACTTTATTTTAGACTTTTGGTTTGCAAGCTTAAATAATGTAGTTTCTTGTTCAAATTAAAATGTTAGTTTTCATTTGGAATCTGAAATCTGTAATAAGTGAAACTCCACTGCTGAAACCGCCTCTGGTGTGGAGAAATTCAAAGGTCACAGGAGAGGGCAAGGCTCTCTACTCTCCTGCAATGAGATTACTTAAGGTTTCACTTAAAAATTATAAGAGAAATTACAGGGAAATGCTAATCTTGGCCAAATTAGGTGCTAGTTATTACTTAGGAAATCGAAAAAGAAAGAAAAAAATTAAGATCTGTCTTTATCTTTTAAGCATGAAAAGAAATTAGGCCAGATCTGTTACAGATGCTTTCCCCTGAAGTAAGCAGGATGTGGAGGAAGAGAGACACTGTGGAATCCAGTATGAAAGTCCACCCTCCCAGTATACTAATCTAAAGTCTCCTTTCTCACCATGAAAAAGTTTTAAAAATTTAGAGATGTGTCTGGAGTTTCTGTACTCGTGAAGAGAGAAGCCCGGCTTAAAAAGAAATGCGCACAATTGTCCACCTTTTTGGACATATTAGACAGGGTTTTAAGCTGGAATCTCTCCACAAAAGCTGCAGAAAAAGAAAAACCAGAACTGGTCTTATTTTTTAAGAAAAATGGCGTAAAGGAACCAAAAGGAGATGATTTTGTGTTATTAATCAAGGTTTTCAGCTAAATGCAAATTAAATTGGGAGAAAATAAAGTAATATTTCTCTAATAATTAGGAATTCAAAATACATTGTTGATTGGTCTAATAAAAAAGGATTAATTCTGTGATTCCCAACTGACAGTTTAAAAATATAATTGATATCTTAAGATAATTATAAAAAATATTATAATCTTTAAATCATATATGAATATATATATTTGATGGTTTTTTTCCATGTTAAAATTTCAAGGCTTTAACAGAGATGATTCTTGTAAAGCTCCATGGGCCCAGAGTAATACAAGAAATTTGTTCTCTCTTTTTTAAAGGACATCTTCTTAAATTTAACCGATCTAATATACTTGAAATTTCATGGAAAGCTTTATCAAATAAGAATTAATAACTATATTTTAAATGTTGTGAAGGTTTTTGCCTCTAAGAAGGACACAAGGTAGCACTCTAGGGAGAGGCATAAACACTCAGCCTCTGAGAGATCCAGCCTCTCAGTGTCCTAGATGTCAGAGAGGTAACCATTGGGCCAGACAGTGTAAATCAAAATTTCATAGAAATGGGCAGCCTCTAAATCAAGATACAGGGTATGGTCAACCACCGGGAAATGGCCAGAGGGGTGCCCCCCAGCCTCGTTATTAATAGAGAAACCTGTCCTGCAAGGCCCACAGTGGATTCCCTCATCCGAGCAACTCCAGGAAGCACAGGCCTGGATCTTAACAGCACCAAAGAGGTCACCTTGACTCCTGATATTGCTCTGCAAGCTATTCCTACAGGAATTTGGGGTCCTATGCCACCGGGAGCATGGTAAAGAGGACGGTAGAGACACCTAAGAACGTACTTCTTGCAATACCAACAGTTACCAGCTGTACAGTAATATTTCCTGGGGCACATGGGGAAGTATTTTTAACTTATATTCCTGACCCTTCATGGGTAAGAACCGTTAGGTGTACTGATTCCCCTGTTTCTTGTAGTCTCTAAGAAGGGCAAAATTAAGTAACTATTTCTTAAAATTCCAACATTAGAATTTAAAATGACAAAAAGCCCAAAGCCACCTGTATTCTTAAGCTAGAGGCGGGGCAACATTTGTGGCTTGTGAATCAGACATAACCATTTACTAAATTTGCTTTGCTTTTTAAATTGAGATACCAAGTTTAATTAATAAATTAGCTTTTTAAATAAGAATCAAAAGTTTTCAGCTAAATAAAGAGCCAATATTTTTGTAAGCAATTTGATTAAGTATTCTAATAAAGTAACTAAGACCTTCTCTATACAAAAAAGAAATTGATAGCCAGTTTAAAATTGAATTGCCATGGCCTAGAACAAAAGAATTTCCTTACATAATATTATTCTACAATGTCATTATTTTTTTGACAAATATCCCAAACTTATAATCTAATTCTCTGAATATTTGGTAGCAATTTAATAAATAAATAAATAAATAAATAAATAACATAACATAACATAACATAACATAAAAGAAATTAAGACAGTGAGAAGGCACTTGAGCATTCTATATTGGCTTTTCTTGCTCTTTTTGCCAAGAAGGACCCTCCCACAGCTGTCGCCTGAGCTTTCTGTTCATGCTGAGGTTGAAGCCTAGTGTTGGCTGGTACCATGACTCTGTCTCTCATCCAGTGGTGTGAGCTGGGCCCTTCCTGGAGAAGAAACCTGGGTTCCCCAAGATATGTGATCAGTGCTGGGACCCTGCCAGCAGGCGAGGGGATCCCAAGGCAGGTACTGGGCGTGGAGGCCACAAGGGCATCAGTGTCCAAGGAGACGGGAATGAACCTCACATCAACCTGCTTGGCCTCGGAGGATGGCTGGTTAGCCAGAGACGGGCAACTGGAACTTATACGTTACACCGACCACCGCCTAAGCCAGGAACTGGGCCTTATGCCGCCCTGCTTTCCAATGACGGGTAAGGTGGATTGGTACCGTATGGTAGTTCCTGACCTAAGACAGGCACAGTCGCAGAGGGGCCATCAGGAGAAAACTTGGGAATCAACAGAGGTTGATCCTCACCCCCCAACATTGCAGAGGGAGGTCTCCTGCCCCATGGCTGCTTCACTTCCCACGTCCAGCTCCCATCGGGATCCAGGTGACAAGACAGAGACTTGGCCCAGCTCCGTTTGGGAAACAAATGACAGACAAAGATTTGGTGCAGCTCAGATCGGGACCCAGCAACAGACAGACTTGGCTGACAGCTGCCCTATATTCTAAATCCAACTTAACACCAGGAATGCTCAGGGCCTACTCAAGAATACAAATAATCCTTTCCACTAATATTTACAGGATAAAACTAAGATTGTTGTTAGAATATTAAATTTAATAATAAAATAGTAGTTAAATTTTCAAATTAATTTAATTGGTTAATTGAAATAGGTGAATATTCAAGAAAATTTAATTGCACGGAAAAAAAAAGTTACTCCTAAAGTATTAACTTAAATTTCTATTGGTAGTTCATTGCATGGTAAAATTACTTAACATGCAATAAACATAAAGCAGTCATATTTGCATTATAAAAATTTTCCAAAAGCACCATAATTACATAAAAAGGGGGGATAGTACAGTAATATTGTGTAAGGAAAAAGCATCCTGTAAGCAAATTACATCTAAAAAATTTTTTTACTTAACAGCAAGACACCCATGAAAAACATACATAGTTTTAAAATAAGCCAAAGGAAAATCATTTGGGCAAAAATAAAAAGGATCCAAAGTCAAAATTTATAGAAAAATTCCTTTACTAACTTTTGGTCGAGAATGTTTATATATTTTCAGAAAAACAGCTCCAAGACCATGTGAATTCCTACAACAGAGAATGCTCCAGCTATGAAGACTAAAGGAGAAGCAGTCCAGAGATGGAAGATGCTGACGACACCTTGCCATCCTAACAGTCAGCAGCTGTGCATCGATGCAGGTTGCCCAGGACCAAACCAGAGAGGGTCGGACCTGCATTGCCATCATTTGTCCACCATCCAGAACTGAAATATCATTGCTAATACGTACATTCAAAAAACTGTTGGACATTGAAACTGGGACTCAAAGGACTGTTGGTCCAGAAAGAAAGATACTATAGACTTATTCATTCACCTCTTAGCATAGCCATTGTTGCTTGTCTTATTTTTTGTTCTTAATATTTATTTCTAGTCTGTAGGTGCAAGATTTTTTAGAGGGAAAGAAAACGGGGGAGATGTCGGAAACCAAATATTGTTCTCACTAAATGGATGTAAACAGGAAGCCAGAAGGCTGGTCAACCTTAATTGTTCTGAAAGGTTAGAGCTAATTACTCACTGTTTAGTTGAAACATTATTGGTTGAAGCAACCTCTATGTTTCTTGTTAATTTCTGTTTCTGTTATTTCCTGCCTAAAGGCTAGGGGTGTGTCCCAAAGCCTTAATAAAAGGGAGAAAAGGGCCAGAGCAAGTGGCAGTCCTTTCCACTAGAGGAAGGCTCCCGCCTGGCCCCCCAATATCACCAAATTAATGCTTTCTAGTCTCTCATTTCGTTTGCGTGTGGCCTCCTTCAGAACCCGAACCCTGACCCGGGAACCCTGAACCACGCGGGACGTGGAAAGAGGTTCCCACATAAGGCCCCTTCTTTTCTTATTCTAAATAAAACTTGGTGCTTTTGGTAATTTTATATTAACTTTCTTTAAAAGGCCTGCCCAAATTGTATAAGCTTCAGGCTCTAAATCTGATTTGCTCCAATTCCTACAGTATACCAAGCATACTCCCCTTCTCTCCCCTCTTTTCCTTCCCTTCCCTTCCCTTTCCTTCCCTTCCCTTCCCTTCCTTTCCCTTCCCTTCCCTTCTCTTCCCTTCCCTTCCCTCTCCTTTCCTCCCCTCCCCTCCTCTCCCTTCCCTTCCGATCCCCTCCCCTCCCTTCTGCTCACCTCCTTTTCTCTCCCCTTTTCTTTTGCCAAGCATTATTTCCACCCTTTTCAACACTCCTCAGTCTCTCTCCATAATAATCAACTTCGAGTTTAGGCTTATGCCATTTTCTGAATCTGATTCTGCAGCTGAATTAGTTTTTCTTTATCCCACATCTCCCTTCTTATTATATTGCTAAATAACAACATGCTTAATCCTCTCCACACTCCCTGTCTACCCCTGGCCTCTAAAACCATTATGTTAACTAAATTCCTGAGAACAGGAACTCTAAATTGCCACCCAAAATGGTGGCCCTCAGACCATCTTAAGGGCTTTGTTTGGAGGTTGTATTTGTGGCATACACTCTGATTTTACTTGGATTATACTTTGGAGTGGCTTTTTCCTTCCTTCCAAGTTGCCTCTCAACATGTCCACTAGGTCATATTCTAACTTCAGTTACCATTGCTCAAGTATTTTACTGGAAAAACCCCAATCAGAAACTTTCAAGAAAAAAAAAAAAAAAGGAGAATAGAGAAAAAAAGCAGTGGCCAGAAATAATTTATACTTGGCTTTGAGATACATTATACCATTGCTTTCACAGCTAATCTTGTTAATTTTATTCACTTAGCTGTACATTAAAAATATATATCAACTGAAAGCTGTAGGATGCAGGAATAAAACAATTAGGTTTCTCACACTTGTCAGATTGGCTATCATCAAAAAATTAACAAATGACAAGTGCTGGCAAGGATGTGGAAAAAAAGGAACCCTTGTGCATTGTTAATGGGAATGCACACTGGTGTAGTCACTGTGGAGAACAGTATGGAGTTTTCTCAAAAAATTAAAAATGGAGCTCCAATTTGACCCAGTGATCCCACTTTTAGGAATATATCCCAATAAATCAGAAACACTAATCAGAAAGAATATATGCAGTGGCCAGAAATAATTTATACTTGGCTTTGAGATACATTATACCATTAAACATATGAACATATTCCATATGAGCATACCATAATATGTTCATAACAGCACAATTTATAATAGCAAAGATTTGGAAACAGCTGAAGTGGCCATCAGTAGATGAGTGGATTAAAAAACGGTGGTACATCTACACAATGGAATACTATGCTGCTATAAAAAAGAAAGGCCTCTTGCCAGTTGTAGCAGCATGGATGGACCTGGAGAACATTATGATAAGCAAAATAAGCCATTTAGAGAAAGATAAATATCACATGATCTCACTCATTTGTGGAATATAATGAACAGCATAAACTGATAAATTAAAATAGATCCAGAGACATAGAAGCACTGAACAGACTGTTAAGCCTCAGAGGGAAGTCAGGGGAGGGTGGGAGAGGGGGGTAAGAGATAAACCAAAAGGTTTTTATGCATGCATATAAGCATAAACGATGGATACAGACAGTAGGGGGGCAGGGGTATGTGCTGGGGGCAAGTGTGGAGGGAACAGCCGGATAGAAGTCAATGGGGAAAAAAGGAGTCATATGTAATACTTTCAACCATAAAGAATTTAAAATTAAAAACAATTAGGATTAAAATATTATCATCATAATTCACAAAGTACATAGAAGGCTTACAGAAGGATAATTAGCTTCATTCCATTTAGCAAGACATTTTGGAAAGTCATGCAATCCCCAAATAAATATATAATTCCTATATGTCTTCTATATTATTATTTACCTTTAGATAGATTATTCAGAAGATCCAGGTTATGAACAAGTGTTGTACCCCTTCCTCCCTATGGCAGACTTAGAAAAAGCATGATGGGTTAAAGGGTTGAACTATTTTAATGGTTTTCTGCTTCTTGCCCTTCTTGGTCTAGAGAAAAAATTGGGCTGAGGATACTTAGGTTTCATATAATAAATTTTAGGTTCAGTCTTACCTTAAAGGAAATAATTTTGTTCATACAGGAGAGAGTAAACTTTTCTTTACAGTTCACAGAGAGGGTTACTGCCATACCTCTAGGGCAGCTATCTTTATATATACATATTACAATTTTAGTCTGGGATGCATTCTCTAAAATAACAAAAGAGAACACTAGTTAGAAGAATTTTTGCAAGTCAATATTTATGGAAATTAGCCAAAGGATAATCCTTAATATACCCATTACCCATCCCACACACTGTGATTCAGATGGTTAGTAGAGACTATATTCAATTGCTCAGACATTCTTTTTTTTTTTTTAATATATTTTATTGATTTTTCACAGAGAGGAAGGGAGAGGGACAGAAAGTCAGAAACATTGATGAGAGAGAGAGACATCGATCAGCCACCTCCTGCACACCCCACACTGGAGATGTGCCCGCAAGCAAGGTACATGCCCCCGACCAGAATCGTACCCGGGACCCTTCAGTCCGCAGGCCGACACTCTATCCACTGAGCCAAACCAGTCTCAGCTCAGACATTCTTTAAAGCATATTCAAATACATATCACAAAAGCAGTAACATTTTGAGTGTTTAAGAGATAGTCTGAATTCTAAAAGATTGTCTTAAACTTTTACTTTTCAAAAAATGTATTTTTATGATTTCAGAGAAGAAGAGAGAGAGAGATAGAAACATCAATGATGAAGGGATTCATTGATCAGCTGCTTCCTGCACGCCCCCCTACCTCTCTGCCCCCTAGGGGTCAAACCCACAACCCTAACATATGCCATGACCAGAATCAAAGCAAGACTTCCTGGTTCACAGGTCGACCCTCAACCACTGAGCCATGCCAGTAGGGCTGTGTTTAACTTTTAAATGCTAAATACAATATTAAAAATCTGCCTGTTAAGGTAAAAATTCAGGATTTTCCAAGGGTGCACATTCACTCTTTCAACTCTGCCTAAACTCTTGATATTTGGAATTTATACCTTGTAAAGCACAATAAACTTATTCATTTTCTAAGCATTCTAAATTTCTGATGGGAGTCAGTTTTATTTGAAATGCTTGGTATTTATTTTTAATTTTGCGTTTTGAAAATGCTATCAGCAATTTCAGCAGGTATGAAGGATCCAACTCTATAGAAATCTTATCCAGTTCATGCAATTAACAATGGAGGAATTCATGATCCAAATGTAGGTCCAGAGTAACATGACCCCTAGATATATCTTAAAATTTGTAAAATTAAATTTATTGGGGTAACATTGGTTAATAACATTATATAAATTTCAGTTGTACAATTTTAGAATATAATATATGTATACTCTATTGTGTGCACACCATCTGAAACCTAGTTTTCCATCACCAAGTATTTGATCCTATTTACCCTCTTCATCCTCCTCCCAACCTTGGCAATATCTTTATTATATCAATTTTTCATCTAATCTACAATATTTGAATACTTCATAAAGTTTTTTGTAAGTGAAATTATTACAATTGCTCTATCTTTTCATTTAAGGACTATGTCTATAATAGAAAAATAAGAAAAATATAGGCAGTAAAATGGAATAAGAAATAGCTTGTCATTTCTGTGTTTATAAATATATTTTAAAAATACCTTCACACTCAGAATCAGTCATATCTTCAAAAATGGCTTGGCTTCCCTTGTAAACGAAGAGAACTTGGTCGTTCAGATTTCGTATGACTGACAATTTAGATTCAAACTTGCCAAAGTAGTCTGATTCCAAGTTTTCTAGAATAGACATTAAATCTCATTAATAACCTTGAGAGAAATTACTTCATCAGACAAAGATTTTTAAGTGAAACTCTGTAACATGAAAATCATTTTGGAAGGAAATAAAGAGAAGTTTCCTTTAAACGTCATAAGGATCGTAATTGAAAGTCAATATATTTGGCCTCTTGAGCTAAGGTAAGTAATCTGTGTTTTTGCCTCCCTGAAATAGTTTATATAAAGTTACAAAAAGAAATTGTCAACCCCTTTGAAATTGAATTGCCATGGCCTAAAGCAAAGAATATCCTTACATGATATTATCCTACAATATCATTTAATTTTTGATATCTCACAACAGCATATTGTACAACTATCTCAAACAAATGAACAAACTAATTCTTTGAATGTTTAGCAGCAATTTAAAAAGAGGACATGAAAGGATTTAATTCCTTTTAGAAGGAATTGAGGCACTGGGAAGGCACTTCTTGAGCATTCTATACTGGCCCTCTTTCCTCTTTTGCCAAGAGGGACCCTCTTCTCACAACCCAATGGCCCTCAGTTGTAGCCTGAGCTCTCTATGCACGCTGAGGTTGAAGTCTTGAGGCTGCTGGTATAATGGATGTCTCTTGCCAAATGGTGTGAGCTGGGCCCTCCCTGGAGAAGGAACCTGAATTCCCCGAGATAAGTGAGCAGTGCTGGCCCTCCCCGCCCCCGCCAGCAGGCGAGGGGATCCCCAAGGCAGGTGTGGAGGCCAGGGGGGGCACAGGTTACCATGGAGACAGAACTGAACCTCACAACACCCTGCTTGGCCCCTGAGGATGACTGGTTAGCCAGAGATGGGTAAGATTCCTCAGGGAAGGAACAACCTAAGACAGGTACAATCACAGAGGGGCCATCAGGAGAGAACTTGGGGATCAACAGAGGTGAGACACAAACCCTCACCCCCCCACCAACCTTGCAGGGGTCTGAACCTTCACCCCTTCTGAGGGAGGTCTCCTGCCCCCATGGCTATCTCGCTTCCCATGCTCAGCACAGATCGGGACCCAGGTAACAGACAGAAACATGCCGACAGCAGCTGCCCTGTATCTAAATTCAGCCTAGCACCAGGAACGTTCAGTGCCTACTCAATGCAAATAAACCTTTCCACTAATATATACAGGGTAACCTAAGATTGTTCGTAGAGTATTAAATTTGATGTAAAAGAGTTATCAAGCTTTCAGAGTAATTTAAATTGGCGAACTGAAATAAGCGAACACCCAAGAAAATTTAAGTGTACAGGACAAAAAGCTGTTTCTAAACTTTTAGAAAATTAATTAAAATTTTGATATCTCACAACAGCATATTGTACAACTATCTCAAACAAATGCACAAACTAATTCTTTGAATGTTTAGCAGCAATTAAAATTTTTATTGGTAGCTCATCTCATGGCAAAATTGCTTAATATTTAATGAACATAAAACAGGCATATTTGTGTGCAAAAAGTTAAAATTTAAAGTTATCAAGATTGCATTAAAAATTTTTTACCAAATTCTCCATTAATCAAAAAAAAGGGTGGGGGGAGGGTAAGAGTAGGATAATAGCATGTAAGGAAAAATATCTGGTAAGTAAATTACATTTAGAAAATTTTCACTTTAGAAAATTAATTTTCATTTGTAATGCTAACAGCAAGACACCCATGAAAAACACACATGGTGTCAAAATAAGCCAAAGGAAAAGTGGGTAGGCAAAAACAAAAAGGACCCCAAGTCAATTTTATAGAAAAGATTCCTTTATTAACTCTTGGTCAAGAATGTTTATATACTTTCAGAAAACTACTCCAAGACCAAGTGGACTCCTGCAACAGAGAGGAATGACAGGTCTGCGCCAAACACGAAGGCAAGAGGAGAAACAGTCCAGAGATGGAAGATGCTGACGACGCCTTGTCATGTGAGCAGTAAGCAGCAGTGCATCGCTACAGGATGCCCAGGACCAAACCATAGAGGGTCGGACCGGCATCACCACCATTTGTCCAGTATCCAGTTACCATTGATGACATGTACACATAAGGAACTGTCTGACATTGAAACTGGGACTCAAAGCTATCGGACATTGAAATTGGGACTCAATTGTTTTTCTTTTGCTCTAGTGGGTTTATTTCTAGGCTACAGGGTCAAGATGTTTTTAAAGATAAGAGTCAGGGGGTGGGCGGGGGAAGCAGATGCAGAGGCAAAGAAGCAATGAACAGACTGTCATGCTACAGTGGGAAGGCAGGGGATGTTGGGGTGGAGGGGCCTATGGGAGATCAACTGAAGGACTTGTATGCATGTGTGTGTAGGCATAGCCAGTGGATACAGGGCAATGGAGGAGGGCGGGGGTGGGGGGTAGACGGATGAGGGCATGTACTGGAGGCCGGGGAGGGCAATAAGGGGAAAAAAAGTAAGTTTTTTTCCAAAATTTACAGGTATTCTATATATTTCAGTTTTTAATAGCTACTGATTACAATCTTCTGCTAATAGAAGCAGCTAAGATAAAGTTGCACAGTTTTTTAATCTACTTCCAAAGATAACTCTTGCTTATTATCACCCAGAACTACTCTATCTCTGAAATGTTAAATTCAAACACTGCTTTCTAATCACAATCTCCTTTCCTAGTTGTTTTATGCTTTTCCTCCACTTCACTGAGTCTTCCTGATTTAAAAATAGGTGTTTCCTCTCTCTCCAACCTTCCTGTCTTCCTTTTATTGTCTATGCAGTCTGAACCTTAGGGTTCATCATTTTGTCTACCCTTTGCCAGCATTTCCAATTCTGAATTAATTTGTTCATTTGTCTTTCTACTATAAAACTCCAAACCTGGCTGCTGAGTGTCACTAGTAATTTATACAAATGCACAAACTGGTGCCATTGCAAGCATATATAAATTGTCAGTACTTCTTTTTTTAAAAAAAAACAAAAACATTTCAGACCCTCTTTCATAGCCCATAGCTATCATTTCAGATATTCCTTATCCTCCTCAGGATCTCTTCATCATCATCTCTGCTTTCACTTTCTTTCTTTTTTAAAAAAATATATTTTATTGAATTTTTTACAGAGAGGAAGGGAGAGGGATAGAGAGCTAGAAACATCAATGAGAGAGAAACATCCATTACCTGCCTCCTGCATACTCCCTACTGGGGATGTGCCTGCAACCTAGGTACATGCCCTTGACCAGAATCGAACCTGGGACCCTTCAGTCCACAGGCTGATGCTGTAGCCACTGAGCCAAACCAGTCAGGACTCTACTTTCACTTTCAATAAATGATTTCCTGCTAGTTCACTTACAAATTTAAGTGTGGCACCACCAGTCATTTCCTTATCCCTCTTGTCTCAAGGAAAATGTAGAAAAGGTGCCCCTTCTGGAATCTAAGGCTAACCCTACCTGTGCTTTGATGTATATTCTCCTGAAATCTTGATTTACCAATCATCCTTCTCTATCAACCCAGAAATTCTATTTGCTTGATTTTTTTTCCCTAAAGAAACAATCAGAAAAATGTGTAAATATTATATAATGTTTATGAGAGCACTGGAAACAATGTAAATGCCCATCAATTGGGGCCTGAGCAAATAAATTTGGTATTTCCTTACTATGGGATGTCATGAATTTAATATAACTGTAATTATTCTTTGCCATGGAAGGATGTCCATATGTATTAAACTAGAAAAAGAAACTTAGATATAGTATTACACACACACACACGGGCAAAAGTAGATTTACAGTTTACAGTAATACAAATAATACAAGAATACATAATAATGTAAGAATAAGATGTGTTGCACATGCTCACAACTGTAAACCTAGTTTTACTAACATACTTAAAGAAGTACAGAAATAATACATCAAATGCTATTGATTATTATTTCTAGGTCTTTCTCATGTTTTTTTAAATTGCCTGAATTATTTATAATAAGGACATTATTTTTATAATCAGAAAAACATAAAACTCTTCTCATTTTGAGATTTAAAACTCCTCCATCAATCATATCCTATTCGATAGCTAGCCTTGTTTCTTCTTTTAATAGTGGAGCTTCTGGGAAGAGCTGTGTCATTCCCTTACTTTCCATTCACTCTTCTACTAATTGCAATCTCTATCTGTTTCCATTTCTCCATGAAACTTCTTTCAGCGAGATCACCAAACTCCCTGTTGCTAAATGCAATGTTTTCCTACCCTTGGTTTTCAAGAATGTAAAATTCAACATAGTGACTATTACCTCCATCTTGAAAATCTCTCCTGGGATTTTGTGGCATTCTCTCTCTTTTTTCCCTCCCTCTTTGGTTACTCTTTTATTTATTAGCTTCTCTTTCTACTGCATCCTCAAACATAAGTATTCCCCTGATTTAGTCCTTGGCTTTTACTTTCTCACTCCACACATTTCCTCTGATTTGTCTTTTTATTCCTATAGTTTCAGCTGTTATTTCTATGCATAAGTCTCCTATAGCGGTATCTCCAGTCCAAATTTTCATCCTGAGCCCAGAACCATTATGTCCAAGAATCTACTGGACATTTCCACTAGGATGTCCCACAGACAAGCTAACAAAACTAAATTAATCATCTATCTTCCTCTTTGCTCTGCATACCACTTTACCCTGCTTTTCTCCTTGTGCTTCCTATTTCACTAATAGTACAAATTGCCTAAGTGAGAAAATATAGGCACCATCTTTCTCTCTATTCCCTTCCTAGTCCAACCTCAAAATACTTGGATTCTTCCAAGTATTTATAAAATCCATTCATTGCTTTTCATCAGCACCCCATTCCCTATCATTTCTTATAAGGACAATAGCTTCTTAATTGTCATCCCACCCTTTTTTGTCCCCATACCAATCTATATACAGTGGTACCTCGAGATACGAGTTTAATTCATTCCACAACCTTGCTCGTATATCAAGTTGCCTGTATCTCAAATTTCCCCATTGAAATCAATTGAAATGCCGTTAATCCGTTCCAGCCCCCAAAATGCCACCCCAGTTCTTGTTACGTGTTTTTGAATAAGAAAAATGTATTTATAAATGACAAATATTGTATAAAAACATAATAAAAGAGAATGTAAAGGAATAAACTGGTTTTATAAAGTGTATTTACCTACTCGTTACACTCTTAATGCTACACTTTATCCCTAAACTGAATGTAACTTAACTAATCTTCAATGAACTTAATTGCTACTGGTCTTTGCATTTTTGGCCGATTTAAAAAAAAAACGTGTCCAACAAGGTTTGCCTCTTCCTCCCTTTCAGAATGTTTCTGAAATGGGTGAGGCAAGTTTCATTGAACAGCTCCGATGCACGACCAGTAGCAACTTTTTCGGGGCGTTTCTTTTCCACGAAGTGTGACACCCTCTCCCACATTCCTAAGATCTCCTTTATCTCACTTGTAGAGTTCTCCTCCACCTCTGGCTCCTCCTCCAAACCAATTTCTTGGAGAACTTCCGCATGTTGCTGAGACTGCAACTCTTGTAACTCCTCCGTGGTGAGATCCAGAGAGTGCTCCTCGACGAGCTCCTTCATGTCTCTCTCATCCACCTCCAGGCCCATGGATTTTCCCAGAGACACTATCTCCTCCTCCACTGGTACCTCAGGTTCGAATCCTTTGAAGATCCTTTCGGCTATGGCCTCAGGCCACAGCTTCTTCCATGCAGAGGTCAAAGTCCTCATTGTAACACCCAGCCAGGCCTGATCAATAATTCTGAGGCATATCACGATGTTAAAGTGGTTCTTCCAGAACTCTCGAAGGGTGAGGTTTGTGTTCTCCATCACCTCAAAGCAGTGCTGGAACAGGTGCTTGATGTACAGCTTTTTAAAATTAGAAATCACCTCTTGATCCATGGACTGCAGGATAGGAGTGGTGTTGGGAGGTAGGTAGACAACCTTTATAAACTTGAACTCTTCGAGGAGTTCATCTTCAAGGTTCGGTGGGTGAGCAGGAGCATTGTCGAGGACGAGGAGGGCTTGCATATTAGGTTGTTTTCCTGTAGATATTTCTTAACAGAAGGGCCGAAAACCAGGTTTACCCACTCCACAAAGAACTGCCTAGTGACCCATGCCTTCGGGTTTGCCCCCCACATAACTTGCAGTTTATCTTTTAAAATCTTATGTGACTTAAAGATTCTGGGGTTTTCGGAATGGTATACGAGCAGAAGCTTGATCTTGCAGTCGCCACTCGCATTGGTGCACAGTGCAAGAGTTAGCCTATCCTTCATGGGTTTGTGGCCTGGCATCGCCTTCTCCTCTGCCGTTATATAAGTCCTATTCGGCATCTTCTTCCAGAAAAGCCCTGTCTTGTTACAGCTGAAGACTTGCTGGGGGATATATCCTTTGGCTTCTATCAGTTCGGAAAAAGTTTTGCCTTCACATCCGAACTTGCTGCCTCACCATGCCTGACGATGGAGTGAATGCTGGACCTTTTCCTGAAATTATCAAACCAGCCTCTACTGGCTTTAAATGAAGTCTTTCGATGCTTCGTCCGTGGAAGTGTGCGGGGTCTGCTCCAGCAAATCACCCTAAATCGCTCTTGCCTTCTCGCATATGATGCCCTGTGTTAATGTATCTCCTTTAAGCTGCTTCTCCGTCACCCACACCATCAGTATATTCTCCATCTTTTCATGGAGAGAACTACGGAGCTTAGAAATTATTGTAACACCCTTAGCTGGCGTTATACTCTTTATTGACTCCTTCTGTTTAAGCACAGTGCATACCATTGAAGCACTACGCCTGTATTGCCTCGCCAAGTCAGCCACTCGCACACCTTGCTCATATTTTTCTATGATTTCATGCTTTAATTCAATAGACATCATCCTCTTCTGAGCACTGACCTTTCCACTCACTTTCTTCAGACCCATGGTTATAAAAGAAATGTGATAAAGTATGTAAATGCGCAAAAGATGCTTCGACAACGAGGTAAACAAGCACACTGACTGAGGCATGGGAAACTATGAGACGCTTGAGTCGAGGTAAACTGGTGGGTCGTGTGCAGCCGGCTGATCTGTTTGATTACTCTTATCTCAAATGTTGCTCGTATTTCAAAGCAAAAAATCGCTCACTCAACGGCTTGTATCTCAAAAATCTTGTATGTTAGGGCACTCTTATCTCGAGGTACCACTGTATATAAAAGCCCAGCAACTAGAATGGTGGAACTACAAGAACAACTGGAATGACTGGTGGTTATGATGTGTGTTGTGGCAGCTAACCAGCCTGATCTGGGCCCTGATCAGCCCCCCACCCCCTGCTGGCTTGGCCCCTGATTGGCTCCCAACACCCCAATCCAAGGTGGGACTGGCCAACCACACACACAGCCCTTCCCCTCTACCCAACCAGCCCTATGGGCCCCCATTGGGGTGGGTCAGCCAGATACCACCCATGCATGATTTCATGCACCAGGCCTCTAGTTCTTTATACTGAAGCCAGAAGGAATTTTTAATTTTAGTTAAAATTATCTCTGAATTTTAATGAGGCACATGACCACCCAGAATAAAGTAAGTGGAATATGAGTAGAATTGATGTGTATGACTTCTATCTAGAACACTTAAAAGGAATAGGCCATCTTCCTTTTATTTTGAACCCTTTCTTCTTAGCTGGGATATGGACCCAGGAAGTGTGGTGATGATTTTCAAGTATGTGAATAAATTAAACAACTAGGGCATAATGGAATAACGAGACAGAAAAATCTTAAGATCCCAATAACATCAGGCTGCATCCAACTATATTAATCTTGAACTGCCTACTTGGACTTGTTTTTCAGAGAAATATTTCCTATCATATTCTGTCACTATATTTTTGGATCTCTTTGTTGCAGCAAACCAATCTCCATTCTAGATCATGCATATGGTGCCTAATGAATCCCTATTACCCAAAGTTAAGGTCCAAATTCCATATCTTGAAATAAGAGAACGTTCTTGATCTGCATCCTATTTATCATTTCTCATCATTCTCCTACTCCCATTCTGAAATACTATTGAGTCCTTGTATATGCTATGCTTTCTTTTATATCTTGAACTTTCATGTGGCTTCTCTATGTTCAGAATATTTTCTCTTGGCTAACTTCCCTCTTCTAAAATGTCCCTCCTTCAAAGTTTCCTCCCAAAATCTACTGGACTGAAATAGGTGCCATTTCTATTATGTTCCCATAGCATCCTGTGCCTTAACATACCATGTTCCAACTGCCTTCCTTAAGTGCCTGCTTCTCCCTATAGGAACTATGATTTGCTTACCATTGTATCCTAGTGCCTAACAGTGTCTGAGATACAGATGCCAACACAGGGTGGCAAAAACAGATTTACAATAGAGAGTACTCAAAACAGAGTTTATCTTTGTATTGTTATTTATTAATTATTGTATTGTTTTCCATGCAAACAACTGTAAACCTACTTTTACCCCCTATATGTACTGAATTAATAAATGGAGAATAGGGCAATCTTTAAAAAAACATGAGGAGTTAAATGTCATTATATCTCAATGAAACTGGAAAAACAACAACAACACATGAAGACAGTATTTTTAAGTTCCTTTTTTTCATTTATAGTCCAGTAATGATCACCTTAAAAAGTGGAAGGTGCTAGTTTTAAGGAAAAGTATGAGAAACTAATGA
Source organism: Lasiurus cinereus (assembly GCA_011751065.1). Lineage (NCBI taxonomy): Eukaryota > Metazoa > Chordata > Mammalia > Chiroptera > Vespertilionidae > Lasiurus > Lasiurus cinereus. The sequence goes on along the minus strand of JAAGEH010000005.1, from coordinate 37,543,446 downwards.
CCTTTAATAATCTGGACATCTGTTAGAGGATCACAGGCCAGATATGGGTATGATCCTCTCTGAATGCCAGAAGGACAAGGGCTGGGTATATGCATTTCTTGCAAAGACTTAATGACTCCACCTCATAGTTCTTGCTTGCTCCCACCTTCCCTGTCTCCTCTATTTTGAAAATATTTTTTCCCTGGGAGTTCCCAGACTTCTTCCCAAAGCATTTCTGAAAGAGGGGGTTGAAGAAGAAAGATGTTCTTGATTTTGGACTACAATTTTCATGCTCAAATCTCCTTTTCCCAAGTCTTCTAGAAAATCTATAACTTCCTGTTAATCTCATAATCTGTGTAGCAGGCAGTCTGTTTTGTAGATTCTAAGAGTTGGAGAATTGTCTAAAGTGTAAATAAGCAATTTTGTTAGAGGTTCTCTTTTGTATCCTTTATGGACAGCTTTATTCTAAGGCTGTGCTACTGGGTCCACATTACTTTGAGAGAAGATTAGCTTCTCAAATAGATTGGTACTAGTTTCTCTCAGCTAAGAATGGTGATATGGATGTGTCTGTGGGATGAATAAGTAGCTATTTTTACTTTAGCAAAGAAAGAGAAATAAATTTATACTTTACCATAATTTTCACCTAAAGGGGAAAAAAGAAAAACAAAATGTTAAATTCTATATTTCAACTCAGAATCTCCTCTCACCTTACCTTCTGTTACTCTTTTCTGCCACTCCCCATTATTTAACTGCTATCTTACTGTTGTTGTTGGCCCTATCAGAAATCTATCTGTATATATAAAAGCCTAAGTAACTATTCAACTCATAACTATGATGCACACTGACCAACAGGGAGCAGGTGCTCAACATGGAACAGACTGATGAATCTCAGAAGGAAGGGGTTAGGGGAGAGGGCAGGAAGAGATTAACCAAAGATCTTATATGCATACTAGAGGCTCTGTGCACAGATTCTTGCCAGTGGAGTCTCTCCACCTGGTCTGCATCCTCTTACAATCTGGGATACCTCAGGGGATGTCAGAGAGCCAGTTTTGGCCTGATCCCCATAGGTTAGGCCCAGGGACCCCACCAGTATATGAATCTGTGTACCAGGCCTCTAGTATTATATAATCACCCAAAGGTCCCATAAAACAAAGCTCATTAGATAGACTTAGTGTGTTCTTTGGTAAGTTAGATATAAAACCTAATTCCAGGGTTTATAAATGTAAATTTGTAACAAAAAAGAAATTTTATAAAGTGACAGATTTTGCCAAAACCGGTTTGGCTCAGTGGATAGAGCGTCAGCCTGTGGACTGGAAGGTCCTGGGTTCGATTCCGGTCAGGGACATGTATCCTGGTTGCTGGCACGTCTCCAATAGGGGGCGTGCAGGAAGCGGCTGATAGATGTCTCTCTCTCATTGATGTTTCTAACTCTCTATTCCTCTCCCTTCCTCTCTGTAAAAAATCAATAAAATATATTAAAAAAAAATTAAGCGACAGATTTTATCTTGTTGTTTCAGTGGAAGGTTGTCTCAGGACTTTCTGAAGCTTTCAAATGAAGCCAATTGTCCCATGGAAGATCTGTTTTTATTTGCCAGGTATATTTACATTGTATGGTATAGCTCACTCACAGATTTAAGGTATCTCTTATATAATCTGCCAGTTTGCTTAAGGATATTGTATTACCTGAATGTATCCAATTCTGTGGAATTATCATGATGTGCACCATCTTTCACCTTGTAAATGGGCTATTGCTAACTTAAGTGCCAAGTCATGTGGTAGGCAAGGTACTGGGACCATGGATATATTATGGTTAACTTTCTGAAGCCCAATTTCCCTTTTACCAGAGAAGTATATCATTAGCATTACAATGGAATTTGATGACAGTAAGGAGTCAATAGTTCATCTCACAATGCCTTTTCTAGTTGAATACATTTACTTGAAACCTGTATTTGGCCTATTGCTTTAGACTTACCTACAAAATAAAGTGTGTTGTCAGTAAATTGCATTTCCACAAAATTGATGTAATTGTTTTCTTCTGCTTCAACAGCCATCTTTATTCCTAATGAAAGCAAAGAGCCCTCTGTTAAAAGGTAGTGATTGTTCCTTTTTCACAAAAGGGATCTTTTACTCCTTACTGCTTTGTATTACCTCCAAGCTCAAAAGTCAGTGTATCACCCAGTATGCTGACCAACACTCTGGACATTTAAAAGATGCCAGGAGTCTTCCACTTATGCATACATGTGTTCACACATTCTTTGCAAACCATCAGATATTTGGAATCTAGAAAGAATTTTCTCATTAAACAATGTTACAAAGGGTGGATAAATGTTCCACTATGAAACTGAATTATATTATCAATATAAATATAAAGTGCCAGGAATATACCTAATCTTGTCCTTTAACTACAGATTAGTTCTGTCTGTCTTACAACCAGTGGGTTCCTGTGTGCAAAAGACTGAAGGTTTAGCCAAGTGCTAAAGGTGAGGTAATGAGAAAATGGCGTTCCATCTGGAAATGAGGCAGAGGGGGAGGAGACTGAAGGCTCTGGCATCTGAGGGCCCCTCTTCCTCCTTGAGCAGCAGCAGTTTTTTTTTTTTTAATCTGGAATCTGGATATTATGCTTTTTATACAAGCAATACATAAATGTAATCTTTCTGTAAAAAATAATATAGGATATGAAAATATCAAAAATTCTTTTTGCTTTTCTCTCCTGCCCCAGCCTACTTCACCCCACTTCAATATGGTGTGTATACTTTAAGATTTTTGTCTGTGGAACAGGGGTTCTAAATCTGGGAAATCTGTGAACTTGGATGGGAAAAAAGCTAGTTTTACCATTGTTTGGAAAATAATACCATTGTGTGGGAAAGAATACAATAATTAATAAATAATACAAGAATAAACTATGTTTCATATACTCACAACTGTAAACCTATTTTTGCACCACTCTGTATTTATTTTCACCAATTTCTAAAATTTAGAAGTTCCTTCCATTATGTTATAGGAGACAAATCATAGCATTAGTAAAACTGTCACTGACAGAAATACAGATTTCTTATTGTGTTGTAATCGTTTCAGAGATCTTGAAATATATGGTTTAAACTTATTACTACTTTGAAATATATGGAAGTTATTAGTTCCACTAGCAGATCTGATTACTTAATGTGTTAATAAAGAAGCACATATGTAATTCTTTTAAACAATTTTTTTGTTTAAAAATTTTGACACTATTTTAATATAATGAGTTTCTTTTATAATCCCAAGTGTGTATGTATATATGTATGCATATATTTAATTAATTAATTATTTAATATATTTTTATTGATTTCAGAGAGAAGGGGGGAGAGAGAGAGACACACACACACACACAGAGAGAGAGAGAGAGAGAGAGAGAGAGAGAGAGAGAGAGAATTAGAAATATCAATGATGAGAGAGAATGAATCATTGATCGGCTGCCTCCTGCACTTCCCTTACTGGCAATTGAGCCTGCAACCCAGGTATGTGCCCTTGACCAGAATCAAACCCTGGACCTTTCAGTTCACAGGACGACGCTCTATCCACCGAGCCAAATCGGCTAGGGCAATCCCAAGTATTTAATTGCATGCAGATAAAAATATTACCTGAGAAGAGGTCCAGAGACTTTACCAGATTGCCCATGGAGATCTTTGCCACAGAAATGATTAAAAAGCTCTATTTTAGAGTTTAGGAGTATATTGGGTCCCTGAGAGCAGTTATGGTTGGGGCTCCAAAGAAGGTAATTGAGTCACAATTGTTTGTATATATAGGGATGTTTACAAATCTATGCTCATAGGTAGAGAACTGATTTGATTTTTTTCTAGCATAGTCTACTAAGGCCAAACATACATGGCAGAGGAATCAGGAAATTAAAACCTGGTTGCAAAAACTTAACCCAAATTAAGATAATCCCAAATACTTGTTAGTTGGTGATTATTTAACAGTTTTATCTAGGTGTGGTTCCTTATACACATACAAGTGTGGATAGTTATTAAATTGTGTGGGTAGTTATTAAATTGTAGATATATTATACACACACACACACACACACACACACACTCTGAGTGGCCAAATTATTATGCGTTCAGAGATTGCAGCCTTTTTTATCTAATAAAAGAGTAATATGCAAATTGATTGTCACTGTAAGACACAAAATGGCCGGCCCCATGTGGACACAAGATGGCCACCACAAGATGGACTACAGGAGAGGACAGTTGTGGGCAGTTAGGGGTGACCAGGCCAGCAGAGGAGGGCAGTTGGGGGAGACCAGGCCAGGAAGGAAGGGCAGTTGCAGGGGGGGGGGACACCCAGGCCTGCAAGTGAAGGCAGTTGGGGAATACCAGGACTGCAGGGAAGGGCAGTTGGAGGGACCAGGCCTGCAGTGGAGGGTAGTTGGGGAGGACCAGGCCTGCAGGGAAGGGCAGTTATGGGTGATCAGGCCAGCAGGGAGGGCAGTTAGGAGTGACCAGGTCAGCAGAGAAGGGCAGTTGGAGGTGACAAGGCCAGCAGAGGAGGGCAGTTAGGGGAGACCAGGCCAGCAAGGGAGAGCAGTTGGGAAGGACCCAGACCTGCAGGGAAGGGCAGCTGGAGGTGACCAGGCCTGCAGGGGAGGACAGTTAGGGGTGACCAGACTGGCAGGGGAGGGCAGTTAGGGGCAATGAGGCCAGCCAAAGAGCATTTAGGCATCGATCAGGCTAGCAGATGGGTGGTTAGGGTGTGATCAGGCTGGCAGGCACAAGCAGTTAGGGGCAATTAGGCAGAAGCTGGTAAGCAGTTGAGAGCCAGAATTCCTTGATTGTGAGAGGGATGTCCAATTACCCATTTAGGAATGGTCAGACATCTCTTAAGAAGTTCCAGATGGGAGAGGGTGCAGGCTGGGCTGAGGGACATTCCCGCCCCCCCATGCATGAATTCTGTGTACTGGGCCTCTAGTATGTGTGTGTACACACACACACACACACACACACACACATACACACACACACTAGAGGCCTGGTGCACAAAATTTGTGCATAGGTAGGGTTCCTAGTCCTGGCCAGCGATCAGGGCTGATTTGGGCTTTCCAGATGCTGGTCGTGGCCTTCCTTCTAGCTTCTGGCTGCCAGCTGGGGTCTTCCTTCCCCAGCTGCCGGCTGCTGGCCAGCGCCTTCCTTCATTCCATGCCACCCCTGGTGGTCAGCACACATCATAGAAAGCAATCGAACTCCCAGTCTCTCAGTAAAACTCCTGAGGGGACATGTTGCATATTAGCATATCTATATATGATAATGGCTAGGGTGGTCCTCTCTACAAGTTTTAATATTATGTAATGCACACATATATTATGAAAGTAATTCACCCAAAAAATACTAAATAGTATGTGTAGGAATTGGATGAAATTACTAGTGTTTGTTACAGTTTTTGGTTAGTCAATGAGTAAATGGATTTAGAGAAGGACACAATTACTTTAAAAAATAATACTACTACTACACAATTTTTAAATTCAGTCATCTATTAATTGTTGTTTATCCTCCATGTGTAGGCATGAGGCTAGAAAGCTGACAAACACACAAGCAGGAAACTTTATTCCTACCCTTTGATTACTCAGAATCTAGTGGGAGAGACAAATATATAAACAATTACAAAATAGTATAATAAATGTTGCAATAACTGGATTTAAAAGAGATATTCTCTACCTGGTGGTGTTGAAGAAGGCTTCTTAGAGGAAAGATGATTGTGCTGCCTTGGAAGAGAGGCAGACATTTTTCAAGGCTCGGGGAGAGCATTCCACAAAGAGAGGACTGTGAGCGAAAACCAGGAAGCAAGGAGGCTGAGAAAATATGGCTTGTTTGGAGCCTCATCATTCCCCCAGTAATTAATGCAAATGCAGTCACATTTTATAGGAAGAAAGCATTTCTGAAGATCTCACATAGGTCAAGATTAACTTTTCCTTGGGAATAGTAAAAACTATGTGCGGAGGTATCTTTGGAGTCCATAAATCTACAACAACCAAAGTAGACTCTTTCTTCCTTTCTTCATCTTGCTCAGCATTATTACTAACTAGAAGCCCAGTGCATGAAATTTGTGCATGGGGGGGGGGAGGGGGATGTCCCTCAGCCCAGGCTGCACCCTCTCCAATATAAGACCCCTCGAGGGATGTCCAACTGCCTGTTTAGGCCCAATCCCAGTAGGATCTGACCTAAATGGGCAATTGGACATCTCTCTCACAATCCTGCTGATTGTGACTGCTCCCAACTGCTTGCCTGCCTTCCTTCCTGATTGCCCCTAACCGCTTCTGCCTGCCAGCCTGATTGATATCTAACTGCTCTCCTGTAGGCCTGGTCACCCCTAACTGCCCTCCACTGCATGCCTGTTCTCCCCCAACTGCTCTCCCCTGCAGGCCTGGTTGCCCCCAACTTCCCTCCTCTGCCGGCCTGGTAATCCCTAGCTGCCCTCCGCTGCAGGCTTGATTGCCCCCAACTGCCCTCCCCTGCAGGCCTAGGTCCCCCCACAACTGTCCTTCCCTGCAGGCCTGGTCGCCCCCAACTTCCCTCCTCTGCCGACCTGGTCATCCCTAATTGCCCTCCCCTGCAAGCTTGATTGCCCCCAATTGCCCTCCCTTGCAGGCCTGGTCCCTCCCAACTGCCCTCTTCTGCTGGCCTAATCATCCCCAACTGTCCTCTCTTGCAGACGATCTTTTGGTAGCCATTTTGTGTCCACATAGGGGCAGGATTTTTGACCACATGGAGCAGCCATCTTGTGTGTTGGAATGATGGTCAATCTGCATATTATTCTTTTATTTACTTATTAGTTTTTAAATTTAATTAATCTTTATTGTTCAGATTACAAATGTTACTCTTTTCCACCCCCCATAGCTCCCCTCCACCTGATTCCCACCCCACCCTCTGCCCTTACTGCCTCCCCCTACTGTCCTCATCAATCATAGGTGTACAATTTTTGTCCAGTCTCCTCTTGCACCCACAACAACCCTTTCCCCCAATGAGAATTGTCAGTCCACTCTCTTTCTATGCTTCTGATTTTATTATATTCACCAGTTTCTTCTGTTCATCGGATTTTTTTATTCACTTGACTTTTATTTCACTTGTTGATAGATATATATTTATTGTTCATAATTTTTTATCTTTACCTTTTTCTTCTTTTTCCTCTTCTTAAAGAATATCTTTCAGCATTTCATATAATACTGGTTTGGTGGTGATGAACTCCTTTAGCTTATTCTTATCTGTGAAGCTCTTTATCTGCCCTTTAATTCTGAATGATAGCTTTGCTGGGTAGAGTATTCTTGATTGTAGGTTCTTCCTATTCATCACTTTGAATATTTCTTGCCACTCCCATCTGGCCTACATAGTTTCTGTTGAGAAATCAGCTGACCTTTGTAGATAATTAACTGTTTTTCTCTTGCTGCTTTTAATAGTCTCTCTTTGTCTTTGCTCTTGGTATTTTAATTATGATGTGTCTTGGTGTGGTCCTCTTTGGATTTCTCTTGTTTGGGGTTCTGTGTGCTTCCTGGACTTGTAAGTCTATTTCTTTCACCAGGTGGGGGAAGTTTTCAGTCATTATTTCTTGAAATAGGTTTTCAGTATCTTGCACTCTTTCTTCTTTTGGCACCACTATAATTTGGATGTTGATATGCTTGAGGTTGTTCCAGAGGCTCCTTACATTATCTTCAAATTTTGGGATTCTTTTTTCTTTTCTGGTTGAGTGTTTTTTGCTTCTTTGTATTTCAAATCTTTGATTTGATTCTTGTGGTCCTCTCATCTGCTGTTAGGTCTCTGTATAATATTTTTTATTTCAGTCAGTGTATGTTTAATTTCTAGTTGCTCTTTTTTCATATCCTCGAAGGTCTTGCTCATATCCTCGAGGGTCTTGCTAAATTTATCGGCCTTTTCTAGAAAATTCTTGACAAACCTTATAACCATGGTTTTGAACTATATATCTAGTCATTTGTTTTCCTCCATTTCTTTTATTTGTGATGTTTCTTTGTCTCCATATTTTGGCTGCTTCCCTGAGTTGCTAAGAGTAGCTTTTTGTGCTAGGTGTCCTATAGGGCCCAGTGGCTCAGCCTCCCCAGTTACCTGAGGTGGACACTCTTGGTGCACCCCTTTGTGGACTGTGTGCACAGTCTTATTGTAGTTAAGTCTTGATTGTTGTTGGTATCACTGGGGGGATTTGACCTCCAGGCCAACTGGCTGTGAGGATCAGCTGTGTCTACACCAGTAGAACTTCTGTGTGGAGACAGCCTATGAGACAAGACTTGCAAAATTGCAAAAGCTTCTGTGCTCAGCTTGGATGGGGTGGAGTCTCAGGGTATAACAGACAGCCTTGGCTTCCCATTAGCCCTGCCCTATGAGGCCCCTGGGTTTCAGTATCCCTCGGTAATTGCTGCAAGCAACTCTGAGAAAAAGCCACCCTTGAGTTTTGCCCACTGCCAGACAGTCCAGATTCTTCCCGAGTGAGTCTGGGTTCCTAGATTGTCACCCGGAACTAGAGTTCAGTGCAGTCAAGAGCTTCTGTCTCCTTCCCACTTGAGAAAGCCAGCCGTGCACTCAGCAATCAGTTCTCTCTGTGTTCCCATGCCTCTGGATCTCTGCCTTCCGCAGCTCCCCTGAGTCTCAATGTGCTTTTCTATTTTCCTGACAATCTAGATTCCCTCTGAATGAGTCTGGGGCCTCAGGGTCTTGCCCCAAACTGGAGTTCAGCACAGTCAGGAGCTTCTGTCTCCCTCCTGCTTGAGAAAGTCAGGCACACATTGAGCTGCCAGTCCTCTCTGTGCACATCTCCACATCTCAGCCTTTTGCAGCTCCTCTGAGTCTCAATGTGCTTTTCTCTTTCATTCTAGTTGTAGAATTTCTATTCAGCTAGCTTTCCTGTGGTTCTGGATGATGTCTGTTTTGTCTTTTAGTTGTAGTTTTGAAATTGTTGTGCAAGGCAGCAGTTTAGTAGGTGTTTACCTATGCCACCATCTTGGTTTCTCCTGCATGTTATTCTTTTATTAGATAGGATAGAAACCTGATGCATGGGTGGGGTCCAACTGGTTTTCCCTGAAGGGTGGGGGTTCCCAGATGAGGGTGGGAGTTCCCTTGGGGCATGAGGTGGCTTGGCAAGGGGCCTGTGGTGGTTTACAAGCTGGCCATGCCCCCCAGCGACCCAAGCAGAAGGATTTATTTATCTTCTACAATTGAAACTTTGGAGTCTGGAGTGGAGCCAAGTCTCCTGCTCACTCCAAGGCTGCAACCATTTTGTTTGGGATTTATTTATCTCCTATAATTAAAACTTTGTAATCTTAAGCAAAGGCCAGGACTGCAGAAAACTTGGCTTCCTCCATCACCAGGAGCAATGCTAGCCTCCTGCTCTCTCCAGCTCTGTGGCTGCCACCATTTTTGTTGGAAGTAATTTATCTTCTATAATTGAAACTTTGTAGCATTGAGTGAAGGCCTGGGCTGGCTAGGGTGTGCAGAAAGCTTGGCTTTCTTTATTGCTGGGGAAACCCAAGCCTCCCTCCTGTTCTCTCTGTGGCTGCGGCCATCTTGGTCAGGGTTAATTTGAATACTTGCTCCTGATTGGCTGGTGGGTATGGTTGGTGGTATAGCAGAGGTATGGTCAATTTGCATATTACTCCTTTATTAGATAGGATTGCAGGGTGCTCTCTCTTCACAGGCTATCATGATGGTACTTACACCTTTTTAATATTGTTTACTTGCATCTAAATTTTGTCCCACTTTATTTCTTTTTTTTTTTCAGCACAAGCAGTAATCATACTATTTAGCACTTTGATAACATCATTAGCAGATATAAAAATATTTTAAATGATAATAGTAGTGAATGTTAAAAAGTTAATAGCACAATAATAGCTGTACTAGAATGTCTCAAGAATTTCCGAGATAAAGAATAGTCTCACTTACATAATACTGACATGGATGCAGATAATTCTACCAAGTATAAGAGACACTTCCATGTGGCAGTAGTGTTAACAGTGCACAACTCACTTTGCCTACCACTTGAAATTATGTCATTTTAGATAAACTAATTTGGAGCTCACATATTTCCACTTTGCCTATAAAGTGAGATTATTATTTACTTATTATTTATATTTTTGTCAATCCTACCCAAAAAACATTTTTTCCATTGCTTTTTAGAGAAAGTGGGAGGAGGGAGGAAAGGCAGGGGGGAGAGAGAGAGAGAGAGAGAGAGAGAGAGAGAGAGAGAGAGAGAGAGA
>JAAGEH010000005.1:37504464-37533232 GCA_011751065.1 Lasiurus cinereus | reverse complement strand
AGAGAGAGAGAGAGAGAGAGAGAGAGAGAGAGAGAGAGAGAGAGAGAAAGGTAGATCAATGTGAGAGAAGTACATGGATTGGCTGCCTCCTGCACATGTCCTGACCAGGCGCTGGGGCTCAAACCTGCAACCCAGGTACGTTCTCGATAGGGAATTGAACCTGAGACCCTTGGGTGAGCTATATTGGCCAGGGTGAGACTATTATTATTTTTTTAAAACACATTTTTATTTAGTTGAGAGAGAGAGAAAGGGATAGGAATATATATAGAGAAACACTGATGAGGGAGACATGGATAGGCTGCTTCCTGAACACCCCTTACTGGGGATTGAGCTGGAAACCTGGACACATGCCCTGACTGGACTTGAACTGGACTTGAACTGGAGACCTCTTACCTCTTGACCTTGGGACAAGGCTCAAACAACTGAGCTTCAACATCCCTACTGGGGATCAAGCCCAAAACTTGGCATGTGCTCTAACTGGGAATTGAATTGGCTATCTCTTGACCAGTCGTGCATGGGACAATGTTCAAATAACTGAGCAACACTGGCCAGTGTGAGACTATTATTTTTATATTACATTCGTTCGATTCTGCCTAATTCAAGTCACATAAAATGCAACTTGCAATGAAGTTTGGTTTGACTAAAGCTTGTAAAAAAGAGTCAGATTATAAAGACCTGTTTAACTAAGCTAAAGAATTTGCAATTTTTTTCTGAAAAAAATACTGCCTTCAAGTAGGAGAAAGATATGTTCAGATTTATGTTTTAAAAAGTCAGTAATCTGGCCGAAACCAGTTTGGCTCAGTGGATAGAGCATTGGCCTGCAGACTGAAAGGTCCCAGGTTCGATTCTGGTCAAGGGCATGTACCTTGGTTTCCGGCATATCCCCAGTAGGAGGCATGCAGGAGGCAGCTGATCAATGTTTCTCTCTCATGGATGTTTCTAACTCTCTATCCCTCTCCCTTCCTCTCTGTAAAACATCAATAAAAATATATATTTAAAAAAAACTCAGTAATCTGGCAGCAGTGTAGAGAATGGATTTGATGGGTAAGATTGGACAAAAGTCAGAAAACAATCTTAGAGGCAATTTTAACAGTTGAATAAGAGTTGATGAGCCTGTATAAACAAAGTGGTACCTGTGGGGATGAAAGAAAGAGGATGGACTCAAGAGAGGTTAACAGCAAGATTTTCTTAGCTGATCGGTTGTGGGTTGAATGGAAGAAGGAGGAACTGAGGATGACTTAAAAGTTTCTGACTTGAGCAATTTGTTGAGTGTTACCTCATTAACTAAGAAAAAGAATAAAAGAGAGGCTTGAGTGGGAAATAATTCGTTCAGTTTTGCAAATCTAAGAGAGAAGTGTCATAGGAGTCCAGGAAGAAAGGAGCTTCCGGGAAGAGCTGCTTGAAATCAGATACTGCAAAGCCCGAAATTTAGGTACATGTTTAAACTTGTTAACTGAATTCGACAATTAGGAAGTTCTGATATAAGAACAGTTTGGGGAAAGTAAAGGTACAAAAGGCAAGTTGACAAAAATCTAGGACAGAATGGGATGGGAAAAAAGTATAGACAGTAAATACAAACTATTCTTTTAAGAAGTTTGGCTATAAAGTGAAGAGAGTGGATGGTAGGTGTTGGGGGATATACGTACAACTTGCAAATTTCAATTTCTGGCTCCAGATCCATCATTCCAATTTTAAGATATACTAATGAATTACTTTCCCAAACATGTCCAAATAATCTGTTCAACACTGAAACCTGGAAGTTCTTCTTGACTCCTTTGCCTAAGCTTTTTTGAAAAAATATGTTTTTATTGATATTTAGAGAGAGAGGGAGAGGAAGAGAGATAGAAACATTGATAAGAGAGAAACATCAACATTGATTGGCTGCTTCCTGCATTCCCCTACTGGAGATGGAGCCTGCATGTGCTCTGACCTCTTGGTACCTGGGTCTACTATGCTCAACCATTAAGCCACCTAATTTTTTCTGTCTCATAAATACTATAGATTATAACTCAGAAATAGATTTATAATTGGGTATCACCCCCCATCTTCAGCCACACTGTTTTGTTTTAATTTTTAAAAAACATTTTTATTGATTTCATAGAGGAAGAGAGAGAGAGATAGAACTATCAATGGTAAGAGAGAATCATTGATTGGCTGCCACCTGCATTTCCCCACTGGGGATCAGCCTGCAACCTGGGCATGTGACCTCTTGGTTCATAGGTTGATGATCAACCACTGAGCTGCACCAGCTAGGCCACATTGATACTGTTTTATGTCAAGCCCTCAACAATTCTTGAACTTTCTATTTTAATACTACTCTTCTTGGTTTTTTTGCTTGACTCTCTCCCACTACATACTGTTGCCTGAGTTATTCCTGCCTTTTTTTTTTTTCCCTGTCAAGCCCTTCTTTAAATCCCAGCTTAAACATCTCCTCTAGGAAAACTTTCATGACTCCTACATTCCGAGCTAATCATTCTCTTCTCAGTACTCATTTTCCCAATCCTCCTACCTTCAGGCATCTGAAATAGCTCTTACACTGAATTAAGATTATTTTGATGACAAATAGTTCTGCCCAGATTTAGTCTAAATTTCTTTAAGATAACAAGTTATTCTCTTTTAAAAAATCTTCAACACCAGAAAAGAACTTACATGTAGTAAATAAATAAATGTTTGCTCTGATAAAACTTGTCACAATGACAATAATGGATAAAGGGTTGGCAGAATTTTTATTTTTTAGGATTTTTTTTTCTTTATTGATTTTTAGAGAGAGGAAAGAAGAGGGAAAGAGAGAGAGGGAAACAGGATGTGAGATCATATGGATTGGCCTGCAGGACCCTGACTGGGCGCAACCCCAGCACGTGCCCTGACCTGGAATAGAACTGGCAACCGTTCAGTGCATGGGACAACGCACACTGGCCAGGGCTAGAAATTTTTTCTATCTTAAAACTTTCACTCCATCTTAAAGCCAATGAGAAAAAGAAAATGGGGGAATCTAAAAGCAGATTAAAAAACAAAAAGAATACTTTCTCTAATGTTCTTCCTCTTTTTTTGTTCCCTTAGTAGTTAGTTTCTCTTGACTTCACATAAATTTATTTTGAATTCTTTATTCTCTTGCCACTCTTTTTGTTAGATCTTATACATGTATGATTACAACTATAGTATCCCCTTTCTCTTCCCCCAACTTTCCTTTCTCATCTGTGCTCCTTTGTTTTCTTAATCTATAAAAATTATAGTTTCCATTGGATAAAAATATTTAAAAATATTTAACCTAAGATACTCAGATTATTGACTTTTTAAAAAAAAGTTATAAACCATCTTAGAAAGATCTTCTCAGGAATATGCAGTGACAGTTGGTTCTTTGAAACAAAAACAGTTTTAGTTATGCAAGCCTTGGAAACTAGCTAGATTCTAGTGAATAGAAAATTATGATGGAAATTAGGCCACATGCATTCCAAACTTATCTGGGGCCAGTCATTTATTTATTTTTTATATTTTTTAAAATATATTTTATTGATTATTTTTACAGAAAGGAAGGGAGAGGGATAGAGAGTTAGAAACATTGATGAGAGACAGATATCGATCAGCCGCCTCCTGCACACCCCCTATTGGGGATGTGCCTGCAACCAAGGTACGTGCCCTTGACCGGAACTGAACCCGGGACCTTTCAGTCTGCAGACCAACGCTCTATCTACTGAGTCTAACCGGTTTTGGCTGGGGACAGTCATTTAATTAGGAAGGTCTCAGTTTTCTCATTTGGATAAACAGGGTCAATTTCTAAGGACTTTTCAAGCTCCAGTATTTTGTAATTCTCAATCCTACCTAAGTCTCAAGAAAAAAAAACATTTGTGGCAAATGCCCTAATAACCACTTCCACATAATTCTAAAACAACATGCACTGATTGAATATTTATTATATAGCCAGCACTGTAAAGCTAGTAGGAGTTTAAAAACATATTATTAGATTAAAAGTAAAAATATTCCAATGCTGTGGAATAGTATGGGATAAAATGAGGAGCGTATTACCTAACACATTCATTGAAATCTGGTATGTAGTCATCTTGCCAGCAACAAGATTCAAAACTCAAATTGTCAGTTCTGTAAATCATTTTGTCCTTGAAAATTTTGCCATCTTATTAATATCTGTATGTGGGTGTGGGAGCAGACCTAGGTAAAGATTTACATAAAGAATTAATGATAAGAGATACATAATTAACTGTGAAATACAGGCTAAAAGCCAAACATCAAAATGGAACTGATGTAGTTGGAATTGCCTTGTGTGAAAAAGAAATGGAATTTAATATTAAAAGTTAAACAGATGGAAGAGAATTTGTGTGATAATTAAAAGAACAACAACGTTGTGATGGTGATAGTGGTGGGGGTGGGACTGGACTGAATGAGGCCACACTTTTTATGCTAGTAGGACAATTCGGCTGCCCTTCAGTGAACACAAGGTAGGGTGGGGTTAAATCATGTAGAGCTTTTGAATTTAATTTCACAGGCAATAGGAAAGCCGGTTACTAAGCTGACCGTGCATTCTAAAAGAGATTAGAAACAGGTTATGAAACTACTATAAGAATACAGGTAGAAATTCAAGTAAGAATTCATAATGTTCTTATAGGGATAATATGAACAAATCAGATTTAAAAAGATATTTTAAAGGAAGATTTAACAGAACTCGAAATAGCTGCATATAGGCAAAAAAAAAAAGATTTTTAAGGGTGTCCTAATTTTTGTTATACATACTTCAAAAAAGGTATTTATTCAGTCCCTTGTTATTGTGAAATAAACCTCATCTGGGGAATTGAATATTGCCCAACTGTACCCCAGCCTAAAGGTGCTGGGGCAGCTTCCATCAAGATGATCAACCTTTGGCAAATTTTGTGTTTGCTTTTAAAATAATTGATTCAGACTTGAGACCCCCTTTTAAAGAAAAGCTTATCTATTTTGTTATTCTAAAGCAGCAACTCTCAGGTGGTTCATGAGGTCAGAGTTATTATCATAGTAATTCTAATATGTAATTTATCTTTTTCATTCTCATTTTCTCAGGAGTATACAATGAAGTTTACCAGAAGCTACATTCTGTGTGATATTAAAGAGATTGCACCAGCAGCAGATGAGAATGCAGCTGTCTTCGATTAAGCCAGACATTAAAGAGATTCGTAAAAATAAAAAACAATGTCATGCTTTATAGTTTTTTTAGGGATCTATAATTTAAAATGTTATTTATGCTAGCATATGATGGTTTTTTGTTATTTTAAAGTAAATTAATAGGTTACTATCTTTAGAATTACTCAGTTTTAATTTCAAATACAGTAAATGACAGTAATACAGTAAATGACCTAGAGAAAAGAAAATACTTCAGGTCCTTAATAATTTATAGATATGTAAAGAAATCAGGAGACCAAAAAGTTTGAGAATATTTGCTCTAAAGTGGTACTCTCCACTGTTTGCTAAAAGACAGAAAAAGTCTCTACTCTGGCTCTGGTATAGTCCTTAAGTTGTTACTGACTGCCCATCAAAATGATGTCAGAAAACTTAAATTTCTCTCAGTTGCTTTTCTAGCTTTTTACCTCTAATTGCCATGCTTGGGTTTCCAAATAAAGAGGAATGATATTGCTTACCTGTGCTCAATCGTTTCCTAGAAGAAAAAGTGTTCTGGATGATTTCAGGTCTGGTTCTTTGCAGAAGGCTGTGTAGAAAATGACAGTCCCTTCAGCAAAAAGCATTGAAACCACACTCCTAGCTGCTCGTTGGAGCCAGCCAGCCGTCTGAGGGAGGAATGAGGAAGAAAATTGGAGGGAGGAGACTTGGCACGTCTTGGACCCGCCTTTAACTGTGGGCTTTTTTTTTTTTTTTTTTAGGGCAATAGAACTTGAAATAAATTGTCAGGGAATGTGGGCATTTCTTTAATGTACAATCATTATTTTAACGAAATAATTTCTTCTGTAAAAGTTGGAGTTCTGCCCAAAGTTTGTACCTCTTTCAGAAGTATATCCAAGTAACTTTTAAAAAAGCTGACAATTGGAAGCATTTTGTTCATATTAATCTGCTTGAGACTTTTCTTTTTGTACTTCAGCACAAAATTTTCTTAAATAGTGCTGCATAATTATCCCTATTAGAATAATTCATATAATGTAATTATAGCACCTAAAATGTAACTTTTGAGAAGTAGAATGTAAATATCACAGTCTTGAAAATAATTAGAGACAAAGATTTTTATACATTTCTTTTCTTGAACATATGATAAAATCATACTACCTCGCTAGCAAGGTAATAATTAGCAAAGTGAGTTTTGGTTTTTGCTTTTTTGCCAGTACAGAGACTATAAGAAAACAGAGGGGTTCTAGAGCTAGGAAAAAAAATGCTTACATTAGCAAATAGTTTTATTTTTTTGTTTAGTTTTCAACAAGAGCGTTTTAATTTTATAAGATCATAAAAACATCATGCCCATAGTAGTGATTATGAAATAACTCTCTGGCAGGATGGTTGGAGGTACTTGGCTTGGTGGTTATCAGAAGAAAAAGTGCACATTTAAGGAATGTATGATAAAAAAAAGAGGAGTGTATGATAAGAATGCACATCTGATTGAAATTGAGATAATGAGTTTTCACCCTCCAATTGTAAGTCCAATCGGGACAGTCAACATGAAAGTATGAAGTGGAGTTAAACAGTGATCAGTAGCAAAGGATCAAACAAGTTAATTTTAAATGGCTTATTGCCAATTACTTTTCTCCAATTATAAAAATGTATAATGCATAACAACCCATTTCTTAGCTTTGGGACACATATTTTTAAAAAATATTTTATAGAGTAACCTAAATATTCTGCCTACTTTATTGGGTTGTTTGTGAAGATTAAATCAGATGATGATAGCCCTTTGAATATTTTAAAGCACCAGACAGCTATAAACCTCTCACTTATTTGTACTCATTAAGCTTATGCAATGGAGACAAGATTTTCTAGGAACTTATTTAAAACAACTGGCTTTTCCACACACAGCCAATAAATAAACATATACACACAATACTTACAAGTCTGTATGACAACTAACCCTTAAATAAGCCAAAGGGGCCAGAACCGCTGTGGCTTGGTGGACAGAGTGTCGGCCTGCGGACTGAAGGGTCCCAGGTTCGATTCCGGGCAAGGGCATGTACCTTGGTTGCGGGCACGTCCCCAGTGGGGGGGTGTGCAGGAGGCGGCTGATCGATGTCCCTCTCCCTTCCTCTCTGTAAAAATCAATAAAATATATTTAAATAAGCCCAAGGGGGAAAACATTATTTTGTGTTAAGTATAATTTACCGAAGTGTGTCAATTATTAACCAAAGTCGGGTCAGTGTTCCCTCAGAGAAAAGTATTTATTCAGGAAAAAGAAAGGTCGCAATCCAAAATGGGTAGCCATGGCTAACCATGGAGCTTCTTGCCTGGATAAAGAAGAGGAAGTGCTTGATGGAGGGGAAGAGGAAGTTAAGGTGAAGGGCTGCCAATACCGCAGAGTTCTGTGATAAAACAATAGAGCTCTTCTTTCTGAAGACATAGGATGTGAAAATTTCTCCTGTAAGTCCTCCCTATTGCAGTCTAGGTTAAGGCACAGGTCGTAAATTTTAACAGGTGTAAGATTGGGTACCTGGAGTTTATGGGGGGTGTGGGTGAAGGGTGTCACTGACCTTTGTTTTATGAGCTGATATCCTTTTTTTCTTCCACATCAGCTAACTGGGCCTAAGTTTAGAATGTCTATCTTTGAAATTGCAGGGCAAAGTCGCCATATCAAAGCACCCAATAGACTAAGCTTCAAGTATGTGGGCCATGCATGTTGCAAAGTATTTTTTGAAAGCTGTTAAGTGAACTAAACTTGTTTACACACCAAGAAAGTGATTTTCGAAAATTACCTGATTCTCAAAGTTCTGTTGCACCAAAGAAAAAGAAGTTAAGGAATGAAGGCTCTGATCAAGAAGTCTTGCTTGCAGCCTGGGGAACTCAGTTATAAACCCTCCATCACCCAGACCGTGGAGAACAGGATGTAAAAGTGATGGTGGGAGTACTATTTTTGTGTTCCTCTACTGTGATTCCGGTCGCTGGGTTACAATCTGGCCTTGCTCTGACAATTCTTCCATGTTCTTTTGGGGGAGAACAGTCTCAGATTTGTCTCTTCTTCCTCACACTGGAAAACGCGGAGAGATTTTTCTTTTTTCCTTGTGGAGATTCCATGTCGAAGGGATGAGTGGGAGAGACGAGGGAAAAAAGCCGCGTTCGGTGACTGAGCGCGCTGCCCGCCGGCGGCCACGTGATTGGCACGCGCTGACTGCCGGGAAGACCCGCTCCGGCTGCCCTGGGCGTCT
The DNA here is from genome assembly GCA_011751065.1 of Lasiurus cinereus. Lineage (NCBI taxonomy): Eukaryota > Metazoa > Chordata > Mammalia > Chiroptera > Vespertilionidae > Lasiurus > Lasiurus cinereus. The sequence goes on along the minus strand of JAAGEH010000005.1, from coordinate 37,524,896 downwards.
GCGCACTCGCGCACCGGGCTCTGGTTCCTGCGCTGTGGCAGCTGCTGGCGGGGAGCAGCTGGCGAGGAGAGGTCCTGAGCGCCCCGAGGGCTGGTTTGGGTGGGGCTGGAGGGATGGCGGCCTGTGCTTGTGGGAGGGCAGTGGAGAGGGTGCAGGCCACTCAGAGGGTGGGGGGAGCCCTCCAGCGGCGGCCTCGCCAGTAGGGAGGAGAGAGGGCGGGCAGTGAGGGAGCTGGAGACCGAGTGGCCCGAGGGCCGAGGCGGCCTGAGGAGAAGAGGCCGAGAAGAGAGGGTGTGTGCGGCGGATTGCTGGGCCCCGGCCTGAGGCTGCACAGCGGGCCCCGGCCGCAAACGCCTGCCACCCGCCAAGGCCTTGTGTGGTGACAGGACCTTTATTTTTCCCAGAAAGAGACTTGCCTAGCTGTAAAAGTTTTAATTGGACACGCGTGCACATGCAGTTGCTCGGAGAGGAGAGGAGAGGTGGAAGGGGAAAGGAAGATAAGGGGGAGGGGGGAGGGAACTGCTTTTACGTGGGCTTCTGGGAAACGTCACCCTCCCGGGCAGAGCCTGCGGGCCGGGGCTACTGTCCGGGCGACGCTGTGGTGGTGCCGAGGCCTGCTAGCAGCAGGCTAACAGGAACGCGGCAGCATTGCAGGGGATTCACGAAACCGACATTCATTACTTGTACTGGCTTATCCAAATGAAGATATTATATGTGACTAGTCAAGCAGATCCCCGTGACCGACATCAGTATACTTTCTCAAAATCAAGCCAAATGCTATAAATTGATAACTTGAGATGTAGGGACTATGCCGTTCTAGGCTTCAACAGTTTTCCTTTAGCAAACATAATCTTTAAGGTGCACAGGGAAATTATCTTCAGGACTTAAAGAAAAATAACTTAAAGGTAAAATGTGATGCTATATGAAAGCAGAAGGAGACAGTGGAAATAACCACAGGCCAGAAGAGATCTGGCCTAGTCCCAGTTTTACTTGTGTGAAGTTGGTCAGCCATCTTTGCCCCTGTTTTCATGTCGGTAAAAAATGAGACTTAGATGAACAGTGATACTTGTTTGAACACTGAGACATTGTCAAGGTAGAAGCATCTTAAGTGAACCCCGAAACAAGGCAGAAGTGCCAAAGACACGAGTTTGGCTGTGCAAAAAGGGAGTAGACGAAAATCCTGGGAATGGTAAGTTAGCCCCAGGTGAGGTAGGACTTTGAACTTACTCTGGAGCAATGAGTACTCAAGGACAAGTTTTTGAGGTAAGAGAATGCAGTCATCACAGTTTTAAAAGTTAAGGGAATATGGTAATCGGAGTTTTGAAACACTGCCCAAACAGCAGTTGGTAGGATGAATTAGAGAAAGGAGGAATGGTGAAGTTTAGGTAAGTGACAGATAATGAGAGCCTAAATTAACAGTGGCAATGGGTGGGAAGATTCAAGAGATCTGTGTAGCATGGAGTTTGTACTTAATTTTGACAGTGCTCAAAACTTTGCAGCTCTTGCCTCCTGATTATGATGGCAAATCACCTTGTAAAACCTGATACTAGAAATTGCAAGAGACCAAGAGAGTTGGAGGTAATCTATATGCTCTTTCCAGAGCCTTAATATTTTATTTTATATACTTCTCAAATACCTTCCATTCAAGGAAGTTCTGTTGATAAATGGAACTTAAGTTTTCATATTCCCAGAGCCGAGATTGTCCCAGCAGGAACTATATTGACTCCAGCTGCTTTTTTACTAAGTATATGGGAAAACCTCCAAGAAACTATTGGGAGATTTCTTTGTGGTAATTTGTGTCTAGAGACACAAGTGCATTCATATCTTTATGACATCTAGGACTTCAAATTCTTATTTTGCTATAATAAGTAGTACTGGAGTTGCTGAAATTTTAAAATTAGAACACTCTTCTGCCTTTCTTCACTACTGTTTCCACCAATTGATGTTTGCATTTGGGACGTTGTTATCTTGCAAAATTTTTCAACCATTTGGCTATTGTCTAAATGAAAAGTTTGCTATATAGCTATGGAAACATCTACTTGTTCCTGTATGTTCTTATATGAAAAAGGAAACTTTTTCATCAGGGGATTAATAACATACTCAAAAAACTAAAAATAAAATTCAGTATATTGAACCAGGTGCTTGTTGGGATTAAAAGTTTCCTTGGTAATAAAATTTCAAATGAATTAGCATTTAATTGCAAATACAATTAGCAAATGACAAGCGCCTATAATTTCTAGCATGTTTCCTTTTTTTATTAAAGGCGTTTTATTTGCTTTAAAAACATAGAATGTATATATCCTAAGGATCCTGTTAACTGTTTAGCTATTTCCTTTTACTTTCTTGTATTAGCCTCAAATGCCAGATAGTCCACAACTGTCCTCTCCTGGAAAATCAGATGCCTCTTTCTCTGAAAGCTCTGGACTATTTTATAAAGATGAAGCCCTGGAGAAAGATTTGAATGGTGTTGTATAAAATGCTTATATTTCTGTATACTTATTTTTATAATCAGAAGGTTTGTTATATTTCATAACTCAGTTTTTTTTTATAGATATGAGCAAGGAAATTAATCTAATGTTGTCTACATATGCAAAGATTTTAAGGTAAGTACTTATATTTTCAAGTCTTGATCTTAGAAGTTTTCTTCAGGAAATTCCATATGGGAACTTTATGTTCAGTGACTGTAGAACTTATCCAGTTACTATAATTTTGGAATTTTAAAAATATATATATTTTATTGATTTTTTTTACAGAGAGGAAGGGAGAGGGATAAAGAGTTAGAAACATTCATGAGAGAGAAACATCGATCAGCTGCCTCCTGCATACTCCCCACTGGTATGTGCCCACAACCAAGGTACATGCCCTTGACCAGAATCAAACCCGGGGCCCTTGAGTCTGCAGGCCGAAGCTCTATCTACTGAGCCAAACCGGTCAGGGTGGAATTTTTAAATTCGACCTCAATTTCTTATAATAATTTAGTTTGTTATTTTCAAAGAATAAGCCCAACATTTTTGCCATTAATCCCCACCCAAGGCTATTTTTTCCATTGGTTTTTAGAGAATGGAAGGGAGGGAGAGAGGGAGAGAGAGAGAGAAGTGAGAAAAGAAACATTGATGTGAGAGAGATATATGATTGGTTGCTTCCCGAATATGCCCTGACAGGCTGGGGAATCTAATCAGCTACCCAGATATATGCCATTGACCAGGAATCAAACCCTGAGACCCTTCAGTGCATGGGCTGATGCTCTAACCACTGAGGATACTGGCAGGAGACTAACTTTTTCACTAAGCATCCTTTGTTTTGCTATTACCAGAATAAATACTTGGCTGGATATATTTTGGTCTAATAAAGTGATAAAACATTTACAATTTTATGATAAAACCTCTTTGAGAAAACTACCATTTGGTGAAATTAATGATAAAAATGGAGTGATATTAAAGATAAATAAATGTATTTATGAAATATTTAAATATCCATATGTATTTGAAGGATTAATGTTAATATTTTATTGATCTGAGATTATATTTTATAAGGTATATTTTACTTATGTATTATTTATTTTTTAAAAGATTTTTTTAGAAAGCAAGGAAGGGAGAGGGAGAGAGAGAAAGAGGGGAACGTCAATGTGAGAGCAAAACATTGATCAACTGCCTCCTGTATGCCCCTACCAGGGATCAAACCCAAAACCCTGGGCATGTGCCCTGACTGGGAATAGAACTGACAACTCTTCACTGTATGGGATGGTACCCAACCAACTGAGCTATACCAGCCAGGACTATAAGGTGTTTTTTAAAACTTTTGGACAGTCATTGTATCTAAATAATGGTTGTGTGGCTATTAAAATAATGTGTAATCACATACCATATAATGATGTTTTGGTCAACAATAGATCATATGTACAACAGTGGTCCCATAAAATTCTAATGGAGCAGAATTTCCTATAAAAAATGAAAGGATATGTGGCTCAGGAGGAATTATTTTTCCTCTGATGGGCTCAGTATCTGTGGGGCTTGGCAATAGATTCCCTGTCACTCACAAAACTTCAATAAAAAAAAAGATCATTCAATCATTGTTTATTGTTTAATTAATTGGAGAAAGAGAGAGAAACATTGATTTGTTGTTCCACTTAGTTATGTATTCATTGGTGATTCTTGCATGTGCCCTGATTGGGAATCAAACCCACAACCTTGGTGTATGCTCTAACCAGCTGAGCTACCGGGCCAGGACCATGGATCCTCAATTTGAGTGCACAGATTACATCCCAGTCAGTCAGGCACTGGCCTGATTCAGCACAAAAGGAGCCTGTTTCCCCTGTTTCCAGCATTATATATATTCAGAAGGTGCTATAGTTCTCCCAGATGTAGGTTGATGGTCTTCAGAGTACTTTGCTATAAATTCTTTGTTGAAAACCTAAGATCCTGTAAAATGACACAGTTCTCTGGGAGCTATCTTAAATATTAAGTGCCACTGTCACTTTATAAGAACTTTCTGTGGCAGTATGGAGGCAGCCTGTCCCTGTACTTGGGGAATATTTCCAGGTGATAATGATGTAAACATAGATAAACTTTATGTCTTCCATCAGTTCAATGCCAGAGAGAGTCCTTTAGGTTAGAAAAGGTCAATGGAACTAAAAATATTGAGTCCTCAGTTCTATATCCTCTCCATATTAAACATGCTCTTTTAAAAACAAACAAACAGAAGATCCCAAAGTTTCTTAATATAACCACTCCTCCAACATGCAGTTGCCATGACTATCCCCTATGTTCCTTTAACATTCCATCTTGATTTTTTATTCCTGCTGACCCTCAGGCCACCTTTCACTCCCTCCTGATAGTCACTGTTATGGTGATTTTACACTTTGCCCAACCAGTTTTTCCTTGGTATTTTCAGTCAACCCACCACATTCCTGTTAATGGAGTAGCACTGACAGCTCCTTTTTCTGTTTCTGATCCTGCCAGAAGGAAGTAGGGGAGAGGGCTGGTGGGACAGTGTTTATAAAACCTATAGTAGTGAACACTAATGCCCTAGGCCTTACAGTCACTCACCATTTACTCACTACCACTCACGAGAGCAACTTTCAGTTCTGTAAACTCTGTTTATGGTAAATGCTCTATATAGGTGTACCATTTTAAAATATTTTATACGGTATATTTACTATACCTTTTTAATGTTTAAATAAATGCTTACCTTTGTGTTACAATTCCTGTAGTATTCAGTACAGTACTATGCTGTACAGGCTTGTAGAGTAGGAGCAATAGACTACCGCATAGCCTAGGTGTGTACTAGGCTATATAGTGTCTAGGTTCGTATAAGTGTACTCTGTGATGTTCACACAGTGATCAGTCCACCTGAAGACACATTTCTGCAAACATATCCGTATCGTTAAGTGAAGCATGACTGCATATAGTTTGATATTAGAATTATAATGTATAAGATACACATTCTGCTGTGTCAGGAGAATTTGAATAGTCAAAAATACTTAAGAGACTAATTTAACTTTTATCAAAGTGTAAATTACTAAAGCATTTTGATGTTCAAAACTATTTAAATGAAATAAAAAATATAGCATAAAGAAGAACATCACTATAACAGTGTGTTTTGATGTTATAACATTAAATGTTATAAGTCTAACATTAACCTTTTCCCCTCCCTTAGTGAGAGAGCAGCAGTAGATGCTTCTTATATCGACGAGATAGAAGGACTCTTCAAAGAAGCCAATACTATTGAAAATTTTCTAGTACAAAAAAGAGAGCTCCTGAGACAGAGGTTTACAGTTATTGCAAATACACTACACAATTAAAAGTCGTATACTTAAAATAAGCTGATAATTTAAACCCAATATTGTTGTAAGGAAAGAATGACATTTATGCTCTGAAAGCTCTCTCGTAGTTAAAGAAAATGTGTACCTTAAACATAAAAGGGGAAACACCTTGAATTTTTTTTCTAGACTTAAAGAGAGTTTAAACTGGATATTAATATCTTTTCTTTTGAAGGTCAACTCTTTGGTATAGTTTATAAAAGTGTAAATTATTTAAATTATTATTGATTCTTTTTTTTTAAACCCCTAGTCTTCAACTTCTGAAAGATGATACAATGCGTTAACTTGATAATGTTTAACAATATTGTACTTTTTTGGGGGAATATTTTATTTAAATAGAAGATAGCATTGGAGATAGTTTTAAAATATTTTTCATGCTTACTATTATAAAAAAATTAAAACCTAAAGGTGATTTGTCCAGTTTCTCAATATTTAGAAAACTCTATGTGCTCTAGCTACTTAATATAGTCATTTGATTATTTCATTATTAGTTATTATACATGATTAAGTTTTTTGTTTAAAATTATTTTCTTGTGCTAAAATAAAAACCAGAAATAATTAGACCTTATATGAGTTGGCTTTTTTTATACAACAATCTCGGTGAATTGTACTTAGAAGCATTAGCAGTTGTGTGGTATGGGATAAAATTAGTGGTCCATATGTAAAGAGAGTGGGTAAACAACAAGGTGACTATTGAGTCATTTCAATCCTATTATAATTCAGAAATTGAATTTGGACTAGCAGATTTCTAATACTTATCTAGTTAAAAGAAATTCTCCCTTTGATGGAAGGTACTGCTATGATTTTATTGCAAATTTTCAATATGTTATATAATTATATATCATAATTATATTAATCAAAAAATTTAAAAAAAATTTTAATATATATTTTATTGATTTTTTACAGAGAGGAAAGGAGAGGGATAGAGAGCCAGAAACATCGATGAGAGAGAGACATCAATCAGCTGCCTCCTGCATGCCCCCTACTGGGATGTGCCCGCAACCAAGATACATGCCCTTGAGTGGAATCGAACTAGGGACCTTTCATTCCCCAGGCCAACGCTCTATCCACTGAGCCAAACCGGTTTCGGCTATATTCATCAGATTTTTAAAAATCATAGCACCCATTTTAAAATCATATAGGTAATTTAATCTATTGTATGTATATTTAGCTGATATAAGCAATCATAAATTTGGACATATTTATAGACAATACCACAAGTAATTTGATATTTTTTAGGTGGTTAGCATGTTTACCTTGCTGCTTTTAAAATGTTAAAATCTCATTTAATGAAATGACTATTTAAAGGTATATATATATATTTACCATGTAGCATAAATACTCATACAAGGAAGGACTAAAAACAGTAAGAGAACATTTTCTAAAAAACATTGTTTATTAAGTAGAAAAATTATTAGGTTTGTATAGGGGTACACTAATGGAAATCAATGAACTAATCGAAATGGGATTTTTTAATATTAAATGCAGTCAGAAGACTATATATTTTATTTATTTTTTACAGAAAGGAAGGGAGAGGGATAGAGAGAAACATCGAAGAGAGAGAGACATTGGTCAGCCGCCTCCTGCACGCCCACTACTGGGGATGTGCCCGCAACCAGGATACATGCCCTGGACCGGAATCAAACCTGGGACCTTTCAGTCCGCAGGCCGACGCTCTATCCACTGAGCCAAACCAGTTTTGGCTAGTTGTTATTTCTTGATGGTGTTATCACTTTCAGCATCTGATTCTTTCCTGTGCAGGTACAGAGTAATGATTTGATTTCTTTATTTAGTATGTTAACACTGAAACTGATTTTTAGTGAAAAAAATGTGTTTACTGGTCAGAACAAAAGGCAGAAGTTCCTGAATGCCTAATAAAGGCTTATTTTTATCAAATTTTATTCACATAAACAAGAATAATTATCTCACCTTTGGAGATACACTATTGTAGGAATACCATTGCCCTTTAATTTACACTGCAATCTTCCTTCCATTGCAGTGGGTTTCAGATCTGTGATAGTACACTGAATAAATTTTGCAAGTTTATTCTTTTCACTGATTACAAATCAAAATATATATTGAATATCATGTATCATATTGTGCTAGGCACTGTGAGAAAAACAGAATAGTATAAGATACTCTGTTCTTCTTTCTGACAATTTTAACCAGTCCTTTCTTGAAATACACTTACATGCCTTTGCTGGGAAAACATGGTATGTAAAGGTTAAAAGTATCTCTGTGGCAGTGGTAGTAACTCCTGGTGGGAGCAAGAGGATCAGAGAAGTAGGTTTTGAAATGGGTTTTTGTAAAGGAAAGAGGGAGGATTTTTCAGGCAGGAAAAAGGTTGTTCAAAGGCCCAGAAGAACAAAAATGTGGTATACATGTATTTAGAATTATTTTACTGGACTGAGAATTTACCAAGGGGAATAATATAGAAACTGCTAGAGAGTAGGGATTAAATTTTGATTCTTGGTATTCTCAATTTGTAGCACGGTATTTGATATATTGGTGCTCCAAAATTAAGTTGTTAATAAAATTAGGTATTGTTAGAACTTTTTAAAAGGACATACCTTCACAGGGCCTTATTTACACTAGATCATGAGAAAATGCTTAGTAAATTAAATTAATACAAAAGAAAAGGAAGAATGAAGTGCTAGAAAGGCAGACAAAGGATTAAAGGTAGGTTGTAGCCAGATTGTAGAGTCCTTTGTTTACAGATTACATTTGGACTTTATTCTCTATGGAAAGGTGAGATCTGAATCTTTCAGAGGAGAGTAGTGGCTTAATGAAATCATTCATGGATCAACTGCTTATAGTGCGAGGACAGATTGAGAAGGAGAGTTAGGGAGGGAGACCAGTATTTCAAATAGCTGCTTAGAATAGATAGGTTGTTGGGACACTTGTCTTGGAAATGAGTGTTAAGAGAGATTGCCTGTGTTTTGAAGCGTTGCCTCTGTCCCCTCCCCCCAACTTTCCCTCCTATTCTGTCAGTGAGCCAGGGACAGTCCAGGAAGTGTATTTCACCAGGGGGTTAATGAGTGAGAGGATTTGGAAACCACAGGATCTGCTGCTACTTAACAATATAAAAAGGTATTTTCAACTCTTTCTCCATTATATCAGCAATCTTCCTTCCATTGCAGTGGGTTTCAGATCTGTGATAGTACACCGGATCCCAGGTAGGGTATTTACCCGCTCCTCCTCTTACTTCCAGCAGGAACTTAGAATTCTGTGCCTTTTCTGAAGCATACTGGCAGATTCTGAAGTTCTCTCTTTTTGGAGCAGATACAAGCAAGTGCAGAGCTGGGAGTTAAGACAGAGTCAGGATTTGTTTACTTGTCAGGGAAATAGCCTTTCCATTTGTATATTTTATATGACATATAGGGGCAGAATTCAGGATTTCAGGATTCTCTTGAATCTGTAATAGGAAGACTATTCACTATTTAGACCTTTCTCAATTGAAAACCTCTGCTATTCCCTCTAATGTAAGTGTTTGGTTCTATTTGCATTCTGGGGAACTTCCTTAAAACCTCTGTTTTTGTTTTCTAGCATTCTATTGTAGCTACTATTATTATATGATTTTATTTCTTGAAATAAATCAATTGGCTGATATGGAGCTATGATAAATATTACTGATATGTACTATACATTTTAAAATTATTTAATTCAATAATTCAATGCAAGGCAATGTGTTAGGTGTGGGGGTGAAGGCAAAACCAAGGCCCTATACTCAAGGAATACTGATAGTAGATGTTATCAAGAATGTTCATTTTTATATATTTTTTATTTTTTATTTTTTTTGTATGCAAACATTAGAGCTATAATTTTATTGAGTAAAACTGATTATGCAAGTTGACTGAGCAGCTTCTCAAATAATGTGGTTTATGAAGTTATGAACTATGAGCAAAGCTGCCCTGGACATAAAATAGTTTCTCAACCTGCTTTCACCACATCAAATTTAATCAGTACAAACCAACACAGTTAATCAGATAATTCTTAATGTGAACAAATGGGGAAAAAGAAAAAATATATATGTACATGAATAAACAGGGGAACTAGATGCATTTCAGTAAGGAATGTAGGTGGTAGTTCTGGATGAAACTCGTGTGCAGTCCTCATTTCCACAGCTGTGTGCTGAGAGTCTGACCCGATGAGCCTCCAGACCATCCTGCTGTTGTGCTGGGGGGCTGGGCAAAACCCAGCGCGGGACTTGCATTGCCCATGCTCATGCCAGCCATCTGCTGGTTCACCTGCGACAGGTTCCACTGGGGCTGTTGAGCTTGTGGCAGGCCAAACTTACTCGGGGGTGCACCCATCTGTCCTACCATTCCTCCCTGGGGGGCAATCACATTCTGAGGCAGTGGCATCACACCAGTTTGTGCATTTCCCATAAACCCATTGGGGATGGGCATGCCCACCATCATGCTTGCACTCTGTCCCATCACATTGCCCATAAGGCCAGAAGCTGTAGGCACAGGTACACCCATTGATGGAAAACCTTGAAATGCAGTCGGTGCTTGTGAGGTAAATGGTATATTTGTGGGTCCCAGAAATACACCAGGAGCGCTCTGCGGCTGCACGGTCCCTGCGCCATATAGGGACAAGATGGAGTCTTTGGAGAGTTGTTTCTTTGTCACCTCTTCTGACTTGGTCGTTTGTTCAGTGAAGAGATCCAGATCCCCAGCTGTTACTGTAGACACAGTGGCGGCTGCTGGTACAGAGGACGTCCCCTGAACTGGGGGCATGACAGTTGCAGGTAAAGGATTAGAAATCATTGGTCCAAAGATATCCAGATCATCATTCAGAGCTGGCACTGTGGTTGTGTTCCCATTGGTCACTGGTGCCTCAGCAGGACCATCTCATGTGGTGTTCCTGGCTCAGCTACAGACTGGTGGCAGGAGTAACCAGCCATGTTCATTTTTATTGCACAATAAAGATGGTAAGTGCCATAAGAGAGCTAAAACAGATGGGATGTGAGGTCAGACTAAGGAGAATCGGTTCTTGCCATAGAAATAGAAATGATCTGTTTATAAAACAGGTGATATGGGCACTGGATCATGAAGGATATGGGAAATACCCTAGGTCAGTGGTCGGCAAACTCATTAGTCAACAGAGCCAAATAAAACAGTACAATGATTGAAATTTCTTTTGAGAGCCGAAACCAACTTATGCGCCCGCAAGTGGTATTTTTGTGGAAGAGCCCCATGTGGCTCACGAGCCGCAGTTTGCCGATCACTGCCCTAGGTTAAGGGAGGGGTACAGTTATTATGAGAAGAGAATGGGGAATGATTCAGATTGGCTGGAGTGGAAGACATTATTGAGAGGCAGAACTGGACAGATAAGTTGCTGTGAGACTATATAGTATCTTTATCACAGTTGAGACTTTATTTGGTAGACAATGAGGAGTCATTTGTGAAAGTTTTATGAGGAATATGTGCTATAATATGTATGTAGGAGGATTAATTTAGTAGCAGTGCTTCCCAACCTTTCCCAAATCACAGCATACACAAAATGATAACATTTTCCACACGCTAGCATAAATTGGATGGGATCTGGAGCCCCAATGAACTGCTTAGAACGGGAGGCTACTGGCCTGGGGCCTTGGGCCATCCCAATGGCCAAAAGTATCAAAAGGCCCACACATTAGGAAGCTCTGATTGAGAAGCGAGCTTCCATATCTAGTTTCTCCTTCTAAGTAAGAGTTTGTGATAATATCCACCTAATGGGTTGTATGTCTGTAGAGAAAGGAAGTGACTGATAAGGAAGTGACTGATAGGCAAGAAGAGTTGAAGCATCAGTGCTGATAAAGACAAGTTCAAGACAGAAGAAAAATATCTGGGGTTGCCCAGGATGGGTGGACTGGTAAAAAGTTTTGTGAAAGATTTGCTTCATGCACCTTACAAACTTCTGAATCCTAGTAATTTATACTATCTACCTTAGATCATCCCCTTAGCATCCTCTTTCTAGCCTCGAGTGGGTATTTTCAGCAGAATTTAAACCACTTAGTGAATGTGAAGAGGAATTCAAGACCCACAGAGAGTTTGCAGCTAGGTGATTTAGCAGATGGGAAATTGATTTGGTAGGGGGAAAGTACAGAATTCTCGTTTGACATATTGGGCCATTTGCAAAAAGTAACTGGTAAAATTAAGGGTCCAAGGAAGACTGGTGAAATTAAAGAGTAAAGGTCCAAGGTCAGACCTTAGGAACACATTCATGAGGTGATAAGGGGAAGAGGAGCCAATGAAGGGAGTTAACATTTGAAAATTAGTACTGTCATTATATTTGGTTATGATTAGAGACATGAATGGGAGGTATTATTTTCTGTTTACCCCCATTATCCTTGTTTAGCATTAAAAAACCTAGGGTTCAGAATGATTAGTAACTTGCCCGAAGTGTCAGCTAGTAGTAGTAAACTGGCATAAAGCAAACAAGAGGGAAGAGGAATGTTTGAAAAGTGCAATGTTCAGGAAGGCAACAGTTTAAAAAGGGGTTCACGGAGGTGTTGACCACAATATCAAATACCATAGCATCCTATGGAGTACAGAACATAAATACATTTAATATTTTCTAAAACATAAAATGTTTTAAATTCATGAATCTCTATCCAGACAAATGCCCTATCAGGGTATTCAATTTAATTCTGCTTAAATAAGAGGAGTAAAATACCTGACCTCAGGGAATTTATTTTAATCTAAGGGGAGAATAAGGCAAATATACATATATTAATAAAAATATTAAGATAAATACTTGAGGGTTTTCTCTTCTAAGTTTTCAAAGCATCCTCTTTATACATCTAATATTGTTCTCAATTTTAGTATGCTTAAGATACCTGCTTACACTACCCCAGGAATTCTGATTTGTTAAGTCCAAAGTAGAGTCCAAGAATCTGCATGTTAGCCATAGAACCAGGCATTTCTGTTTCAAATAGTCCTCAGACTATACTTTGAGAAATAGCGCTCAAACAAAACACCAATTACAGTGTAAAAGACCTCTTTTAATGTCTGTTTACTAGGTGGTGAGTTCCTTTATATCAGGCTCTAGTACTTTTTTATCCCTCAGCAGTGCCCAGCACTTTGTTGATTGATCATTAAAAGTTATAGTCCTGATCAGGTTGGCTCAGTTGGTTGGAGCATTGTCCTGTACAAGAGATTGTGGGTTTGATTCCTAATCAGGGCACATACCTGGGTTGTGGGTTCCATCCCTGGTCAGGACAACTGATGTTTATCTCTCTTTCCCTCCCTTCCTTCCTCTCTCTGAAAATCAATGAAACATATTCTGGGGTAAGACTTACAAAAAAAAAAAAAAAACACTACATAAATAATAGCTAACATTTAAAAAATATTTACAATTTCTAAAACTTTACATAACCTAATTCATTTATTATTTGTATCCTTAGGAACAATAAGAATTATTATATTTTTAATCTTAGAAAGGAGGAAATAGCACCGAGAGGTTAATTATTTTGCTCAAGGCTATTTACTTGGAAAATGGTAGGTCAAGATTTGAACCCAAACACTCTGGAGCCAGGCAGAGGCTGGGTTCGCACTCTTAAGTATTACAATATGCTGCCTCTTAAAAAAAGTGGTATTTAAAATGGACTTTGAGCAATAGATGAAAATTCCTTAGGGATAGTTTATTGGGAAGGGCATTCAGGGTAAAAGTAAATTTTATTTTGGAAATCAGGAACTAGTCAGGTTTGATTGAATTTTTACATATGGCAAAGCAGGTTTCATGTGCTTTAAATTACCATATTTTCCGGTGTATAAGATGATTAGGCGTATAAGACGACCTCCAAATTTTCCAGTTAAAATATAGAGTTTGGGATATACTTGCCGTATAAGACTACCCCTCTTCCAACGCACACCAAATAAAAATTAAACATCAGATTTGATTTCAATATGGTAATTTTAATTCAAATGCTTATGACATGCAGGTACTTAGCAAGAAAATTGTCACTTATAAACATAAGGCTGTTTGTCATCAAACATGTAAACATAAAACAGTGCAAGTGGATTACTTTTCCTAATTCACTCTAAAGCTGAAAGGAAGGATAAGACAATAAACCCATGGGAGCTGCCATGCTATTTGTTTTCTAAGCTGTCAACCAAACTGGAACTGATGATGATAGGAGGAAGATAACAAACAACAGAGAAAGAGCAAGTGCGGGGCAAGTCCCTGGTGAGTTAGCAACGCCCATTATAACTGCAAGCTACAGTATTTTTTACAGATTTTGCTGGCATTACAGTTTCCCTTTAAAAGCCTTCAAAAAATCCTCCTGTTCGTCATCTGATGTCATAAGTACATCAATGACATCTTGTGAAATATTTGTAAGACAGTCATTGTATGGATCAAATTCTGTATCAGATGGTGTGGTCTCAGCTTTGGCTTCCTTTTCATCTTGCCACAAGTAGTCGTCCTCCATACCATCTAATGAATTTGATATGCCACACTTCTCGAAAGACTTGATTACTGTTTCTGCATCAATATCATTCCAGGCTTTTATGACAAACTTGCACAAAACATCCAACTGTGGAGCATGCATGTTTCCTCCTTTTGTGAATGACTTCACTGCTAACCATCCATTCATTCCACTGTTCTCAAATGAGATCTTTAAATGGCTTGTTTAGGCACACATTCAGTGGCTGTACCAATAATGTCAATCCTGCAGGAATAACTGCCGCATCTGTGTTTAGTCTTGCAAGCCTTTGCTTGGTGCTGGGAGTTAAATGAGCTCTGAACATATCCTACACCAGTAGACAATATCTTCTCTGCCTCTCAGATCTCGTACATGGCATGCCTGCGCCATGAAGTCCTCAGGAGCGAGATCTGAGAGGCAGAGAAGGAGGTACGGTAATAGGGTACAAGGGCGGGCTAGACTGGTGAAAGAGGCTTGTTTTTCTGGACACAGCACCACTATCTCTTTTTTCCATACTCTGGGCATCCCGGATGCCTGCAGCTTGCTCTACCCTTCACTTACACCTTCCCGGTGAGATGCTACCTCACCTTGTCATCAGGACCGCATTAAGTCACTTCTTCCCACGAATCCTAGTGAGTGGATTTTCTTCTACTGTACTTGTACAGCGCCGCCTTTGCTGCTTTCATATGATCGCCACATACGGCGGGGATGTGGCCGTGGCTGTTTTTGAACTTCCCCCACCATATGCGGCGACTGCAGATTCTTCAGTCTGGCTCAGAAATTTCAGCACCTGTCCTATAAGACAACACCCGGTGTATAAGACGACCCCCAACTTTTGATAAGATTTTCCTGGGTTAAAAAGTTGTCTTATATACCAGAAAATATAGTAAAAAAAATATTTATTGATTAAAGTATTACATATGTCTCCTTTCCCCCCACTGATCTTTCCCCAGCTACTCCCAATCCCTAACACATACCTTCACCCCCACTAGTGTCTATATCCAGTGTTTATGCTTATATGCATTCATACAAATCCTTTATTTGATCTCTTACCCATTCCCCCCGCAGTTTCTCCTGCCTTTCCTCTGAGGTTTGATGATTTATTTGATGCTTCTCTGTCTCTGGATCTATTTTAATTTATCAGTTATGTTGTTGATTATATTCCACAAATGAGTGAGATCATGGGATATTTATCTTCTCTGACTAGCTTATTTCGCTTAGCATAATGCTCTCCAGTTCCATCCATGCTGTTGCAAATGGTAAGAGTTCCTTCTTTTTTACAGCAGCATAGTATTCCATTGTGTAGATGCACCACCGTTTTTTAATCCACTCATCTGCTGTTACCACTTAGACTGTTTCCATATCTTAGCTATTGTAAATTGTGCTGCTATGAACATAGGGGTACATATATCCTTTCTGATAGGTGTTTCTGTAAACTAAATTTTTGAAAGATTTGAAACAAATGTAATAATGTAATACTGCAAAAAAGTTTGTTAGAAGAATGCAAATCTCACTTCAGAAGAATAGTGTCCCTATGTGTTATTCTAGTTTAGATTTTTATATCACTATTTTAGTTTCATGAAATAAAGGACTGTGTTTTAAAGTACTTAGTCAGTTACATGTTTGGCCACTTCTCTGTGTGAGGCAATGCTGCCTTGTGAACACTAAGTAAGTATGAAATAATACAAATAATTTTCAGCTCTTTGTTATATATTAACTAGAGGCTAAGTGCACAAAATTCATGCATGGAGGTGGTCCCCTCAGCCTAGTCTGCACCTTTTTCACTTCAGGACATATCTCACAATCCTGGACTGCTGGCTCCTATCGTTCACCTACCCATTTGCCTGATCACCCTAACTGCTCCCCCCCAGCCCGCACTGCCGCTGAGTTCAGGCCTGGGTGCCCCCAACTGCCCCCCTGCCAGCCTGGTCACCCCTAACAGTCCCCCCATTGGCCTGGTTGCCCCATGCAGCCTGCTTGTTCAGTCATTTGGTTATCCCTCACTAACCCCCTGCCAGCCTGGTTGCCCATGCAGCCTGCTTGTTCAGTTGTTTGGTCATCCTTCACTAACCCCCCCTGCTGGCCTGCTTATATGCAGCCATCTTGTGAGAGCATGAGGGTTAATTTGTATATTACCACTTTATTTTATAGGATGATTTTTTTCTCATGGTTTATGAACTTCAGGTAATTTTAGACTAAGTATCACTGCATAGTTTGGTTTATCACACCCGTCTCCTAAAAAAATGCCATGTACATTCCTGTGTACATTAAAATAGAAGTAATTAAATTGTAGACCCTACTAAATGATCCTACTATGAAATTTTTGGGATCACATTCTGGTATATATAAAGTACTGAGGTCAATGTAATTATGATAATATTGAATGGTGATCATCTTATATAATAAAGAAGTAATATGCAAATAGATCATCACTCCAACACACAAAATGGCCACCCCCTTGTGGGCACAAGATAGCCACCCCAAAATGGCCAGCAAGGGAGGGCAGTTGTGTGTGATCCGGCCAACAGGGAAGGGCAGTTGGAAGGGACCAGGCCTACAAGGAAAGGAAGTTGGGGGCAATCAGGCCTGCAGGAGAGTGCAGTTGTGGGGGACCCAGGTCTGCAGGGGAGGGCAGTTGGAGGTGATCAGGCCTGGAGGGGAGAGCAGTTAGGGGCAATCGAACTGGCAGGGGAGGAAAGTTAGGGGTGACTGGGCCAGCACCAGAAGGCAGTTGGGGGCAACCAGCCCTGCAGGGGAGGGCAGTTGGGGGTGATCATATCTGCAGGGGAGGGCAATTAGGGGCAATCAGGCTGTCAAGGGAGCAGTTAGATCTCCATCAGGCTGGGAGGGGAATGGTTAGGGACAATCAGGCAGGCAGGCAAGCAGTTGGAAGCCAGCAGTCCTAGATTATGAGTGGGATCCCTGGTTGTATGGGGTACAGGCTGGGCTGAGGGTCATTATCTCCCCCTCCCCTCCATGCATGAATTTTGTGCACTGGGCCTCTAGTTTTTATCATAATAATGAGGCTGCTATTAACCCATCTTGGGTTAGATTCCACCTTATGGAAAGATGAGCATTAATAACTAAAGTCCTGAGTTAATTCTCAAGCAAATTTGTACTACAAGAATACAAAAAGGATTGTCAAAAAATGGAGACTCAATGAGAAAAAGGAAGGAAAGGGAGGGATTTGGAGATTATATTTGGTGTTGGTTCAATATTTCCCTGACCAGATGGGAGAAATAGGCATGTTTATAGAAGATTGGTAAATATTTGTTATGCTTTTGATGTCCTCTTCACAGTTTTGAAGAAGTACATGGACAATATTCATCAGATTAAAGCTGTGTCCCATAAGCAGGAGAATCTTCCCTGTATTGCACCCCTACTAGCCACAGTGGAGGAGACTCCACAGACCATCTCTGCCGAAGTCCGAGGACATTTCCCCAAGTGGCTCAATGGCTCTCTACTTCGAATTGGACCTGGGAAGTTTGAGTTTGGGAAGGACAAGTAAGTCTTGATTTTTTGGAAGAATTTGGATTGCTTAGCATGAACTTGTTCTATGGAATATGTATTAATATCTGCTTCCTCTCTGAGGCTAACATTGCTTTGCAATCTCTTCAGCTCCAGGTGAGGAAACTAGCCTATAGAGAAAGAAATAGAGACATACTTTTGTTTAAAATGCTAACATTTTTACTCAGTAGGTATAATGAATTGGAAGTTTTCTGAAGTTCTCTGTTAAAAGAGAAGTGTCAGAAACCGTCTGTGCCCAGCTCTACTTCACCACAAGTTCCTGAAGGAAGGCGCAGTGTCTTCACTTCAGAAGTGCCCTCACCCAGTGCCTCCCAGACACGTTGGCTCTTTCAGTTCCACAAACTGGGCATGTTTATTTTTGCTCAGGGTCTTTGCTTTGGCTAGGCTAGTGGTTGGCAAACTGCGGTTCTCGAGCCACATGTGGCTCTTTGGCCCCTTGAGCGTGGCTCTTCCACAAAATACCATGTGTGGGCGCGCACATACAGTGCGATGGAAGCTTCATGGCCCATGTGCAGAAGTTGGTTTTCGGCTCTCAAAAGAAATTTTAATTGTTGTACTGTTGATATTTGGCTTTGTTAACTAATGAGTTTGCCGACCACTGGCTAGGCCATCTCTCTTCCAAGGTCTGATTCTTATTCAGATATCAGCTCAGATTTCATGTCATTTGAGCCTTCCCTGATTTCCCAATCTAAAAATGCTGTTTTTTTGTTATATAACTTATAACATGTATTTTAATTCTTTGCTTAGCACTATCAATGTTGTTTTTTGTTTATTAGCTATGTTTCTCCACTAAAAAGTAAGTTCCATGCGGGTAGAAACTTTTTCTTGTTCATCCCATATACCTAATATCTAGGATAGTGCCCTGCACTTAAATAGCACTCAATGAATTTATATAAATAAATGAAAAAAACACACACCTGAATAACTCTTTAGTGTATCATTTCTCTGTATGTCTAATAGACACATGAAGTGATGTGAAAAAACCTCTTCTTCTCTGGAACCTTGCTGCATCGTTCACACCTCTCCCCTTGTATCTGTTTCTCTTTCACTAACCCCACAACCTCCGCCAACAAGTGTCCTGTCATCCTAAAACACCCTCATTCTCTATTCCCCTTCCTCTCTAGCTACCCTTTCTCCTCCCCTCATTGCTGGTTTTATGCTCTCTCAGGTCTGCTCAGTTCACTGCCATCTGACTTTAACCCCACCACTCTGCAGCATCTGTTCTCAAAGCCTGGTAATTATTAAATGAAATGGGGTTCTTAGTCCTCAGCTGGACAGTTGTACAGCATTTGACCTAACTGACCACCTGTCTTAAAATTCTCTCATCCCTGGATTCCCATATTTCCTCTGCTCTCTGGTTACATGTCCTGGGATCATTAGTTTATTGCTCATTTCACTTCACTTGTTCCTTTAATGTTGCTATATCCCATCCTCTGCACTGAATATTCACTTATATTCTCTCATTGTATGCTTTCTTTGGTATTGTACAAATAATATATTCTTTGGAGTATGGTTCAGTGGGTTCAAATCCCATTTTCATGAGTTATCAGTGCTATGATCTTGAGCAAGGTTTCCCATATGGGAAATGGGGCCAATAATATAAATTTTAATGGCTGGGTATGAAGAATAAAGGAGACAGGCGTATAAAGTGTCTCTTTCAATAGCTGACAAAAATTGCCAGTTAGTACATTTTTAATCTCTTCTTTCCCTTCTGTCCTTCTGTGCATCTCCTCACTTCCTTTCCTGTAGTTCACTTGTAAGCCTAGGATTTGGAGTCAGTATTGAGTGAAGTCCTTAGCACAGTTCCTGGTGTGTAGTCAGTACTCAGTAGATGGTAATTATTATGTCTCACTCACACCTATGGCTATATCTATCACACATACATACACTCCAACATGTACCTCCCACCTTGCTCCCACCTCTTGTGGTCTAGACATGTATTTTGCCAACTGGCTTTTTTATGTTTTACAAAGAGCTCAGACTTATTCAAAACCAAACTATTTCTTTTTCCCAATATTTGCTCTTCCCGTATTCCCTTTCTCAGTTAATGTATCATCATCAGCCAGTCATTGAGGCATGACTTTTTGAAGCCTCTCTTTTTGTCACTGCTCACATCCTGTCATTCCCCTCTGATTTGTTTCTGAAATTGGTGCTTTTCTAAATATGCTGCTTTGATTTAGGCTCCCATCTTCTCTCACTGGAATTGTTGCCTCATCTCCTTGTTGCCTGGTTTCTTTAGATCTGGATGCTCCTCTTTTTACCCCATGTTCTCCTCTGTGTCTGGAGTGACTTTTCTAAGATGCAGGTCTCATAGTTTCATTCTCTTGTTTCAAAGCAGGCTTTCCTGATGAAGATCTTAAGCCCTAAGTCTAAGTGCTGGTAGGTCTTGTGCTGACCTACCCTCATTGCATGCCCCTGATGGCTCTGCCCACACATTAATGTAGTAACTAGCTATTCCTCCAAGACATCATATGCCTTCACAGCTCTTCCTTCCTGCTTCCCTCCCTCTCCCCCTCCTCTCCCCTCCTCCTCCCACTTCTCTTCCTTCTCCTCCTCCTCCTTCTCTCTTTCTTTTTTAGTTTTTTCTCTCTCTTCTTTTTTTCTTCTGTCCCTTCCTTCCTTCCTTCCTTCCTTCCTTCCTTCCTTCCTTCCTTCCTTCCTTCCTTCCTTCCT
>JAAGEH010000005.1:37489001-37504454 GCA_011751065.1 Lasiurus cinereus | reverse complement strand
CCTTCCTTCCTTCCTTCCTTCCTTCCTTCCTTCCTTCCTTCCTTCCTCCCTTCCTCCCTCCTTCCCTCCCTCCCTCCCTCCTTCCCTCTCTCTCCCTCCCTCCCTCCCTCCCTCCTATTCTTTCTCTTTCCTTCCTTCCTCTCTCCTTTCCTAAGATGCCCTTCTCTTCTTGGTGGCCTTGAAAACATCCTTAACAAACCAGCCAAATATTTTGAGCCTTTTGATCTCTTCTGACCCCAACATCCTTTCATCCTGTTGTTCCTTCTGTGCATGAATAACATTTTTCAAATTCCAGATGCTGCAGCAATCAGTTTGTGCCATTGTTATTTACGTTCCTGTAAGCAATGGGTTTGGCACAGTTTCTGGCTGTGTTTGTTGATTTGAATAAGTGAATGCATGAAAGGAGAGGATCTGCAGGGGTTTTGGGAGCTGGAATCTAAAAAGTTGAGCGAATCATTATTAAATGTAAATATGGATGAGGAAAACAAATTTTATAATCATAAGGATGAAAGAGATGTGGTTTAACAGCAAGGTTTTAAAAATTGCTTAGAAATTTTGGTTGACAGCTCAATGTGGGTCAAAAATATGAGATTGTAACAAAGAAAACTAAGAAGGAAAGAAAAGAATATTAAGATCTTAAGTGAGAAAGCTAAGTGTCTGGTTTTATACCCAAAATATTTAGTGTTTGGTTCTACATATTGTGGTTTTAAAGGGATTTAGACAAGAATAGCAAGAATTATTGAAACTTTTGTTTTTATTTTTATTATTTATTTTTAATTTATTTTTTTAATGTGTTACATGTATACGTATCTTCCCATTGCACGCCCCCCTCCCTCCCCTGGCATACTCTAACCCTCCAGCATTGGATATGCTTATATGCATGCATACAAGTCCTTTGGTTGATCTCTTATCTACCTCACCGCTCCATAACCTTCATGCTGTAATTTGACAGTCTGTTTGATGCTTTACTGCCTCTGTATCTATCTTTTTGTTCATCAGTTTATAATGTTCTTTATTATCCACAAATGAGTGAGGTCATGTGGAATTTCTCCTTCATTGACTGGCTTATTTCACTTCGCATAAGGCTCTGCAGTTCCATCCAGATTGCTGCAAATGGTAAGAATTCCTTCTTTTTTATGGCAGCATAGAATTCTATTGTGTAGATGTACCACTCAGAAAACTGACAGGTACCTAGGCTGTCTCCAAATTGTAGCTATTATAAATTCTGCTGCTACGAACATAGGGGTGCATGTATCCTTTCTGATTGATGTTTTTAGTTTCTTAGGATATATTCCTAGAAGTGGGATTGCTGGGTCAAATGGGAGTTCCATTTTTAGTTTTTTGAGGAAACTCCATACTGTCCTCCACAGTGGCTGCACCAGTCTGCATTCCCACCAGCAGTGCACGAGGGTTCCTTTTTCTCCGCATCCTCCCCAACACTTGTTATTTGTTGATTTGTTGATGATTGCAACTCTGACAGGTGTGAGATGGTATTGCATTGTCATTTTGATTTGCCTCTCTTGGATAATTAGTGACTTTGAGCATGTTTTCATGTGTCTCTTGGCCTTCCTTTTGTTGTCTTTGGAAAAAGTTCTATTTAAGTCTGTTGCCCATTTTTTTTATTGGATCATTTATCTTCCTTTTATTAAGTTGTATAAGTCGGCTATAGATATTGGAGATTAAACCTTTATCAGTGATAACATTTGCAAATATATTCTCCCATACAGTGGTCTTTCTTGTTGTTTTGTTGTGCAAAAGCTTTTTATTTTGATGTAGTCCCATTTGTTTATTTTTTCTTTAGCTTCCATTGCCCTTAGAGCAGTATCAGTGAAGAAATACTTTTGGCAATATGTCTGAGATTGTGCTGCCTTTGGATTCCTCTAGTATTTTTATGGTTTCCCTTCTTATGTTTAAGTCTTATATCCATTTGGAGTTTATTTTTGTGTATGGTGTAAGGTGGTGGTCTAGTTTCATTTTTTGCATGTATCTGTCCAATTTTCCCAACACTATTTATTGAAGAGTATGTCTTGACTCCATTGTATGTTCATGCTTTCCTTTCTCAAATATTAATTGAGCATAGTGGTTTGGGTGGATATCTGGATTCTCTATTCTAGTCCATTGGTCTATATGTCTGTTCTTGTGCCCGTACCAGGCTGTTTTGAGAACAGTTGCTTTGTAATATAGCTTGAAATCTGGTAATGAGATCCCACCTACTTTATTCTTCTTTCTCAGGATTGCTGTGGCTATTTGGGGTCTTTTTTTTTTTTTTTTGTTCCAGATGAATCTTTGGAGACTTTTTTTCTAGGTCTATGAAATATGTCGTTGGTATTTTAATGGGTAGTGTATTGAATCTATAGATTGCTTTGGGTAGTATGGACATTTTAATGATGTTGATTCTCCCAATCCATGAGCATGGTATGCTCTTCCATCTGTTTCCATCTTCCTCCATCTCTTTTTTCAGTGTCCTGTAGTTTTCTGTGCATAGGTCTTTTACCTCCTTTGTTAGATTTATTCCTAAGTATCTTAATTTTTTTGGTGCGATGGTAAATGGGATTTCTTTTTTAGTCTCTCTTTCTGTAATTTCACTATTAGTGTATAGAAATGCCATAGATTTCTTGGCATTAATTTTGTATCCTGCTACATTGCCAAATACATTTATTAAGTCTATTAGGTTTTGGATTGAGTCCTTTGGGTTTTTATGGGCAGTATCATGTCATCTGCAAATAAGGACAGCTTTACTTCTTCTTCTCCAATTTATATGCCTTTTATTTCTTCTTCTTGTCTAATTGCAATGGCTAATAGTTCCAGTACTGTGTCAAACAGGAGTGGTGAGAGTGGGCATCCCTGTCTTGTTCCTGCTCTTAGGGGAAATGGTTTTAGTTTTTGCCCATTGAACATGATGTTAGCTGTCGGTTTATCATATATGGCTTTTATGATGTTGAGGTATGATCCTTCTATTCCCACCTTGCTGAGAGTTTTTATTAAGAAAGGGTGTTGGATATTGTCAAATGCCTTTTCTGCATCAATTGATATGACTACGTGATTTTTATCTCTCAATTTGTTTATGTGCTGTATCACGTTTGTTGATTTGTGGATATTATACCATCCTTGTATTCCTGGGATGAATCCTGCTTGGTCATGGTGTATGATCTTTCTGATGTACTGCTGGATCCAATTTGCTAGAATTTTGTTGAGGATTTTTTTAAAAATATATATGTTTTACTGATTTTTTACAGAGAGGAAGGGAGAGTGATAGAAAGTCACAACATCGATGAAAGAGAGACATCAATCAGCTGCTTCCTGCACGCCCCCCACTAGGGATGTGCCCACAACCAAGATACATGCCCTTGACCGGAATTGAACCTGGGACCTTTCAGTTCACAGGCCGACACTCTATCCACTGAACCAAACCGGTTTCCCCTTGTTGAAGATTTTGGCATCTATGTTCATGAGAGATATTGGCCTGTAATTCTCTTTCATTGTGTTGTCTTTATCTGGTTTTGTTATTAGGGTGATGCTGGCTTCATAGAAGGTGTTTGGAAGTGTTTCTTCTTCTTGAATATTTTTGAATAGTCTGAGAAGGATAGGTTTTAATTCTTCTTGAATGTTTGGTAAAACTGTCCTGTGTAGTCATCTGGTCCTGGGCTTTTGTTTGCTGGAAGCTTTTGATGACTACATTAATTTCTTCCATAGTTATTAGTCTATTGAGATGTTTGATTGAGTGTTGGAAGGTTATATTTTTCTAGGAATATGTCCATTTCCTGCAGGTTGTCCAGTTTGTTGGAATAGAGTTGTTCATAGTATTTTTTTTTTTTTAACAATCCTTTGTATTTCAGAGGGGTCTGTTGTTATTTCTACTCTTTCATTTCTGATTTTGTTTATTTGGGTCTTCTTGGTGAGCCTGGCTAGACGTCCATCAATCTTGTTTATCCTTTCAAAGAACCAGCTTTTGGTTTTGTTGATCTTTTGAATTGTTTCTTTGGTCTCTATGTTGTTTATCTCCACTCTGATCATTACCATTTCCTTCCTTCTGCTTACACTGGGCTTTTCTTGTTGCTCTCTTTCTAACTCTTTGAGTTGTGGGGTTAGGTAATTTATTACCATTGTTTCCTGTTTTTTGCAGTAAGCTTGTAGGGCTATGAACTTCCCTCTCAAGACTGCTTTCACTGTGTCCCATAAATTTTGTATTGTTGTGTTGTCATTGTCATTTGTTGCCTGGATGTTTTTTTTTTAATTTTTATTAATTTTTTATACATATCTCCCCATTGCCCCCCTCCCTCCCAGGCGTACCCCGACCCCCCAGTGTCTGTGATCATTGGTTATGTTTATAAGCATGCATACAAGTCCTTTGATTGATCACTTATTTACCTCACCTAACTTTAATCTTTCTGCTATAATTTCACAGTCTGTTTGATGCTTTATGATTTTTGTCCTCCTGAGAATTATCAGTCTACTCCCTTTCTGTGCTCCTGATTCTATTATATTCACCAGTTTATTCTGTTGATCAGATTTTTAATTCACTTAATTTTTAGATTCACTTGTTGACAGATGTGTATTTGTTGTTCATAATTTTTTGTCTTTTACCTTTTTCTTCTTCCTCTTCTAAAAGGGTACCTTTCAGCATTTCATATAATACTGGTTTGGAGTTGATGAACTCCTTTAGCTTTTTCTTCTCTGTGAAGGTCTTTATCTGTCCTTCAATTCTGAATGATAGCTTTGCTGGATAGATTATTCTTGGTTGTAGGTTCTTGTTGTTCATCACGTTGAATATTTCTTGCCACTCCCGTCTGGCCTGCATCGTTTCTGTTGAGAAATCAGCTGACAGTCGTATGGGTGCTCCCTTGTAGGTAATAAACTGTTTTTCTCTTGCTGCTTTTAATATTCTCTCTTTCTCTTTTGCTCTTGGCATTTTAATTATGATGTGTCTTGGTGTAGTCCTCTTTGGGTTCCTTTTCTTTGGGGTTCTGTGTGCTTCCTGGACTTGTAAGTCTATTTCTTTTACCAGATGTGGGAAGTTTTCAGTCATTATTTCTTTAAACAGGTTTTCAGTATCTTGCTCTCTCTCTTCTTCTGGCACCCCCACAATTCTGATGTTGGTACGCTTGAAGCTGTCCCAGAGGCTCCTTACATTATCTTCACATTTTTGGATTCTTTTCTCTTCTTGCTTTTCCAGTTGAATGTTTTCTGCTTCTTTATATTTCAAATTTTTGACTTGATCCTTGCCTTTCTCTAGTCTGCTGTTAGTACTCTGCATAATAGTTTTCATTTCAGTCAGTGTCTTTATCATCTTCTCTTGGGTCTCACTAAATTTATCCATCTTTTCTAGCATATTCTTGCAAAACCTTATAAGCGTGGTTTTGAACTCTATATCCAGTCGTTTTTTTTCCTCCATTTCTTTTGCTTGTAATCCCTTCCCTTGTCTCGGCATTTTCACTGTGCCGGGGAAACTTCTGTGCTGGATTCAGCCGAAGAAGCCTCTGCTGAGCTTGGGAGGGTGGAGTCTCAGGGCTTAAGGGACCGCCTTGCCTTCCAGTCGGCCCCGCCCTCCACAGCCCCTGAGTCTCACGTGACTGGGTAATGGCTGGAGCGGTCCTTGTGCGCGTGCGCACCCGCAGCGCCTCTGACCGCTGCCTTTCCGGCTCCCCTGCGAACCAGGACCACACGAGTCTAGGTCCCCAGGGTTTCGCCCAAAACAGGGGCCCAGTGGACTCAGAAGTGGTGCAGTTGGGAGGGTCTGTCTCCCGCCCACTCGCGAAAGCCAGCGGCACAATCAGCAATCCGTCCTCCGCGTGGTGCCGTGCGCGACCAGACCTCCGATCCTTTGCAACTCCCCTAAATTTCCGTGCACTTCTCCCTTTTCACAGTCCAAACTCCCCCCGTATGAGTTTCGGCTGGATCTGGGGTTTAGTGTCGTAATATAAGGGGTTCAATGCCGTTGGGAGTCTCCGTTTCCCTCCCGCCAGAGAAAGCCAGCCAGGTACTCCGGCACCCGCTCTCTCAGTGCGCATCTCCGTACCTCAGCTTTTTGCAGCTCCTCTGGGTCTCCGCGAGCCCCTCTCTTTCCCTCTAGTTGTAGAACTTCCACTCAGCCAGCTTTCGTGTGGTTCTGGATGATGTCCGTTCTGTCTTTTAGTTGTAGTTTTGAAATTGTTGTGCGAGGCAGCAGTATAGGTGTTTACCTATGCCGCCATCTTGGATTCTCCCTGGATGTTTTTTTTATTTCTTCCTTGATCTCTCTGGTTACCCAGTCATTGTTTAATAGCATGCTGTTTAGTCTCCATGTGTTTGATTTCTTTCTATTGTTTTTATTGTAGTTGATTTCCAGTTTTATGCCACTGTGATCTGAGAAAATGCTTGATATGATTTCAGTCTTCTTCAATGTTAAGAAACTTTGTCTATGACCCAACATATGGTGTATCTTTAAAAATGACCCATGTGCACTGGAGAAGAATGTATATTCTGTGGCTTTGGGGTGAAATGTTCTGAAGATGTCAATTGCATCTGATCTAGTGAGTCATTTAGGATTGATGCTTCTTTCCTGATTTTTTGTTTAGAGGATTTGTCCAGTGGTGACAGTGGAGTATTAAAGGCTCCTACTATGATTGTATTGCTGTCAATCTCTCCCTTGATATCCTCCAGGAGTTTTTTTAATGTATTTAGGTGCTCCTATATTGGGTGCGTATGTTTACCAGAGTTATTTCTTCTTTTTGGAATGTTCCCTTTAGTATTATAAAGTGGCCTTTCTTATCTCTTGTTATGTCCTTCACTTTGAGATATAATTTGTCAGATATAAGTATTGCAACCCCAGCTTCTTTTTCATTTCCATTTGCCTAAAACACCATCTTCCATCTCTTCACCCTCATTCTGTGTGCTTCTCTTTTTCTGAGGTGGTTTTCCTGTAGACAGCAGATGTATGAGTGATGTTTTCTTATCCAATCCGTTACCTGTGTGTTTTGATTGGAGCATTTAATCCATTTACATTTAAAGTTATTATTGATAGGTACTTCTCTGGTGCCATTTTTATTCTTTACCCTTGTGTTCATTCTTTGCTTCCTATTTCTTTTTTTACAACAGACCCTTTAACATTTCTTGCATTGCTGGTTTGGTGGTAATAAAGTCCCTTAGTCCCTTTTTGTCTGTGAAACTCCTGATTTTACCTTCAATTTTTATTGAAAGCCTTGCTGGGTACAGTATTCTTGAATTCAGACCTTTCCTTTGTATGGCTTTGTATATTTCATGCCATTCCCTTCTGCCCTGATGAGTTTTTATTGAGAAATCATTTGCTAGTCTTATGGGAGTTCCTTTGTAGGTAACTTTTTGTTTCTCTCTGGCCACTTTTAAGATTCTTACTTTGTTGTTGGTGCTTTTCAGTTTAATTATAATGTGCCGTGGTGTTGGTGTTTTGGGGTTCGTTTTGCTTGGGACTCTGTGAGCTTGTTGGATTTGTATGGGTTTTTTCTTTCCTATATCAGGGAAGTTTTCTGTCATTATTTCTTCAAACAGGTTTTCTATTTCTTGCTCAGTTTCCACTTTTTCTGGAACCCCAATTATGCGGATGTTGTTTTGTTTCATGTTATCCCAAAGTTCCCTTAGGCTCTTCTCTTGCTTTTTAATTTTTTTTCCCTAGAAGCTGCTGTTTTGGTATTTTTTCCTACCTGATGCGGTCCTCTGCTTTTTCTAGTCTACTTTTGATGCTGTCTATTGAGTTCTTTACAGCAGCAATCTCATTTTTTATTTCTTCTTGATTATTCTTCATTTCCTCTTGGTTTTTCTTCATTTCCTCTTGGCTCTTACTCATATTGTCAATTTTGTCTTCCATTCTTTTCAGCCACCTTATGACCATTTCTCTGAACTCTTTCTCTGGCAGGTTGTTTGCTTCTATTTTGTTTACTTCCTTTTCTGATGATAACTGCTTTTCTTTCATATGCAGTCTGTTTCTTCGTTTGCCCATGGTCTTTCTTCTCTGGGTGTCTGGGCATGTAGTTCTCTCTCCAGTGTTGATTTAAAGGCACAAAATACAACATGACAAGGCACAACACACAAGGCACTGAACAGAAATGTATTCACGATATTAGTAACCACAAATAAGGTGACCACCAATGAAAGACAAATTAGGGGTAAGTAGAGAAAGAAGAGGAGAGAAAGGAGGAAAAAAGAAAAAAAAAGAAGTGCCAAAATGAAATTGGGAGGTGGGAGAAAAAAGAGGAAAGAAGAAGAAGAAGAGGAAGGGAAAGGGAAGTGGAAGGGGGAGGAGGAGGAGGAGAGGAGGAGGAGAAGGAAGAAGAAGAAGAGGAAGAAGAAGAAGAAGAAGAAGAAGAAGAGGAGGAGGAGGAGGGGGGAAAGCGGAGAAGGAGGAGGGGGAGGGGAAGAGAGAAAGAAAAGTAAGAGAGAAAAGAAAGAGAATAAAAAAGAAGGGAACAAATTATATATGTGAGGAAAAAACTCCAATAGAACAGTCACTAATCCCAACAAATGATGGCAACTAGTACCTGAAGATTAATACAAACTACAAATAACAACTAATATCAATGGAGGCCAGGTAAAACAGAGGTAACAAACAAACAAAAACAAAGCAAACAAAAAGCAAAATAAAAAAGTAGAATAAGCAAAAGCAATCTCACAAAAAAGTATAAAAAAGCATATAATCACCACTCAACAACCCAAAAGGACAGAGAGAAAAACAATTTTTTTGGATAGTAAAGACAGAGAAGAGAGAGGTGTGTATGGACTTGGAATTGGAGATATAAAATTAGATATATAAGTGGGATGAAATTTTAACCAGGTAAAAAGAAAGAATAGGTAGAATCTAAAGTTGGAAAAGGGAAAGAGAAACAAGACAACAAAATGAGGAAAGTTAGGAAGAGAGTGTTGGCATAAAGGTAGAGTTGGGATAGAGTAAAATTATGCTAAAGAAAATATGAAAATAGAATGTAGAACTGTAATCCCAAAGTAAAATAAAGAGAAAATAAAGTGACACTTTTTTTCCAAAAGGTAAAATGGTATTAGTAATAATACTAGTTGAAAATAAAAATGTAATAATTAAAAAGGTAAAATCAATTGAGGAAAAAAGAAAATAATTAGTTTTTAAATTAAAATGTGAAAAAATAAAAAAAATTAAAAATAAAAGAATAGAATGGGCAGTAGTGGAGGTCATTCACTTCCTCTGTTGTTCTGTTTAGCACTCTTGTTTCTCAATCAGGAGGGTATTGCAGTTCCTTGCATTCCACTGCTGCTCAGTGTTGTTTTTAAACTGGCGGTGTGTCTTATTCTCTTCATTCTTTTGTGATTATGCAAGAGTCAATTTGTGAGTCATCTGCTAGGTGGCAGTTTTTCGGAATTGACCTCTGAGACTAAGCACAGGTCCTCTTTAGCCTGTGCTTAGATCCTGCTTTCTTTGTGGTACTCAATACCGGTTTGTGGGGGTGGGTTGCCCCAGAGCTGATTCTCTGATGGTTATTCTGTGCTCTGATCCCCAGGTTCCAGAAAAACAACTTTCCCCTGCAGTCTCTTAGGATGTCTCCAATTGTGTGATCCTATGTATTGGGCTTAGCAATCAGAAGCCAGGGTCTGAAGAGGAAAGAGTGCAGTCTGAGCTCTCCCCCTTCCCTGCTCCTGTTCGAGCAGCCTGGACACTTTAATAACTCCCAGACTGTCCTTCTGTCTCAGATCAAAATGGGTTGTTTTCTAGAGCTCCCATCTGTTAATAGCTCTGAGGGCCCCCTTCCACATTCAGGGATCATGCCCTGCCCCACATCCACGGATTTCTCTAGGTGCAACTTTCCCCCAGTCCAGTTCCCACAGTGTGCGCGTCTCTGTTTTGTGGGACCAGAGCCCTCACCTTATCCCAGGCGAAATCTGACCTTTCTGTGTGGCGTGTGGAGCTCCTCTGAATCCAAGTGTTTGTGCTGATTGGAGAGCAGTGTTCTGGGTCCCCTGGCTGTTCGGTGGGTGCTGCAGCTATAGCTTTTCAGGCCGCCCATAGACATCAACTTTCCCCTGCAATATGTCGTGGGCTTCATGTTCGCGCTGGTGGCTCCGGGAGACAAAAACCCTGTGATAGTGGGGCTGCCTGGTCAGGGGAGCCCAGTCCAGCAGTCCCCCACTTTCTCCTTGAGGATAACTGTCCCTTAAATTGCCAACAAACGCTCCCAGTGCGACCCTCAGCTGTTCTCTCTGTTTGCTCATCGACAAGGCTCCAGACACGTCTGTCTATTCCGCTGCCATTTTTTCCCCCGAAACATTTGTTTTTAATATTTTTGAAAAATATTGCCAAAATAGAAAAACTACAAGCTCACAAGATAAAAAAAAAAAAGGGGGAGAAAGCACAAATGCGCAAAAATAAGAAATGACAATGAGAAAGAAACTGTTGAAACAGATTAAAAAATTTCAGGCCTTAATGCAAATACATATGAAAATTTTAATGAAATAGCTAGTTTCCCAGGGAAATACAGATGGATAGAAATAGAAAATTCAAACCAATAAATACTTGTAGAGGAAAAAGAATAACTTTTTAAGGAAATACTTCTCAAAGAAAACACCAGGCCCAGTTTATTTCACAGGGAAATTTTCCTACACCTTCAAATATTAGATAACCCCAATGCTCCAAACATTACTTTAGAGAATTGAAAACGAAGGGAAACTATCCATTTCTTTTTATGAAGCAAGGATAATTTTGATGTCTATACACTATAAAGATGGTGCAAAAAAGAAAACCATTGCCTGGTTGGTATGGCTCAGCGGTTGAGCATTGACCTATGGACTAGGAGATCACAGTTCAATTCCTATTAGGGCACATATCCAGATTGTAGGCTCAATTCCCAGTTTGGGACATGCAGGAAGCAGCCAATCAATGATTTTCTCTCATCCTTGATGCTTCTATCTCTCTTTCCTTCTCTGGAATCAATAAAAATACATTATGAAAGAAAACCAGTATTTATTCATATTTTTATGAATATCCTTGAAAAAGTACAAAATATAGAGTGCTACCATAGTACTAATAAATATTTTATTAATAAACAGAATCAAACACTACATTAAAAATATAATTCACTAGGTGGGATTAATTCTAAGAATGCAAGATAGGTTCATTATTATCTCTTATTATCATATCCATATTATTAGAAACTAGAGGCCCAGTGCACGAAATTTGTGCATGGTGGGGGTGTCCCTCAGCCCAGCCTGTACTCTCTTCAATCTAGGAACCTTCGAGAGATGTCCGACTAAACGGGCAGTCAGACATCCCTCTCACAATCCAGGACTGTTGGCTCCCAACTGCTCACTTGCCTGCCTTACTGATTGCCCCTAACCGCTTCTGCCTGCCAGCCTGATCACTACTCCCCTGCCAGCCTGATTGATGCCTAACTGCTTCCCTGCTAGCCTGTTTGCCCCTAAGTGCCCTCCCTTGCAGGCCTGGTCACCCCTAACTGCCCTCCTCTGCAGGCCTGGTCCCCTCCAACTGCTCTTCCCTGCAGGCCTGGGTCCCCCTAAACTACCCTTCCCTGCAGGCCTGGTCACCGCCAACTTCCCTCCACAGCCAGCCTGGTCACCACTAACTGTCCTCCCCTGCAGGCTTTATCATCCCCAACTGCCCTCCCTTCCAGGCCTGGTCCCTCCCAACTGCTCTTCCCTGCTGGCCTGATCACCCACAACTGCCCTCTCTTGCAGGCCTGGTCTCTCCCAACTGTTGTCCCCTGCTGCCCATCTTGTGGCAGCTATCTTGTGTCCACATGGGGGTGGGATGTTTGACCACATGGGGGCAGCCATCTTGTGTGTTGGAGTCATGGTCAATTTGCATATTATTCTTTTATTTGATAGGATAGAGGCCTGGTGCATGGGTGCGGGACAGCTGGTTTGCCCTGAAGAGTGTCCTGGATCAGGGTGGAGGTTCCCTTGGGGCATGGGGTCCCCTGGGCAAGGGGCCTATGATGGTTTGCAGGCTGGCCACGCAGCCAGGTGACCCAAGTGGAGGCTCTGGTATCTGGGATTTATTTATCTTCTATAATTGAAACTTTGTAGCCTTGAGTGGATTCAAGCCTCCTACTTGCTCCATGGCTGCAGTCATTTTTGTTGGGATTTATTTATCTTCTATAATTGAAACTTTGTAGCCTTAAGCAGAGGTCAAGGCAGGCCAGGGCTGTGGAAAGCCTGGTTCCCTAGATCGCTGAGGGCAACTCAAGCCTCCTGCTCTTTCCAGCTGCCAACAAAAATGGCTGCCTCCATTTTTTGTTGGGATTTATTTATCTTCTATAATTGAAACTTTGTAGCCTTGAGTGGAGAGCTGGGCCTGCTAGGGTGTGTGGAAAGCTTGGCTTTCTCCATTGCCAGGGAATCCCAAGCTTCCTGCTCTCTCTGTAGCTTCAGCCATCTTGGTTGGGTTAATTTGCATACTCACTCCTGATTAGCTGGTGGGTGTGGATTGTGGGTATAATGGAGGTATGATCAATTTGCATATTACTATTTTATTAGATAGGATCCCTTAATATTATATGCCATATTAATAGATTTCAGGAAAACTAATCATGGGATTATCTCCATAAATTCTGACAAAATTTTTGTCAAAATTCAACATCCATTCCTCATAACAATTCTCAAGAAAATAGAACTTGATGAATTCTTTAACTTATATCTATACACACACATACTTACACATATTTTTATATATACATATGTTTATATAAGTATATGAATACATGTGTGTGTATATATATATGTACATATATATATATATACACACACATGTATTCATATTACAAACATTTTTCTAAGGCAGGAACAAGGCAAGGATAATCATTATCTTCACTGATATTCTACTAGATGTAACCAATACAATTAGACTAAATAAACTGATATGGGCACAAGGCTTAGTAAAATAAAACTATCTTTCTTTGTGGTTGTTATCATGGTAAACCTGGAAAACCATAGAGAATGAATTACTAACTCAAACAATGAAAGGTAAGGTAACAGTATGTAAAATAATATATTGAAATCAATAACTGTCATATAAACAAACTATCAAGTTAGAGGACCTACTGGTAAGAAAAAACACTCAAATTTAATAACAACAAATACTTAGAAATGAACGTAATAAGAAATGTGCAAATTAAAAAACTTCTGAAAGGCACAATTAAATGAAAAGACATCTTCTGTTTTTGAATGTGATGAGTCAACATCATAAAGATGTAAGTTCTTTATAAATTAATTTTTTAAATTCGATATAATCTTAATAAAATTCTAAGTTTTTTAAGGAATTAAACAAACGGATACTAAAGTTCATATGGAAAAATAAATATGCAAGAACATCAAGAAAACACAAGAGAATTTTCAGTGGTGAAATTACTTCTGCCAAACATTAAAATATACTATAAAGCCTCTATAATTAAAACTTTATGATATCGGTGCATGAATAGACAAATAGTGATTTAGACCAGAAAACCCAGACATAGATCCAAGAACTTATGGAAATGTAATTTATGATAAAAATAGTATGTGATATATTTGGGTAAAGAGGGCTTTGCTTTTCCTCCTTTCTTTTTTTTTTTAATCTTTATTATTCAGATTATTACATTTGTTTCTCTTTTTTTCCCTCCATAGCACCCCTCCACCCAGCTCCCACCCTTCCCTCTGCCCTTACCTCCCTCCCATTGACCTCATCCATAGGTGTATGATTTTTATCCAGTCTCTCCCTGTATACCCCTCACCCCTTTCCCCCTGAAAATTATCAGTCCACTCCCTTTCTGTGCTCCTGATTCTATTATATTCACCAGTTTATTCTGTTGATCAAATTTTTAATTCCCTTAATTTTTGGATTCACTTGTTGATAGATATGTATTTGTTGTTCATAATTTTTTGTCTTTTACCTTTTTCTTCTTCCTTTTCTAAAAGAGTACCTTTTGGAGAATCCAAGATGGCGGCATAGGTAAACACCTACACTGCTGCCTCGCACAACAATTTCAAAACTACAACTAAAGACAGAACAGACATCATCCAGATCCACAGGAAAGCTGGCTGAGTGGAAGTTCTACAACTAGAGTGAAAGAGAGGGGCTCACAGAAACCCAGAGGAGCTGCAAAAAGCTGAGGTACGGAGACGCGCTCCCTGAGAGAGCGGGTGCCCGAGTACCTGGCTGGCTTTCTCTGGCGGGAGGGAAACGGAGACTCTCAACGGCATTGAACCCCTTATCTTATGAGACTAAACCCCAGATCCAGCTGAAACTCATACGGTGTGAGTTTGGACTGTGAAAAGGGAAAGGTGCACAGAAATTTAGGGGAGTCGCAAAAGATCAGAGGTGTGGTCACGCACGGCGCTGTGTGAAGGACAGATTGCTGATTGTGCCGCTGGCTTTCGCGAGTGGGCGGGAGACAGACCCTCCCAACTGTGCCACTTCTGAGTCCACTGGGCCCCTGTTTTGGGCGAAACCCTGGAGACCTAGACTCGTGTGGTCCTGGCACGCAGGGGAGCTGGAAAGGCAGCGGTCTAGAAGCACTGCGGGGCGTGTGCGCACAAGGACCGTTCCAGCGATTACCCAGTCACGTGAGACTCAGGGGCCGTGGAGGGCGGGGCTGACTGGAAGGCAAGGCGGTCCCTTAAGCCCTGAGACTCTACCCATCCCAAGCTCAACAGAGGCTTCTGTGGCTTTGCAAGTCTGGTCTCACAAGGCTGAATTCAACACAGAAGTTTCCCCGACATAGTGAAAATGCCGAGACAAGGGAAGGGATCACAAACAAAAGAAATGGAGAAAAAAAAAAGACTGGATATAGAGTTCAAAACCACGCTTGTAAGGTTTTTCAAGAATATGCTAGAAAAGATGGATAAATTTAGCGAGAGCCAAGAGGAGATGAAAAAGGACCAACTAGAGATGGAAAAGGTCCAACTAAAGATGATAAAAGACCAACTAGAAATTAAACATACACTGACTGAAATAAAAAATATTATACAGAGTCCTAACAGCAGACTAGAGAAAGGCAAGAATCAAGTAAAAATTTTGAAATATAAAGAAGCAGAAAACATTCAACTGGAAAAGCAAGAAGAGAAAAGAATCCAAAAATGTGAACATAATGTAAGGAGACTCTGGGACAGCTTCAAGCGTACCAACATCAGAATTTTGGGGGTGCCAGAAGAAGAGAGAGAGCAAGATACTGAAAACCTATTTCAAGAAATAATGACTGAAACCTCCCACATCTGGTAAAAGAAAGAGACTTACAAGTCCAGGAAGCACACAGAACCCCATATAAAAGGAATCCAAAGAGGACCACACCAAGACACATCATAATTAAAATACCAAGAGCAAAAGACAAAGAGAGAATATTAAAAGCAGCCAGAGAAAAACAGTTCATTACCTACAAGGGAGCACCCATACGACTGTCAGCTGATTTCTCAACAGGAACGATGCAGGCCAGACGGGAGTGGCAAGAAATATTCAACGTGATGAATAGCAAGAACCTACAACCAAGAATA
>JAAGEH010000005.1:37426555-37484001 GCA_011751065.1 Lasiurus cinereus | reverse complement strand
AAAAAAAAAAGAAAGGTTCAGAGAAAAATCTCTGAAATGGCATTACTGAACTTAAAGTACATCATTTATCATTGAGTATGTATTATGAGGCCCTTTTGCACATATGCTTAGCAGCTGATTTTCTATTTGACCTTCTCAGTATCACTCATGTTTTTATATTTCATTGTGCTTTTTGGCTCACAGGCATTGTAGGGATTTTCAGTATGTATTTCTTAAACATTGTAGGGATTTTCAGTATGAATTTTTATAAAATACCATATTGTAAGTATAAGCAATTTAGAATTCTGCAGCAAATATGTAGACAAGATATATTGTCTATCACATGGGGAGTAATTTATTTTTACAATGGGATTAATACACTACAAAATAAGTTAAAGTTATAGTGTAGTTGCATTTACAACCTCATACATCACACCTCTTTCCTGATCATCCACATTACTAACTGCCTACCTATCTGCTCCCGAAAGTTCTCATAGCTAATAGTGATAGCTAACATTTACTGATGCTTAGAGTGTGCTGGCGTTAAACATTTTTCTAGATATTTTCTCATTTAATCCTTTAACACTTACTGAGAAACGTGCTATTATTCTTTTTATAGACAGTGGGCCTTGAGAAGTTTTAAGATACTTGCTTAGGCAAGCTTCTAAGTGTTTAAAACCAGACTTGGCACCAAGTCTGAAACACACACATTCTGTAGACCACCTTAATAATTATTCACCTCTGAGTACAGAAGGGTCTCAGGACATGCAAATTCATGTTCCTATATCTGAGTACACATGTCTGTGTTTGAAAGGAATGTGTATTAGATTTTCTGATTAGCTTAGCTGTCTATCAGTCTTTCTTTTATAACCTGTAAAACTTTTGTATAGGCTAATATGTAACTTTGGTAAACAACTGGCATTATGAGTTGTTCATCTGTTCCTCTCCATATTTACTACATGTGAGGGTATGTGAAAATAAATACTACGGGATTGTTTTTTTACTGGCTCAAGTAGAGATAGATACCCAGCTCTCTCTCTTTTTTATTATCTGACCTCAGGTAGGAATGTATTCTTCAAAGCTGTATCAGGAAGCAGCTAACATCCCTTTTAAGTACTGTTTAACCATTCTGAATGATATATTCTAAAACAGTCATTAGATCAATCATTCTCAGCCTGTAGTGTGTCTAAGAATCATCTGTAATGCTTCTTAGCAATGTAGACTACTACTCTTCATCTTCCGAGATTGTTGCTCAGTAGGCCCAAAAAGGGGCCAAGAATTTAACAACTCCTCACTTCTTGGTGCATGTAAACAAGGTCCCCGGTGATTTTGGCTCAAGCTCCTAGATCTTTGAGAAACCCTTCTGGCAATTACCAGAGGCTGTGCTTGTTACTTTGCCTCAATTTATTATTTTGAAGTCCTGAACAGTCCCCAGGTATTGGGCATGTCATTCCTCTGCTGGGTGTTTTCCTGGGTGTCTCAATGCCTCGCTCATGCTTGCCATCATGACTTGTAGACAGAACAGTTCATTACTAGTTGTGTTTAAGTTTAGTGAGTTGAGTAATCGTTAATTATCCAAATGCCAAGGCAGGAAATTCTTTTATCTTCCAATCTCAACTGAAAATGAATTTTTTTCTTAATTATTTGATTCAGTGAGCAGTTTATGAACTGATACCCATGTGATTGCAGGAAACTCAATAACCTAGGATGTGTTTGGGGAAATTAGAGATTCTCATTATATTAAAGTGCTTGCTTAGTAATTTCTAACTCTAGT
Organism: Lasiurus cinereus; assembly: GCA_011751065.1. Lineage (NCBI taxonomy): Eukaryota > Metazoa > Chordata > Mammalia > Chiroptera > Vespertilionidae > Lasiurus > Lasiurus cinereus. Next base: position 37,482,248 of record JAAGEH010000005.1, on the reverse strand, counting down.
AAGTAAAGGCTTTTACAGATATTTAAAAAAGACGTTTTAAAATTAACAAACATTTTCTAAAACATTAATCAATCTAACTAGTTCTTAACAATATTGTAAAATTATATAATACTAGAGACCAGGTGCATGAAAATTCATGCATGGGAGGGGTGTCTCTCAGGCTGGCTTGTCCCCTCTCACAGTCCGGGAGCCTTGAGAGGCAGGAGGCAACTAGGCAACCCAGCGATCAGGGGAAGGCAACGATCCCATCACACCTCTGCTGCTGCCACTACCGGCAGCACAAGCCTCAGCTGGCCTTGGTTACCTGAGCCTCAGGCTGCCCTGGGTGGCTGGGCAGCTGCCATCTGAGGCTTGCCTGCACCTCTAGTTGGCCCAGGGCAGCTGGGGGGCTGAGTGGACTGGAGGACTCTGGAGGCAGGCATCCCAGCAGGGATGAAGGCACTGGGCGCCGCCATCTTGTGGCTATGGGTGCTGCCATCTTTGAGGGCATGGCAGTCAATTAGCATATTCCCTCCTTATTAGCTATGGGCACACCATCTTTGTGAGGGCATGATGGTCACTTAGCTTATTTCCTCTTTATTAGATAGGATTATTATATGTGATTACTTAGTATTCTTAGAACTATGGAGCTTATCTTAATCCTTTTATAACTCATCATTGTATAAAAGCATGATGTTTTATAGATAATGAGCTCTCAAAACACATCTATATCCCCAACCTAGACCTTCCAGTATTTTATTTCTAACTAGAAGCCCAGCGCACAAATTTGTGCACAGGTGAGATCCCCAGTGGGGTGGGTGGGAGCCGGGATGCAATTGGTTCTCAGGGCAGGCTGTGGGATGCCCTTACCAACCTGGGATCTGGATCCATCTTGCTGACATTTGCGCTGGTTGTCAGGAGCCACCTGGTGGCCACTTTTATGTTGTTTCTTCCTTGTGGAGTATCTAGGGAGGGGAAGCAGCCACCATACCCGAAGCCAACTTCCAGGAGGCCAGCAGCACTGTCAGGATTGTGCTGGTGGGGACGATCCATTGGTGCCTGGCCTATTCTCTGGATATTGGACCTGCAGGACTACTGAGGGAGTGAGTGGCTGCTGCTGGACTAGTGGGCCGCAGGGACAGGTCAGACAACTAAGTGGTGCTCCCACTGTGAGAGTGCGCTGACCACCAGAGGGTAGCTTTTACATTGAGCGTCTACCTTCTAGTGATCAGTGCATGTCATAGTGACCCGTTGTTCTGATCATTCCAGTCATTCAGTCGTTTGTTTGCTTAGGCTTTTATATATATATATATATATATATATTGCTTACTCACTGTTTTTGCTAGATATCTACTAGGCATTACAAAATTAACTTGTCTAAAACCACACTCCTGATCTTTTCCCCTAAACTTTTTCTGCTTAAAATATTTCCCATCACCCTGGCTGGTGTGGCTCAGTTGATGGAGTGTTGTCTCATGCACCAAAAGGTTGCTGGTTCCATTTTCCATTAAGGCATATACCTACATAGGTAGGTTGCAGGCTCGATGCCTGGTAGAGGGCATGCAGGAGGTAGCCAGGGGATTGATGTTTAGCTCTTGCATGCATGTTTCTCTCTCCCTTTCCCTTCCTCTCTCTCTCTTAAAAAAAAAAATAACACAAATTCCCAACTCAGTTGATGGTAACTCCACCTTTCCAGTTGCTTAGGATGATAACTTCGGAATCATCCTTTACACCTCTGTTTCTCACATCAACATCCACTAAGTCAAAAATTTATTTCAGCAATGCCTTCATAATATATCCTAAATCTTCCTGGCCAGAATGGCTCAATGGTTGAGTGTTAGCCTATGAACCAGAAGGACATGGCTTGATTCCTGGTCAGGGCACATGGCCAGGGTTGCAGGCTCCATCTCCAGTGTGGGGTGTGGAGGAGGCAGCCCATCAATGATTCTTTCATCATTGATGTTTCCATTTCTCTCTCCCTCTCCCTTCCTCTTTGAAATCTACAAAAATATTTATATATCCAAAATCCAACCACTTCATATCATCTCCACTTGCACAACTCTGGTCTGAGCAAGCATCTCTCTCATTTGAATTATTATAATAGTTTCTTAACTAGTCTCCTTGCTTCTGCCCTTACCCCATTTAAGTTTATTCTGAGCATATTAGACAGTTTTTTTTTACTTTTAAAAATTATTTTTAATCCTCACTGTAGAATATGTTTTTATTGATTTTAGAGAGCGAGGAAGAAAGAGGGAAAGAGAGAGAGAGAGAAACATTGATCAGCAGCCCTCATCTTTGAACCGACAGGGGATGATACCCATCACCCTTTGGTGCCTGGGACAACTCTCCAACCAGCTTACATACCTGGCCAGAGCCAGACAGTTATTTATTTATTTTTTTTAACTCACTCCAACTCATCTAGACTATTCTTGCTTGCTATGAAAGGCCACACTAGCCTACTTGATATCATGTACTTGAACACTGTAAACTAACTCTTGACTGAGCTTCTTTGCATTTGTTCTTTTTTCCTCTTGGAAGGCATTTCTCCAATATATCACCAAGACTCCCTTCCTCACCTCCTTCAGATCTTTATTCAAATGTAATTTTCTTTTAAAAATATATTTTATTGATTTCTTACAGAGAGGAAGGAAGAGGGATAGAGAGTTAGAAACATCAATGAGAGAGAAACATCGATCAGCTGCCTCCTGCATACCCCTGACTGGGAATGTGCCCACAACCAAGGTACATGCTCTTGACCGGAATCGAGCCTGGGACCTTTCAGTCCGCAGTTCGAAGCTCTATCCACTGGGCCAAATCGGTTTCAGGCAAATGTAATTTTTTTAGTGAAGCCTTCTCAGACCACTGTATTTAAAATTGTAAATAATAGCACCCATCCTTATACATTTACTCTGGGTTCCCATTTTCTGATTTATTTTCCATTACAGCTCTTATCATCATCTGAAGCATTATATTTTTACTTATTGTATGATTTATTAGAATTTGAGCTTTATAAAAGAGGAGTTTTTGTCTATTTTGTATGCTGATATATACAAGCTTCTAGAATAGGGTATTTATGACACCTAGAAGAATGCTTAGAATATAATTAATAGAAAACTGTATGGTTATCTTATTCCAAAAGAAGTTTAGTGGTTGCAAAATACTACAAGTTACACAAGTTCTTCAGGACCTACATTGGCAATTCTAATATTACCAGGAAGATCATTTAATATGACCTCAATATTTGTTCATTCATTGAATGATTTAACAAACATGTTGTTAGTCAATCCATTAATAGCTATTTATAGTGTACTTACTAAATGTATGTCCTTGTTTGGGATTGAGAATGCAAAGACGAAACAGATAAATTTGCTCTTGAAAAGCTAGTTGTTCATCTCCTTATCCCAGTAGAAGTAGATAATTATAATACCATGAAATAAGTACTATGACTATATAAGAGATAATGAGGGCATAAAGGAGGGGCACCAAATGACTCAGGGAAGGCTTCTTTTTTTCCCCTCTTTTTTTAAAATATATATTTTATTAATTTTTTACAGAGAGGAAGGGAGATGGATAGAGAGTTAAAAACATCAATGAGCGAGAGACATCGATCAGCTGCCTCCTGCACACCCCCAATTGGGGATGTGCCCGCAACCAAGGTACATGCCCTTGACTGGAATTGAACCTGGGACCTTTCAGTCCGCAGGCTGACGCTCTATCCACTGAGTCAAACTGGTTTCGGCAGGGAAGGCTTCTTGAGTAGATGGATACCTGAGTTGATTCTTGAAGAAGTACTAATAGTCAGATGAATGATTGCAAGAATGAATGTTGATGAGATGGGATAATGGGGCCTAAAGCAGCCCCAAGGATCCAGAGAACTGGAGGGAAGGATTTGGACATGGATGCAAATAGAGATTGTAGTTGCTAGGTTTGGGTAGTGGAGAGAGTGACAAATAGAATTTGAGCATATTCCTGGCTGCTAACCTTATTTTTTTTCCTATGATGTAGAAATTGAGTTCATTTTCAGAGTGTGAGAGAATAACCATTTGAGAATAGTACAATAAAATAAACTTGGTGGATTACTCTGGGTGTGGTGTTTGAAAATCTTAGCTAATGACTTTCATAAAGTTCATATATTTTTGATATCTAAATCTGTTTGAAATAACCCTTCATGAAATGGGAGTCATATACATTCCATAAATCTCTGAATTGCTTTTGCCTAGTCCATAAATGCAAGGGTTATCTTTTATTCGTAGGGTATAAGTAAAATAGTTATGACAGAATTTTCCATTTTTCAGGTTCTTGCTATAATATTATTCGGGTTCCTCCAGAAAAGGTGAATCTTGGGGATACAATCCATGGAGCCCAGGTGATATGTTCAATTGCTTCTACAGAGAGTTTTAAACCTTCTTATTACCATAGTTTTGGTGAGTCCAGAGATGAAGCAAATTGCAATGGGGCCTGCTTTAGGGTCACAGTAGCAGAGGCAAATACTATGCTAATACTGTTTATCAGAGTATGGCAACATTTTGGATCAAGATTGCATTTTTGTCACTTAAGTTTATTCTGGTTAGTAATATACTTCTTTCCTTAGCCAACTGACTACTTGAAAGGATAGTTATTTTAGTATAAGCAATCACTAAAAAATTAATTGACATCAAGAACCATAATGCAAACGATGGACTTTGAGTGATTATGATGAATCAATGTAGGTTTATCTATAATAATAAAAGCATAATATGCTAATTTGACCAGACATTCTTCCAACGACCTTCCGGACAAAGCCAGGGCTGAGAGAGAAGCCTGTGTCTCAAAGGGAAGCCTGGGTCCTAGAGGGAAGCCTGAGTCCTGGGTGCCAGAGGGAAGTCAGTGCTGGCAGTTGGGGGAAGGAAAGCCTACTCTTGTATGAATTTTGTGCATTGGGTCCCTTGTCAATTATAAGAAACTAGATGCCCAATGCATGAAGATTTGTGCAAGAATGGGCCTTCCTTGCCCTGGCTGCTGGCACTGCCTTCGCTCTAGCCAGAGTCGCCCTTCCACCTTCCCACACTGCCCAGAGGCCCGGAGTGGCTGAGGTGGTGTGGAACACATGCGTCTTTACTGGGTTAATTTGCATATGCTCCGTGCCTGCTTATACAAATCAACCCACCATCTTTGTTGGGTTAATTTGCATACTCACTCCTGATTGGCTGGTGGGTGTCATGAAGATATGGTCAATTTGCATGTTTCTCTTTTATTAGTGTAGATGTACTACTTTGGTGGGGGATGTTGATAATACAGAGCTTATGTGCCTATATGGGGGACAAGAGGTATATGGGAAATCTCTGTATTTTTCCCTTAGTTTTATTGTGAACCTAAAATTGTTCTAAAAAGTTGAAGTCTTAATTTAAAAACCATATGATCATAAAAAATTAATTGACAGGATTCAAAATTTTAGGTAACTTTAAAGACCACAAATAAAGATCTTGATTATATACTTTTGGGAAATTCATATTCTATATAGATTGCTTTAGGTTTTTCTCAGAATATTTATCTTCTGTATTTTAAACCTTTATAGACAATCTGTTCCTGGGTCCTTATCCCTGGTATAAATAGCAAAAGGATTATGGAATAAAGGTTCAGATCATAAATCACACTTTCAATATTATGTTTCTTTACTTGTTCCTAAACTACAACAATTTTAAAAGAAAGAGAAAAAAAAAGATAGTGAGTATAGTGCACTCATCCAAACTATTCTAAGCAGTTCCCTTTTTAAAATAGGAACAGGAAATATGTATAATAAAGCTGGGAAACAGTGAAGAATTACTTTTGGCCGGCCTTTGTCTGGATCAAAACTGTCTCATTTCAGACAACTCTAGTTTACCAAATAACACTTTAATGTTTGCTGGAACCTTTCAGGAATGACGAAGAACTACATAATCTTCATTGAACAACCTCTAAAAATGAATCTGTGGAAAATGATCACTTCTAAAATTCGGGGAAAGGCCTTCTCAGATGGAATAATCTGGGAGCCCCAGTCTAGCACACGGTTTCATGTGGTGAATAAGCACACAGGACAGGTGGAGTATTTTGAATATATTTATCATGAAAATGGGAACAAAAGCACATTTCCATTTGGCTGATTTTTACTCTCACTGGGTATTACTTGCATGACTCTTAATCAAGACGTTACCTTCTTTCATAAGTAGGACTAGCTACTTATTAATTAACACAGTGGATTTGGCATATTAGAACATTGTAGGAAATGGCTTTATCCTTTAAATTATCTGATTTAATTAAAATGGCATCTAGAAACCCTCTTAGCATGGACTTTTCCGTATCATAATATTTGCAAAAGAGGATGTTGTTCATGCAAAGATCTTCTGTAACTTTCAAAATGATACTTTAATTAGTTGTTTCTATAACTTCTTAATATGGAAATATGATAATTCTACTAAATTCCAAAGCACATTGGTTAAATATCTTTCTATTAATAGCACTATTATATCTGTTTATTTTCCTCTCTCTAAAGAGATAGCATTCAAAATTTACTGTACTGTCATTTTATTACAATTCCATGTTAATAATGAATGCATTTTTTAAAGAATTAATTACTTAAATTTATCATGTCACTTAATAGTAGTGCTTTTTTTGTTTCCGTGTCTTTAAAAAAATTCTTTATTTCTTTAATTCTTTAAAGTATTACATATAGTATTACATATGTCTCCTTCCCTCCCCCTCATTGATCTCTCCCTGGCCACCCACACCCCTACACATGCCCTCACCTAGCAGTTTTTTTAAAAAAAAGGTATTTTTATTAATTTTTAGAGAGAGAGAGAAGGAGAGGAAGAGAGAGAGAAACTTTGATGTGAGAGCAGAATATCATTTGGCTGCTTCCTGCCTGCTTTCTACCTGGGAATTGAGCCTGTGTCCTGACTGGGAATCAAACTGTCAACCTTTTGGTGCATGGGACAATGCCCAGACAACTGAGCCACACCAGCCAGGGCAGCAGTTTTTTCTATTTAACCATGTAGAGTTTAGGAATTATCTATTCTTCAAAACACTGGAGTTAGTTGTAACAGTCAATTGGTCTGTTTGTTGATTAATATGAGGTGAGATGGCTTAAGCAAGCAATGGTTAAATCAAAGTATATTTACTTCTACATGTCTAATTTAACCTTTTGCACCTACATGGCCTGTCACATAACAGAAGAAAATCTTAATTTGAGCTTGGTGTACCTGTTCCCTAAAGAAAAAAAAAGAAAAGAAAACATCTTTTTTTCATTGCTTGTATTTCCCCTGCAGCTTCTTCCAGGGATGTACTGCAGTAAGCCTTTTGTTACTTTTCATCAAATCAATGCTTTTGAGGACCAGGGCTGTGTTGTAATTGATTTGTGCTGTCAAGATAATGGAAGAAACCTAGAAGTTTACCAACTACAGAATCTTAGGAAAGCTGGGGAAGAGCTTGATCAGGTAAACATCTTTGATTTTCAGGTGTCATCAAAATAATTTTGAACTAGCCAAATCCTGGTTTTGCTATGTGCCCTTAGAAATAGCTGTTTCTCTTGTCCCTTTGGCAATATGGAAGGAGAATGGTTTTAAAGATACAGCTTTGTCTCTTATTCATTTAACACTTGTAAATAATTTGAAGTATTTACTTAATACCTAATAGAAAGCATGTTAAAGAAAACCAAGAGATGTTTTGAAGCTGTGATTAGTTGCTTATTACACTTGACCACTGAACATATTTAAATTTACTGGAAGGGACAGCAAAATGGACCATAACTTTAATTCTCTGATAAAAGTGTACCAGTTCATCTACCCAATGGATTTCACTTTTTTTCCTGATATTGAATTCAATGTAAGATTTTTCCTGTGGTATGTACTAAAAACTATTTTTAGCTAGAGTTTTATTTTGAAATAATTTAAAAATATTGCTTTTAAGATTTACTTATACTTACTAATCTTATGTGTGTTATTATAGCTGTATGATAAGTCTTTTTTAAAAATATTTTATTGATTTTTCACAGAGAGGAAGGGAGAGGGATAGAAAGTCAGAAACATCAATGAGAGAGAAACACTGATCAGCTGCCTCCTGCATGCCCCCCAACTGGGGATGTGCTCGCAATCAAGGTACATGACCTTGACTGGAATCAAACCCAGGACCCCTCAATCCGCAGGCTGACACTTTATTCACTGAGCCAAACCAGTTTCAGCATATATGATAGGTCTTGATAGCTGTAGTACAAACCTGCTCTTTTCTTTTTAAAAGGGTGCTATACTATCTTCTTATTTTTGGATTCTGTTTTCTTTTCTAATTGGATATATTTTGCTTCTTTATATTTCAAATCTTTGACTTGATTCTTGTTATCCTCTAGTCTGCTGTTGGATCTCTGTATATTATTTTTTTTTATTTCAGTCAGTGTATGCTTAATTTCTAGTTGGTCCTTTTTCATATCCTTGAGGGTCTTGATAAAGTTATTGGCCTTTTCTAGAATATTCTTGAAAAACCTAATAACCATGGTTTTGAACTCTATATCTGATAGTTTGCTTCCTCCATTTCTTTTATATTTGACCTGTTTCTTTTTCTCCACATTTTGGCTGCTTCCCTGAGTTGATAAAGTGGCTTTGTGTGCTTGGTGTCCTATATGGCCCAGTGGCTCCCAACTGCTCACCTGCCTGCTTTCCTGATTCCCCTAACCGCTTCTGATCACCCTGAGGTGGACACTATTTGTGCAATCCTTTGTGTGCTGTGTACACAGTCTTGTTGTAGTTAAATCTTGATTGTTGTTGGTATCACAGGGAAGAATTTACCTCCAGGCAAATTGGCTGTGAGGATCCACTGTGTCTTTGCTGGGAGAACTTCTGTGGTGGAGACACCTTTATGAAACAAGACTTGCAAAACCTCTGTGCTCACCTTGGATGGGGCAGAGTCTCGGGGCAGAGTCTCAGGCAGAGCAGACAGCATTGGCTTCCCATCAGCCCTGCCCCAAGAGGCCCCTGTGTCTTAGTGTCCTATGGTAATCACTGCAAGCACCTCTGAGAAAAAGCTGCCCTTGAGTTTCATCTACTGCCAGACGGTCCAGTTTCTCCCCGAATGAGTCTGGGTCCTCAGAATCTCACTTAGAACTGGATTTCAGAGCTGTTGGGAGCTTTTGTCTTCCTCCCCCTTGAGAAAGCCAGCTGCATACTCAGTTGCCCACCTTTTCCTCATGCACATCTCTGTAACTCTGCCTTCTGCAGCTCCTCTGCATCTCATTGTGCTTTTCTCTTCCCTTGTAGTTGTAGAATTTCCACTCAACCAGCCTTCCTGTGGTTCTGGATGATGTCTGCTTTGTCTTTTAGTTGTAGTTTTGAAATTGTTGTGCAAGGCAGCAGTTTAGGTGTTTATCTATGCTGCCATCTTGGTTTCTTTTATAACATTGTTTTGAACTCTGTGTCCAATAGTTTTCTTCTATTTCTTTTATTTGTGACATGTATTTTGTCTCCCCATTTTGCTGCTTCCCTGTGTTTGTTTCTATGTATTAGGTAGAGTTCCTATGTCTCCTGGAATTGGTAGAGTGGCTTTATGTAATCAATGTCCTGTAGGGTCCAGTGACTCAGCCTTGCCAGTCACCTGAGCTGGGCAATCTGGGTGCTCCCCTGGGTGGACTGTATGTACAGTCTTGTATTTGAGCTTTGATTTCTGTTGGTGTCTCTGGGAGGAGTTGACCTCCAGGCTAACTGTGTAAGGACCAGCTGCAATTACAGTGGGAGAGCTGCTATGCAGGAGGTGAGGCCTAGCTATGAAGTAGGGCAGGCTGGTGCTAGTGAGGATCTTGGGCCTTTTATTAATAGGTTTGGGGCATGCTGACACCAATTGTAGCTTGTTTGAGAGATTTAGCAAAATCTGAAGCCTGAGCCAGGACAGGCCATTTATATGGCAAAACCACTGCAAAAAGTTTGGGTGGGGCTGCAAATTGTATGGAACAGGGTCTCAGGGAATCCCCAGGATGAAATAAACAATGTGGACCAGGTTGATGGAAATTCAGATATGGTTGCCAGTCAGCCCTGTGACAGGGAGGTCCCAGCACAGGAACAATGACCCTTACTAGGACTCCTGTCTAGGAGAAAGCTGCCACCAAGTTCCTACTCAGATGCTAGACAGACCATTTTCTCCCTGTATGTGTTTGGGTCTCTCAAAGTCACCTGGTGTTGGAGCTCAGAGTAAGTAAATCTGAGTACATTCATACATTGGCTCTTTAAAAGGAACATCTGGGTCTCCAGCAGCCTCCATGTCTCTCAGCCACATTTCCTACTGGTTTTTACAGCCTGTGGTTATGAGGACTTCTCTTCCCAGCTCTGGAATCCTGGTTTAGGGTTTGGAGTGGGGCTGGGACCTCTTGTTCATCATGGACCGCCTCCATAGAGATGATCTCCCTCCCAGTTCAAAAATGACATGTGGGTGTTGGACCAACCTGTTTGTCACCTCCGCCCATCCTACCCATCTCAGTGTGCTTTCTTCTTTACTCCTCTAGTTGTAAGACTTCCATTCAGCCAGCTTTCATGCAGTTCTGAATGATGGTTGTTCTGTATTTTAGTTGTAATTTTGATGTGGTTGTGAGAGGTGGCAAGTACAAGCGTTTACCTATGCTGCCATCTTGGTTCTTTCTGGGCCTAGATAGTCTTAATCTTAATTTGAAGCATGATATAATCCCTGCAAGAGCCAGTGCATGGTAACTGGTGAAATCTGAATAAAGTTCGTGGATTATGTCAATGTAAATTTCCCAGTTGTGATATTGTACTATAGTTATATAAGACATTATAATTGGTGAAAAGGGATGAAGGATGCATTATTTCTTTTCTTTTTTCATGTGATAAAACATATATAACACTAGAGGCCCAGTGCACAAAATTCATGCAATGGGGGTGGAGGTGTCCCTCAGCCCAATCTGCACTCTCTCCAATCTGTGACCTCTCGAGGGATGTCCACAGGGATCAGGCCTAAACCAGCAGTCGGACATACCCCTCACATTTCAGGACTGCTGGCTCCCAACCACTTGCCTGCTTGCCTGCCTGCCTGATTGCCCCTAACCACCTGCCAGCCTGATTACCCCCTAAACACTCCCCTACCAGCCTGATTGATGCATAACTATTCCTCTGCCGGCCCAACTGTCTTTCCCTGCTGGTATGATTGCCACAACTGCCCACCCCTGCTGGCCATCTTGTGATGGCCATCTTGTGACCATCTTCTGTGAAGTCATTATGGTCAATTTGCATATTATCTCTTTATTATATAGGATAATATTGACTATGTTAACTATTTTAGGTACACAATTCAGTGTCATTATTTTAACACTGTTGTGCAACCATCACCACTATCCATTTCCAGAACTTTTTCATCATTGCAAACAGATATTCTGTACCCCTTAAATAATAGCTCCCTATTCCTCCCTCTCTCCTTCTACTTTTTGTTTCTATAAATCTGCCTATTTGTCTGGCTTGTTTCATTTAGCATAATCTTTTCAAGGTCATCTGTGTTGTAACATGTATCAGAATCTCATTCCTTTTAAAGGTTGAATTATACACACACACACACACACACACACACACACACACCACATTTTATTTATCTTCTGGTGGGCACTTGAATTGTTTTTACTTATTGGCTATTGTGAATAATACTGTTAAGAACATTGGAAAATAGTCTGGCTGGTGTGTTTCAGTGGTTGAGCATCGACCCATGAACCAGAAGGTCATGTCAGGGCACATGTCTGGGTTGTGGGCTTAATCCCCAGTAGGAGGCAGGCGATCAATTATTCTCTTTTATCACTAATGTTTCTCTCTCTCTCCCTCTCCCTTCCTCTCTGAAACCAATAAAACATATTTTAAAAAAGGAATATTGGCATACAAGTATCTATTTTAGCCCCTGTTTTCAATTCCCTTTGGTATTTACCTAGAATTTCTGGGTCATATGATAATTCTATGTTTAACTTTTTGAGGAACTGCCAAATGATTTTCCATAGCAGCTGCACAATTTACATTCCCACCAGCAATGCACAAGTGTTCCAATTTCTTCTCGTTCTCACCAACATTATTATTTATTTTTACATTTTTATAATAGCCATTCTAATGAGTATGAAGTGTTATCTCATTGTGGCTTTGATATGCATTTCCCTAATGACCAATTTTGTTGAGCATCTTTTCATGTATTTATTATCCATTTGTTTATCTTTGGTGAAAGATATTTCTTTCAATCCTTTGCCCATTTAAAAATCAATTGTTTTTCTGTCTTCTTACAACTACATGTGAATCTGCAATTATCGCAAAATAAAAAGCCTTTAGCTGTCTTTTCTAAAAACATCTTATGCCCTTAGGGCAGCAGTTCTCAGCCTGTGCATTGTGACCCCTTTGGGGGTCGAATGACCCTTTCACAGGGGTCGCCTAAGACCATCAGATATTTACAACATTTCATGATTGGGGGTCACCACCACATGAGGAACTGTATGCAAGGGTCGAGGCCTTAGGAAGGTTGAGAACCACTGCCTTAGGGGAAAAAGTACCTCCAATATCTGATTTATTTCCTTCTAAATCTCCACCCCATTTTTCTTCACTGCCATTTTAGCTCAACAGTGCCTTCAAGCAGCTGTTTTAAAATTTTGTCCAGCTTTTCTGTCTGTCCACATGACTTCATCTACCATTTTTGGGAGTCTCTTTTTGTTCAGCTATAGTTTTGCAAAAGAAAAAAATATTTAAATAAATTTAAAAGTAATTAAAAAAAAGCAAACTATGTAGTTTAAACATAACACTAAGTCTTTACTCAGTAAAAACATTTCTGCATGAGATGGAGATAAATGGACTAGGTAAATGGGAGAAATGACAGTTCATTCTCCATTTTATAATATTTTATGGGAGAAAAATATATGTAAAGCATATTGTAAGAAAATATACACTTATTTTATTAGGGTCTCTTACTTAAACATCATCTCTGCAAAGAGGCTATATTGGGGGTCCCCCTTGATAATTCACTAGGAGGATTCACAGGTTCCAGAAAAATCATCAAAAGAAAGAGGGGCATGGATGAAGTCTGGAAAGAAACAGAATCCTTAGAGGCATGCATCTGGTTGTCCAGGGCTTTTTATTGGGGATCTTCACATAGACATATAGCCCCTTCATGGGTAATCTCAGTTACTAAAGCTCCAGAACCCCCATTCCCCCTAGAGAAAGCACATCTACACTAATAAAAGAGAAAGATGCAAATTGACCGTACCTTTGAGACACCACCAGTGAATCAGGAATGAGCATGCAAATTAACCCAACAAAGATGGCAGGTTAATTTGCATACACAAGCTCAAACAGCCAGGGGCGGACACAGGTGTTTTGCACCACCCCAGCTGTTCCTCTGGGCAGTGTGGGAAGGCAGAAAGGTGGCTCCAGGCTGGAGCAAAGGTGGTGCCAGCAGTCAGGGGAAGGAAGGCCTATTTTTGCATGAATCTTCATACATCAGGCCTCTAGTTTCAGCAAAAACTATCTGGATAAACGAGTACAATGTGACCCAAGGTCTCAGGTATGCAGAATACAGAATACTTTTTCAGACAGAGCAGTCCAAGGAAGAGCTTGGCTCCCAGGTGCCAGACAAGGACCATGCATGAAAACAGGCCTTTCTTGAGAGTGTGCAAGGTTTGAGCAACATAGACCTGCTAAATAAACCCTTTTTCACCCAGAAGTCTATCCTGACCAAACCTGAAGAAGGAAGTAGCCCTTGTTACTTGCTAGTTCCCCACCCTGCAGTATGTTTCTTTTTTTTAAAATATATTTTATTGATTTTTCACAGAGAGGAAGGGAGAGAGATAGAGAGTCAGAAACATCAATGAGACAGAAACACCCATCAGCCGCCTCCTGCACACCCCCCACCAGGGATGTGTCCGCAACCAAGGCACGTGCCCCCGACCAGAATCGAACCTGGGACCCCTCAGTCCACAGACCGACACTCTATCCACTGAGCCAAACCGGTTTCGGCTGCAGTTTGTTTCTTAATGGCATTTATCATTGTCAGAATCTGGGATATACAATCATTTTTTTATTTGACACTAATGAAACAACATATATTATTTACTATCACTCTTTCTCTACTAGACTATAAGTTCCACGAGGCCAGAGGCTTTGTTTTATTCACTGCCGTATTCCCAGTGTCCAAAACGGTACCTGTAGTACCGTTTGGTACTGAGCCAGCCGAAACCGGTTTGGCTCAGTGGATAGAGTGTCGGTCTGTGGACTGAGGGGTCCCAGGTTCGATTCTGGGACCCCTGTAGTAGGTACTCAACGGGTATTTGTTGTATAAATAAATGATCACATATGCAGTTACTTAGGAATGCCAATAATGTTGCCTGGGTCTCAAATTTTGGGACATGCTGTTGTATGAATGACAATTCCTCATCTATTTCTTTCTCTCTCATGAACAGGTTTATAATTCAGTAGCCACATCTTTCCCTCGAAGGTTTGTTTTGCCCTTATATATCAGTTTGAATGCCCCTGAGGGAAAGAACCTCAGCCCGCTGTCCTATTCCTCGGCCAGTGCTGTGAAACAGGCTGATGGCAAGGTAGGCTCTGAGCAGATATTAAATGAAGACACTGAATGTTAGTGTTGTTTTCACTCACTGGCCATTTCCCATAGTGTTGATGAACAGTAAGTTTCACAATGTTCAGCTGAGCAGGGTACAATGTCCAGGTACATTGCTTGCACAAGAACCGCAGAATTCAGTTTGGGAGTGAACACTGTGTTTACCAATCTCTTGTGTTTTGAAATAGATATACACAACTTTCTAATGGTTGTAAAATGTATAAATATTAGACTGCCTTTTTAGTAATTTGTGCTTATCACAGGCGTATTGATGGCTAGCTATCAATGTCTTAGCTTTAGTAGAATAAAAAGCCCACTTGTACCTCCTATCAGCTTAGTCACAAAAACAGATGATCTTTTATGTATTTTTACCCATGATGGAAGGAAGAACAATATAAAAAATTACATAGAACCTTCATTTACAAGTCCTGTCAGAAACTCTTTCAGAGTATTATCCCCTCACAGACCTACACTGACGAAAATAAGTGAGGATTAAGCAATCACTACAAATCTTTTGGAACCTTTTCAGATTTGGTGCTCTTATGAAAATCTACACCCTGAGAACTTAGAACAAGAAGGAGGTGTTGAATTTCCCCAGATAAATTATGGCCAATTCTGTGGCAAAAAGTATCGTTTCTTCTATGGCTGTGGCTTTCGGCATTTGGTGGGGGATTCTCTGATCAAGGTTGATGTGGTGAACAAGACACTAAAGGTAATGAAAATCTCTTTTGTTTTCTAAACCCTGCAAGGGCCTGCTCTGCCCTTGGAATGAGTTTCTGTTTTGATTAAGGCAGCTTTTGAGATTCTCTAATGTTTAAGCAGCTCAGATATTTACTTGTATATATTAAGTTTGAGAACCATGGAATCAACCTAAGTAGGGGTATGTTCCCTCTAGGGAACCTAAATGAACCACAAGCTCAGAAATAGAATTCTGAGCTTGATGTTATTTTGAGAGAAATCATAGGGCTGTTTGTTGGCATAATTATATTTCAGGTTAATGGGAAATTATAATTTCACAAATTATGTTTGATGATGATAGAATGTGTAGCTGCAAAAGCTCCCTCTCTCTCTCTTCTATATTTAATTCAGTAAGTCTGTTTTTGTTTCTGTTTTTCATTGTTGGAATATTATATTGACATCCCATGCTGGGAGGGGAAAAAAACTATTGAAAGCTTTCAGCTCATAACTAACCTTCTATCAAATACTTTTTTGGGGGGAATTACAGGTTTGGAGAGAAGATGACTTTTACCCTTCAGAACCTGTTTTTGTTCCAGTACCAGGGACCAGTGAAGAAGATGGTGGGGTTATTCTTTCTGTGGTGATCACTCCCAACCAGGTAAATGTATTTCCCTGTCACCAATCAGAAAAAAAAGTAATTCTGAGTATTTTAAGGTCTATATGAGGGATATATTCAGTGAAGCTGTTGATAGTTTATTTTTATTCCAGTGTCTTTTCTTCCCCTCTTTATCATTTATGTCCCCTTTTATGATAATCCATACTTTTTATTAGTTTAAATTTCTATTTGTAGAATTGCAGTAATTTATATTTGTGTAGGAATGCAGTTACAAACTACTTTCATACATATTATTTTATTTATACATCAAATTTGTAATCTAAGGAAACTGAAAGAGACTTGTATCAGATCTTATAGAAGTAAAGCCAGTATTTAATTCCAGTCTTTTGACTTCTAGTCTATTATTTATACTATCTGTATTGCCAAATTCAATGGAGTGACCCGAAACTCTAATGTGGTGAAGCCAGAACCTGGTGTCTCTATAATATCTAACATGTCCTCTGGGCAATCTTGTGGCAAATAGGTTCCCCTTGGCTACCAGCTCTGAGGAACTCATAGAAGCTGCCTGGGAGGTAGAACTCTAACCCTTTCAAAGAGTTTGGTGAGGAGTGTGCTTTGATCAGTTAGTCAGGCCTGGCGTGGGGTTAGGAGGCATTAGTCCTAATACCATGTACTTGCCACTCCTGTACTCAAAACAGGCAAGTCTCAATCTGCCTTGCAATGACACATTTGAGCAGCTCTCAAGTAACACAAAATGGAGGAAGGCATTTCTAATTCAGAAGAAAGAATTTCTGTGAAACAAGTAAAAAGATCCTTAAATTCAAAGAGATCCCAGGAAGTTGATTGATATAAACAATGTAACTTTTCCACTCTAGATATGAGCTTCCTTGTCAGTTCAGTACAGCAACTCAGCAAACATTTAGTGACTGGACAGGGAAGCGACTGGGTTAGATACTGAAGATAGCTATGAAGATGAAGAACACATGATATCCCTCTTAGGAATTTTATAGCCTAGTGGAGGAGAGAGATATATTTTTAATAGAAAAAAAAAGAAATTTCAATATTGTTTCTTTTCTAGAATAAAAGCAACTTTCTCCTAGTCTTGGATGCCAAGAACTTTGAAGAACTGGGCCGAGCAGAGGTGTCTGTGCAAATGCCTTATGGGTTTCATGGCACCTTCGTAGCCACCTGATGGAAGAACCATGAGGTCTGGGGACCAGGTTTAAAATGAATGTGCTCTGTACAAAAGAGACCAAAAAGAGCATTTTACTTTCCAAACCATAGACATCAGGTTTTAAAATTTCTATTGAAAAAAAAGAATTCAAGAAATAATTATGGTTTTATATTTTTTTAGGGCTCTTCCTTGAAAACACTGAGCAAGTGTTGATACCACTTTTTGAAGAGAGTTTTACATTTCTATTTACTTGGTATATCTTCCTCTCGGTAATAAGAATGCATGAAAGAAAAACTAGAAGTGGTTCATTACCATCACCAGATAGGTAGGTGACAGGGACCCTCACACTTGGGAGAAGAAATCCGAATAATCATAGGTAGTAGAATATGAATATAGATCAGGAAAGCACCACGTTTTCCTATCACTGCCTACTTGTTACCCCTGGCCCCAGGTGCTCAAAAGGATAGGAAACCAGCTATGTCACCCTGTGGTTTCTTTTAGACTGGCTGTTCCTCTGCAGTCCACAGCAGATGCCACTGCAGTTGGACCACCCATGACCACCTCCCACCCTGCCCCTAGTTTGGTGTTGGTATCGTTTTAAAGTGTTACAGGATTCCAGGAGAAATAGGGGAAACTGAAGACAGGAAAATTAGGACAAGGCCAAACATTCTGAGTAATTTGCAACTAGCCTGCAAATAACAAACCATTATCTTCCCCAGGACACTCTGAGAGCGAATAGTTAAAACTTCCCTGCTGAGAGAATGCAGAAAGGGAGGGAAAAAGGGAAAGGAAAAAAAAGGGCATTTTTACTCCCTAAGCCAGCGGTTCTCAACCTTTGGGTTGCGACCCCTTTGGGGGTCGAACAACCCTTTCACAGGGGTCGCCTAAGAACATCGGAAAATGCAGATGCATAACAGTAGCAAAATTTCATGGTTGGGGGTCACCACCACATGAGGAACTGTATGCAAGGGTCGCGGCCTTAGGAAGGTTGAGAACCACTGCCCTAAGCAAAGCCAGCCATCTTGGGGCTCAGCAAGATAAAGTTGACCACAACAAGAAAACCTTGAGACTTAACCTACACCAAGATTCTCAGCAAAAGAATCTTCTGAAACCTACAGACAGGAGGAGGATCTATTACTCCTCGAAATTGCTCCAGACACTTGCTTTTCTGGATTAGCCGGAAAAGCCCACCTGTGCTCCAAACTGGATGAGATAGATTTGCTTGCTTGCTTTGCTTTTTCAATAAAGGTGTATGCTTTCATCGCTTTAATAAATTGGCTTTTCACAATACAGTCAAGGTCTCTGGCATAAACTCATTTCTGTAAGAAGACAAGGATCAAGGTTGGGGACAGCCCTCTCCCACTAGCTCAGGGGCTGTCCTGTCTGATAACACCTTTCTGGTGTCAGAAGAACATTGCTAAAATCAGACTTGCGGACTGAAGGGTCCCGGGTTCGATTCCAGTCGGGGGCATATACCTTGCTTGCGGGCACATCTCCACTGTGGGGCATGCAGGAGGCAGCTGATCGATGTCTCTCTCTCATCGATGTTTCTGACTTTCTCTCTCTCTCCCTTCCTCTCTGTAAAAAATCAATAAAATATATTTTTAAAAAATTGTCATCCAAGAATATTCTTTTTTATTTTGTATTTATTTTATTTTTTAAATTAAATCCTTATTATTCAGATTATTACATTTGTTTTTCGTTTTTCCCCTCCATAGCTCCCCTCCACCAGCTCCCACTTCTCCCTCTACCCTTACCTCCCCCCTATTGACCTCATCTATAGGTGTATGATTTTTGTCCAGTCTCTCCCTACACCCCCTCACCCCCTTTCCCCTGAGAATTATCAGTCCACTCCCTTTCTGTGCTCCTGATTCTAGTATATTCACCAGTTTATTCTGTTGATCAAATTTTTAATTCACTTAATTTTTAGATTCACTTGTTGATAGATATGTATTTGTTGTTCATAATTTGTTATCTTTTATCTTTTTCTTCTTCCTCTTTTTAAAGAGTACCTTTCAGCATTTCATATAATACTGGTTTGGTATTGATGAACTCCTTTAGCTTTTTCTTATCTGTGAAGCTCTTTATCTGCCCTTCAATTCTGAATGATAGCTTTGCTGGATAGAATATTCTTGGTTGTAGGTTCTTGCTATTCATCACCTTGAATATTTCTTGCCATTCCTGTCTGGCCTGCATAGTTTCTGTTGAGAAATCAGCTGACAATCATATGGATGCTCCCTTGTAGGTAATTAGCTGTTTTTCTCTTGCTGCTTTTAATATTCTCTCTTTGTCTTTTGCTCTTGGTATTTTAATTATGATGTGTCTTGGTGTAGTCCTCTTTGGATTCCTTTTATATGGGGTTCTGTTTGCTTCCTGGACTTGTAAGTCTATTTCTTTTACCAGATGTGGGAAGTTTTCAATCATTATTTTTTCAAGTAGGTTTTCAATATCTTGTTCTCTCTCTTCTTCTGGCACCCCCACAATTCTGATGTTGGTACGCTTGAAGCTGACCCAGAGGCTCCTTACACTATCTTCACATTTTTGGATTCTTTTTTCTTCTAGCTTTTCCAGTTGAGTGTTTTTTGCTTCTTTATGTTTTAAATTTTTGACTTGATTCTTGCGTTCCTCTAGTCTGCTGTTAGGACTCTGTATAATATTTTTTATTTCAGTCAGTGTATGTTTAATTTCTAGTTGGTCCTTTTTCATTTCTAGTTGGTCCGTTTTTATCTCCTCTTGGATCTCACTAAATTTATCCATCTTTTCTACGATATTCTTGGTTTTAAACTCTATATCCAGTAATTTGTTTTCCTCCATTTCTTTTGTTTGTGATGTCTTCCTTTGTCTCCACATTTTCACTATTCCAGGAGAACTTCTGTGTGGGATTCATTCTTATGATACAAAACTTGCAAAACGGCAAAAGCCTCTCTGTTGAGCTTGGGATGGGTGGAGTCTCAGGGCTTAACAGATCGCCTTGCCTTCTAGTTGGCCTCACCCTACACGGCCCCTGGGTCTCACATCTCTCTGAGTGATTGCTGGAGTGGTCTCTGTGCATGCGCGCAGTGCCTCTAGACTGCTGCCTTTCTGGCTACCCTATGCTCTGGGACCATATGAGTCTGGGTTCCCAGAGTCTTGCCTGAAACTGGGGTTTAGTGGACTTAGAAGTGGTGCAGTTGGGAGGCTCTGTTTCCTGGCCACTCATGAAAGCCAGCGACACAATCAGCAGTTGGTCTTCTGTGAGCAGTGCTGTGTGCGCCACCAGACTTCTGCCTTTTGTGGCTCCCCTATATTTCTGTGCACTTCTCCCTTTTCACAGTCCAAACTCCCCCCGTATGAATTTTGGCTGGACCTGGGGTCAGTGCCATAGGATAAGGGGTTCAGTGCAGTTGGAGGTCTCCGTCTCTCTCCTGCCAGAGAAAGCCAGGCTAGGTACTCCAGCACCCGCTCTCTCCACGCGCGTCTCTGTACCTCAGCTTTTTGCAGCTCCTCTGGGTCTCCGTGAGCCCCTCTCTTTCCTTCTAGTTGTAGAATTTCCACTCAGCCAGCTTTCCTGTGGTTCTGGATGATGTTTGTTCTGTATTTTAGTTGTAGTTTTGAAATTGTTGTGCGAGGCAGCAGTGTAGGTGTTTACCTATGCCGCTATCTTGGATTCTCAAGAATATTCTTATTGATTTCAGAGGGGGAGGGGTGGTGGAAGGGAGCGAATAGACAGAGGGGGGGGGCAATCAATGTGTGAGAGAACATTGATTGATTGTCTTTTGAATGTGCCCCAACCAGGGTTCGAATCCACAACCTTTCAGTATATGGATAATACTCCAACCAACTGAGCCACATGACAAGGCTCATTTTTCTTTAAGAATTATTGTAAACACCACAAACCCTACCTCTTTATTTCCCTACATACAGATGCCACATGTGAGAGTTTACATTGTTACAATAAAGTAAAAGTTCTAAGTGTTAGTAAGACACAGAACAATAGTAGCAGGCACACAATAGCGCGAAGATACCTAAGCAGAACAGATATGTCAGATGTGGGAGCTTAGAGGCAAAGGTAACCATCCTATCTAATAAGAGAGTAATATGCAAATTGACTCTCACTCTAACATACAAGATGGCTGCCCCATGGACACAAGATGGCTGCCATAAGATGGCAGCAGGAGAGGGCAGTTATGGGTGATCAGGCCAGCAGGGGAGGGCAGTTGGGAGGGACCAGGCCTGAAGAGGAGGGCAGTTGTGGGGGGCAGGCTTGCAGGGGAGGGCAGTTGGACATTAGGGGGGACCAGGCCAGCAGGGGAGAGCAGTTAGGGGTGACCAGGCTGTCATGGGAGAGATTAGGGGGTGATCAGGCTGGCAGGCAGAAGCAGTTAGGTGCAATCAGGCAGGCAGGTGAGTGGTTGGGATCCAGTAGTCCTGGATTGTGAGAGGGATGTCTGACTGCCATAGTGGGATTGGGCCTAAACGGGCAGTCAGACATCCCTTGAGGGTTCTCAGATTGGAGAGGGTACAGGCTGGGCTGAGGGATACCCTTCCCCCATGCATGAATTTCATGCACTGGGCTTCTAGTAAGAACATAAATTCCTTGATACTTCACAGAAGTCCTCAAAAAGGTATGCTACTTCTCCAGACAATACTTGGAGGTTTGATCTTCTCTGGATTGGAAGGTTGAAGGAGCCACTAGTTAACACCTGGGAAATATATAGGTGTGACCATGTCCTTCCCCTGTTTATAAACCTTTACTCCATCCTACTACACAGGAAAGGAAGTTTAAACATATAAAGGTTAGTAGGCTAATCATAAGATTTTGACCCAGAGATGCCTGGATTCTGCCTTGACCCTGCCATCTATGAGGTTGTGTTTTTTTGTTTTTAAAAAAATATATTTTATTGATTTTTCACAGAGAGGAAGGGAGAGGGATAAAGAGTTAGAAACATCCATGAGAGAGAGACATCGATCAGCCGCCTCCTGCATGCCCCCATTGGGGATGTGCCCACAACCAGGATACATGCCCTTGACCGGAATCGAACCCGGGACCCTTTGGTCCGCAGGCCGACGCTCTATCCTCTGAGTCAAACTTGTTTCGGCATCTATGAGGTTCTTGAAGATATTTTGTAATCTAGGTACACATGCCTGGTAATCCAATGCAGAAAGTTTTGGTAAAACCAAGTGAGCATCTGACTAATGTTGAAAGTCTAGGAGGAGCCTCTTCCTCTTCCTAAGCCCAGCTCATCACTGGCCAGTGTCCAGACACTCAGGACAGGGCTATGTGGTCCACAAGTGAAGGGAAAAGGAAGTAGTGTCCACCCTAGTGACCTTCTCTCAGCTAATTATATCTGTAAAGTCTATTTCCAAATAAAGTTATATTGTGAGGCACTGGGGGTTAGAATTTCAGTTCTTAATTTTGGGGCTACAATAACTGGATCACTGAGGATGAATTTTGTGAGTATCTTTATATTGAACTAGAGGCCCAATGCATGAAATTTGTGCAAGGGGCTCCGCCCTTGCAGCCCCTCGCAGCCCCAGCTTATCTAGAAGATGGTCCGGATGGTTGTTCTGCTCTTTGGTCTAATTAGCATATTGGCTCTTTATTATATAAGATTAGATTTAATAAAAAAAATTTTTAGAGCAAGAACTTCAAATTCAATGACATACTTTACTAAAACAAATAGATAAAATGATTTCCCAGAAATGTCTTACCTTTTATTAGATTCTTCAAACTATTTTTGGAATAAGTGTCTGTGTTAAACACTGTTTGAGTATCACTGATATAATTAATGTCTGGGAAATATAATTTACATTATAAGTGATCTTGGTTAAGTAATTAACTATTCTGGGCCTGTGTTTTCTTACCTGTCAAGTGGGAGCACTGAACTAGATAGATAGTCTTTCTATAAAAAAAATCTCTAAAGTTTATAATTCTTTGAAGTTTTCTTCTTTGCAGCACAAGGGGGAGATGAGAAACAGTTTAGAAAAGTGTGTGAAGAATTTTTGCTACATGGCATATTAATAATTTAACACAGAATGAACAATATATAGCTAGAGACCTGAGACACGTGAGAGAAATCACCATTGGGGCTTATAAGTCAGCTACATCCATGATTTTATCTATCTTTCCCAGTGCCAAGAACAACACCTCCCAGTAGATAGTCAATAAATATTTGAAGAAAGCATGAATGGAAGCAAGACCTGGCATAGTACTGGGCATGTAAGTTGTTTGCATATTCTTTACGAGTAGTTGTGAGGAAACAAGAGGTGACACATACGACATAGAATCGCTCCTGTGAGTGTTCATGGATGGGTGTACTCGCATGGTTCCAGACCAGAGTGATACACGGTTTCACAGTACAAAGGCAGTCTACCCTCTGAAAGCCGAGAGCACTTGCCCTCGAACTCCTGCCTCCTTTACCGTAAGGAGACTGGCCCTGTGGTAAACCAGACACTGGAAGTTTCTATTATAATCCAGGGCATCTAGAAGTGACCGGGAGGGGCGGCTCAAAGAAGTCCCTTCGGGGCCCAAAGTGTGTCCAGAGTGACCCTGACTGCGTGGCATGGCCTCAGGCTGAACAGACATAAAAATCGACATTAAACCCATTCATTTGACCACTAAGTGTGCCCAGCTATCTGAATTCTGGCTATTCCGAGATCCAATTAGCAACGGGCGCCTGCCGCAGCCTCCAGGCCGGCAGAGGGCGCACCGCGGCAGGGCGCGGCGCACAGGCTTCCGGCGCGGCGCCCACGGCTTCTGGGCAGCGCGTGCACTGAGCAGCAGAGAGGCTCCTCCGTCCACCCGAGCCACCGTCACCGAGGGAGGCGCCCGGCGTGGAACAGCCAGGCGATGAGCAGTGCGGCTCCTGGACGGCGCCGCTGGGCGCGAGTATGCCGTCTCGTCTCCTTCAGCGCGACCCACCGGCTCCACTGGTGGGTTGCGCCCCCAGCGCGGGTGGTGGGGTGGGGCCCGGCGCGGGGGCGCGGGGCGCACTCCGAGGTGAGGCGGCGCGCCCTCTCGTCCCTTCGCTGTCAGGCTCTTTTGGCGACACAGTTAAGAGACCGGTAGAATGACCCGGCTCCAGAGGCGGCTGTGCACGTGGTGGGCAGGCAAGCCGGCTGCGAGGGAGAAGGCGCTGGCTCTGTGACCTAGTGATCTCACAACGTGGCGGTAACGGTCAGAGGGGCCAACCTCGCCCAGATCACACATGCCCGGCGCATCGTTAGCTTCCGCAACTAATAAAAATACAGCGCAGCCAGTGTTACGCTCTTGTCACCGAAGAGAAAATGAACGCCTATGTTCACTTCCCTAAGGCAGCTGAGAGCAAGCAGCACAGTTGCAGTTCGACCCCACGGCTTGATGGCACTAGAGTTGATTCTTTAAAAAAATATACATTTTTATTGATTTTAAAGAGGAGAGAGATGGAAACATCAGTGATGAAAGAAAATCATCAGTGGGTTGCCTCCTACCGGCTTCCTATTGGGGATCCGGCCCACAACCCCAACCAGGCATGGAACTAGGATCTGGCCCATAGGTTGACGCTTAAGACTGAGCCAGACCTGCGGGGCTCATGTTGATTTTTTAATTTTTTTTTTATTGTTTAAAGTATTACAAATGGTACTTTTCTTCTTCTTTTTTTTCTAACCATTGACCTTCCCTTGGCCTCTACTACCCTCTGGCACTTGCCCACCCCTTCTCCCCCCAGTGTCTGTGTCCATTGGTTATGCTTATATGCATGCATACAAGTCCTTTGTTTGATCTCTACCTCCCCCACCTCAACACTCCCCAGTCTTCCTGCAGTAATTTGACAGTCTGTGCAGTGCTTCTTTGCCTTTTTATTCAGTTCTTCTCTTTTTGTTCATTAGTTTATAATGTTCTTTATTATCCATAAATGTGTGTGATCATGTGGTATTTTTCTTTCACTGCCTGGCTTATTTCACTTAACATAATGCTTCTCCAGGTCCATCCACGCTGCTGCAAATGGTAAGAATTCCTTTTTTTTTTTTTTTTTTTTAAATAGCAGCGTTGTCATTGCATTGTGTAGATGTACCATAGTTTTCTAATCCACTCATCTGCTGATGGCCATTTAGGCTGTGTCCAAACCTTAGCTATTGTAAATTGTGCTGTTATGAACATAAGGGTGCATATATCCTTTCTGATGTTTCTGTTTTCTTGAGATATATTCTTCCTAGAAGTGGTATTACTGGGTGAAATGGCAGTTCCATTTTTAAATTTTTGAGGAAACTCCATACTGTTTTCACAGTGGCCTCACCAGTCTGCATTCCCACCTGCAGTGAAAGGGTTCCTTTTCCTCCACATCCTCTCCAACACTTGTCATTTGTTGATTTGTTGATGATAGCCATTCTGACAGGTGTGAGGTGATACCTCATTGTTGTTTTGATTTACATCTCTTGTATGATTAGTGACTTTGAGCATGTTTTCATGTGTCTCTTGGCTTTCTGAATGTCCTTTTTCGAAAAGTGTCTATTTAGGTCTTTTGTCCATTTTTTGATTGGGATGTTTATCTTTCTTTTGTTAAGTTGTGCAAGTTCTCTGTAAATGTTGGAGATTAAACCCTTATTGGAGATAACATTGGCAAATATGTTCTCCCAGGCAGTGGGCTTTCTTGTTGTTTTGGTGATGATTCTCTTGCTGTGTAGAAGCTTTTTATTTTGATGTAGTCCTATTTGTTTATTTTCTCCTTAGTCTCTCTTGTCCTAGGATCTGTGTCTGTAAAGATATTGCTACAACCTATGTCTGCAATTTTGCTGCCTATGTAGTTTTTTTAGTTTGTTTTTGTGTATGGTGTAAGGTGGTGATCTAGTTTCTTTTTTTTTTTTTGGCATGTATCTGACCAGATTTCCCAGCCCCATTTGTTAAGTAGGCTGTTTTGACTCCATTGTATGCTCTTGCCTCCTTTGTCAAATATTAATTGAGTATAATGGCTTGGGTCCATTTCTGAGTCCTCTATTCTGTTCCATTGGCCTATATGTCTGTTCTTGTGCCAGTATCAGGCAGTTTTGAGAACTGTGGCTTGGTAATACAGTTTGATATCCGGTATTGTGATCCCTCCTACTTTGTTCTTCTTTCTTTGGATAGCTATGGCTATTTGGGGTCTTTTTTTGTTCCAGATGAATTTTTGAAGAGTTTGATCTAGGTCTTTGAAATATGCCATTGGTATTTTAATAGGTATTGCATTGAATCCATAGATTGCTTTAGGTAGTGTGGACATTTTAATGATATGGATTCTACTATCCATGAACATGGTATGTTCTTCCATTTGTTTATATCTTCCTTTACCTCTTGTTTAAATGTCCTGTAGTTTTCTGAGTACAGGTTTTTTTACATCCTTGGTTAAGTTTATTCCTAAGTACCTTAATTTTTTAAAAAATATATTTTATTGATTTATTACAGAGAGGAAGGGAGAGGGATAGAGAGTTAGAAACATCGATGAGAGAGAGACATCGATCAGCTGCCTCTTGCGCATCCCCTACTGGGGATGTGCCCGCAACCAAGGTACATGCCCTTGACTGGAATCGAACCTGGGACCTTTCAGTCCACAGACTGACGCTCTATCCATTGAGCCAAACCGGTTTTGGCGCTTAATTTTTTTTGGTGCACTGGTAAATGGGATTGTTTTGTTTTTTCTTTTTTATTTCTTTTTCTGTGAGTTCATTATTGGTGTATAAAAAGGTCATAGATTTCTGGCATTAATTTTGTATCCTGCTACATTGCCAAATTCATTTATTAGGTCTAGTAGTTTTTTGATGGCGTCTTTGGGGGTTTTCTATGTATAGTATCATGTCATCTGTGAATAAGGACAGTTTTACTTCTTTTCCAGTTTGGATGACTTTTATTTCTTCTTCTTGTCTGATTACTATTACTAGTACTTCTAATATTATGTCAAACAGGAGTGGTGAAAGTGGGCATCCTTGTCTTCTTCCTGTTCTTAGGGGAAATGAGTTTAGTTTTTGCACATGGAGTATGATGTTGGTTGTAGGTTTGTCATATAGGGCTTTTATTATGTTGAGGTATGATCAACTTTGCTGAGAGTTTTTATCAAGAAAGTTTTTATCAATTGATATGATTATGTGATTTTTGTCTTTCAGTTTGTTTATGTGATGTATCACATTTATTGATTTGCAGATATTGTACCATCCCTGCATTCCTGGGATGAATCCTACTTGGTCATGCTGTATGATCTTTCTAATGTGTTGCTGAATCCGATTTGCTAGAATTTTGTTGAGGATTTTAGCATCTATGTTTATCACAGATATTGGCCTGTAGTTCTCTTTATTTGTGATA
Source organism: Lasiurus cinereus (assembly GCA_011751065.1). Lineage (NCBI taxonomy): Eukaryota > Metazoa > Chordata > Mammalia > Chiroptera > Vespertilionidae > Lasiurus > Lasiurus cinereus. The sequence continues at coordinate 37,454,942 of JAAGEH010000005.1, read as the reverse complement.
TCTTTATCTGGTTTTGGGATTAGGGTGATGCTGGCTTCATAGAAAGAGCTTGGAAGTGTGCCTTCCTCTTGAATTTTTTGAAATAGTCTGAGGAGGATAGGTTTTAATTCTTCTTTGAATGCTTGGTAGAATTCTGTAAAGCCACCTGGACCAGGGCTTTTGTTTGCTGGAAGATTTTTGATCCCTGCTCCAATTTTTTAGTTATCGGCCTATTCAGGTTTATTTATTCTTCTTGGTTGAGTTTTGGGAGATTATATTTTTCTAGGAATATGTCCATTTCATCTAGGTTGTCATTTTGTTGTAATAGAGTTGTTCCTAATATTTTTTCATAATCATTTGTATTTCTGTGGGATTGGTTATTTCACCTCTTCCATTTCTGATTTTGTTTATTTGGGTCCTCTCTCTTTGCTTGGTGAGCCTGGCTAGAGGTTCATCAAGCTTGTTTATCCTTTCAGAGAACCAGCTCTTGGTTTTATATATCTTATGTATTGTTTTTTGTTTTTGTTTTTTTGGTCTCTATTTCATTTATCTCTGCTCTGATCTTTATTATTTCCTTCCTTCTGCTTACACTGGGCTTTTCTTGTTGCTCTCTTTCTAACTCTTTGAGTTGTGGGGTTAGGTAATTTATTACCATTGTTTCTTGTTTTTTTGTAGTATGCTTGTAGAGCTATAAACTTCCCTCTCAAGACTGCTTTCATTCAGTCCCATAGATTTTGGATTGTTGTGTTTTCATTGTTGTTTGTTGCCATGATGCTTTTTATTTATTCTTTGATCTCTTTGGTAACCCAATCATTGCTTAATAGCATGCTATTTAGTCTCCAGATGTTTGATTTCTTTTGATTGTTTTTATTGTAGTTGATTTCTAGTTTTAAGCAATTGTGATCTGAGAAGATGCTTGATATGATTTCTGTCTTCTTAAATTTGAAGAGACTTTTCCTGTGTCCTAATATATGGTTTATCTTTGAAAATGACCCATGTATACTTGAGAAGAATGTATATTCTGTGGCTTTGGGGTGAATGTCCTGAAGATATCAATTAATTCCATCTGATCTAGTGAATCATTTAGGATTGATGTTTCTTTGCTGATTTTTTGTTTAGAGGATTTGTCCAATGGTGATAGTGGGGTATTAAAGTCTCCTACTATGATTGTATTACTGTCAATCTCTCCCTTGATATTCTCCAGGAGTTTTTTTTTTAAATATATTTTATTGATTTTTTTACAGAGAGAAAGGGAGAGGGATAGAGAGCCAGAAACATCGATGAGAGAGAGACATCAATCAGCTGCCTCTTGCACGTCCCCTACAGGGGATGTGCCTGCAACCAAGGTACATGCCCTTAACCGGAATCGAACATGGGACCTCTCAGTTCACAGACTGATGTTCTATCCACTGAGACAAACTGGTTTCGGCTAGTTTTTTATATATATATTTGGGTGCTCCTGTGTTGGATGCATATATGTTTACCAGAGTTATTTCTTCTTGTTGGATTTCTCCCTTCAGTATTATGAAGTGGCCTTCCTTATCTCTTGTTATATCCTTTACTTTGAGATCTAATTTCTCAAATATAAGTATTGCAACCCCAGCTTTTTTTTTTTTCATTTCCATTCACCTGAAAAGCCTTTTTCCATCCCTTCACCATCAGTCTGCGTGAGTCCTTTTTTTCTGAGATGTGTTTCTTATAGACAGCAGATATATGGTTGATATTTTCTTATCCACGCAGCTTCCCTATGTCTTTTAATTGGGGCATTTAATCAATTTACATTTAAAGTTATTATTGGTAGGTACTTATTTGTCGCCATTTTTATTCTTTACGCCTGTATTCCTTCTTCGCGTCCTATTTTGTTTTTTTACAGCAGACCCTTTAGCATTTCTTGCATTGCTGGTTTGGTGGTAATAAACTCCCTTAGTCCTTTTTTGTCTGTGAAGCTCTTGATTTCCTTCTCAATTTTGATTGATAGCCTTGCTGGTTACATATTCTTGGATTCAGACCCTTCCTTTGCATGACTTTGTATATTCCATTCCATTCCCTTCTGGCCTGATGAGTTTCTGTTGAGAAATCATTTGCTAGTCTCATGGGGGATCCTTTGTAGGTAACTTTCTGTCTCTCTCTGGCTCCTTTTAATATTATTACTTTGTTGTTGGTGTTTGCTAATCCTATGTAATAAAAGAGTAGTATGCATATTGACCATCACTCCAAGATACAATATGGACTCCCCCATGTGGTCAAAAATGGCTGGCCCGGAGGAGAATCCAAGATGGCGGCATAGGTAAACACCTACACTGCCGCCTCGCACAACAATTTCAAAATTACAACTAAAAGACAGAAAGGACATCATCCAGAACCACAGGAAAGCTGGCTGATTGGGAATTCTACAACTAGAGGGAAAGAGAGGGGCTCACGGAGACCCAGAGGTGCTGCAAAAAGCTGAGATACAGAGACGCTCACTTGTAGAGAGCAGGTGCTGGAGTACCTGGCTGGTTTTCACTGGCAGGAGGGAAACGGAGACTCTCAAAGGCATTGAACCCCTTATCCTATGACACTAAACCCTAGATCCAGCCGAAACTCATACGGGGGGAGTTTGGACTGTGAAAAGGGAGAGCTGCACAGAAATTTAGGGGAGTCGCAAAAGATCAGAGGACTGGTGGCGCGCACAGCACTGCACACAGAGGACAGACTGCTGATTGTGCTGCTAGCTTTCGCGAGTGGGCGGAAGACTGACCCTCCCAACTGTGCCACTTCTGACTCCACTAAGCCCCAGTTTCGGGTGAAACCCTGGGGACCTAGACTCGTGTGGTCCTGGAGCGCAGGGAACCCAGAAAGGCAGTAGTCTAGAGACACTGTGCGCGAGCACAAGGACCGCTCCAGCGATTACCCAGTCACTTGAGACTCAGGGGCCGTGGAGGGCGGGGCCGACTGGAAGGCAAGGTGGTCCCTTAAGCCCTGAGACTCCACCCATCCCAAGCTCAATAGAGAGGCTTCTTCGGTTTTGCAAGTCTGGTATCATAAGGCTGAATCCAACACAGAAGTTTCCCCGGCATAGTGAAAATCCGAGACAAGGGAAGGGATCACAAACAAAAGAAATGGAGGAAAAAAAACGACTGGATATAGAGTTCAAAACCACGCTTATAAGGTTTTTCAAGAATATGCTAGAAAAGATGGATAAAGTTAGCGAGAGCCAAGAGGAGATGAAAAAGGACCAACTAGAGATGGAAAAGGACCAACTAGAAATTAAACATACACTGACTGAAATAAAAAATATTATACAGAGTCCTAACAGCAGACTAGAGAAAGGCAAGAATCAACTAAAAAATTTGAACTATAAAGAAGCGGAAAACACTCAACTGGAAAAGCAAGAAGAGAAAAGAATCCAAAACTGCGAAGATAATGTAAGGAGCCTCTGGGACAGCTTCAAGTGTACCAACATCAGAATTGTGGGGGTGCCAGAAGAAGAGAGAGAGCAAGATACTGAAAACCTATTTCAAGAAATAATGATTGAAAACTTCCCACATCTGGTAAAAGAAATAGACTTACAAGTCCAGGAAGCACACAGAACCCCATATAAAAGGAATCCAAAGAGGACTACACCAAGACACACCATAATTAAAATACCAAGAGCAAAAGACAGAGAATATTAAAAGCAGCAAGAGAAAAACAGTTTATTACCTACAAGGGAGCACCCATACGACTGTCAGCTGATTTCTCAACAGAAACGATGCAGGCCAGACGGTTGTGGCAAGAAATATTCAAGGTGATGACTAGCAAGAACCTACAACCAAGAATAGTCTATCCAGCAAAGCTGTGATTCAGAATAGAAGGGCAGATAAAGAGCTTCACAGATAAGAAAAAGGTAAAGGAGTTCATCAATACCAAACCAGTATTATATGAAATGCTGAAAGGTATTCTTTTAGAAGAGGAAGAAGAAAAAGGTAAAAGACAAAAAATTATGAACAAAATTATGAACAAAAAATTATGAACATCTCGATGCATAACAGTAGCAACATTTTATGAACAAAATTTGATCAACAGAATAAACGGGTGAATATAATAGAATCAGGAGCACAGAAAGGGAGTGGACTGATAATTCTCAGGGGGAAAAGGGTGAGGGGTGTACATGGAGAGACTGGACAAAAATCATACACCTATGGATGAGGTCAATGGGAGGGAGGGAAGGGAAGAGGAAAGGGTGGGAGTTGGGTGGAGGGGAGCTATGGAGGGGAAAAAAGAGAAAGAAATGTAATAATCTGAATAATAAAGATTTAACTAAAAAAAAATGGCTGGCCCTATGTGGACACAAGATGGCTGCCACAAGATGGCTGGCAGGCGAGGGCAGCTGTGGGTAGTTGGGGGTGACCAGGCTGGCAGAGGAGGGCAGTTGGGGGATACCAGGCCAGCAAGAGAAGGTAGTTGGCGGGGGGTACCAGGCCTACAGGGGAGGGAAGTTGAGGGCGATCAAGCAAGCAGGGAGGACAATTAGGGGTGACCAGACTGGCAAAGAAGGGCATATGAGGAAAGACCACGCTGGCAGAGGAGGGTCGTTAGGAGGGGGGCAGGGGAGAACAGTTGGGGGGAAGCTGGCCTGCAGGGGAGGTAGGTTTTGGGGAGGGACCAGACCTGCAGTGGAGGGCTGTTGTGGGGGGACTGGGACTGCAATGGATGACAGTTGTGGGGAGCTAGGCTTGCAGGGGAGGGCAGTTGAGGGGCAACCAGGCCTGGAGGGGAGGGCAGTTTGGGGGGATCCAGGCCTACAGGGGAGGCAGTTGGGGGGACCAGGCCAGCAGCGAAGGGTAGTTGGCAGGGGCCAGGCCTGCAGGGGCCTGGGCGGTTGTGGGCAATCAGGCCAGTAAGGGAGCACTTAGGGGTCACTTGACCGGTAGAGGAGGGCAGTAGTGGGGGGACCAGGCCTGCAGGGAAGGGCAGTTGTGGGCAACCAGACAAGCAGGGAAGGCAGCTTTGGGCAGAGAAGGGCAGTTAGGGGAGACCAGGCCTGCAGGGGATAGCAGTAGCGGGGGACCAGGTCTGTAGGGTAGGGCAGTTGGGGGGAGACTAGGCCTGCAGGGGGAGGCAGTTAAGGGGGACCAGGACAGCAGGGGAGGCAGTTGGGAGCAACCAGGCCTGTAGGGGAGGTTGGTTGAGGGGTGACTGGGCCAACAAGGGAGGGCAGTTGGGTGCGACTAGGCCAGCAGGGGAGGATAGTTAGGGGCAACCAGACTGGTAGGGGAGGGCACTAGGCATCAATCAGGTTGGCAGTGGAGTAGTTAGGGAGTGATCAGGCTGGCAGGCAGAAGCAGTTGGGGCAATCAAGCAGCAGCAGGCAAGTGGTTGGGAGCCAGCAGGCCTGGATTGTGAGAGGGATGTTCAACTGCCTGGTGGAATTAGGCCTACATTGACAGTCAGACATCCCTCAAGGGGTCCCAGTTTGGAGAGGGTGCAGGCTGGGGTGAGGGAATTTCGTTCACCGGGACTCTAGTTTAATTATAATGTGCCTTGGTGCCAGTCTTTTGGGGTTCATTTTGTTTGGGACTCTGTGAGCTTTTGGATTTATGTGAGTTTTTTCTTCCCTATATGAGGGAAGTTTTCTGTCATTATTTCTTCAAACAGGTTTTCTATTCATTGCTCAGTTTCTTCTCCTTCTGGGCTCCTTGTTATGTGGATGTTGTTTCGTTTCGTGTTATCCCCAAGTTCCCTTAGGCTCTCCGTTTTTTAAGGTTTTTTTTTTTTTTTTTTTTTTTTATTAGATGCTGTTTTGCTTGGGTTTTTTTTTCTACCTTGTCTTCTAGTTCACTGATGCAGTCTTCTGCTGCTTCTAGCCTACTGTTGATGCTTTCTATTCAGTTATAGCAGCAATGTCATTTTTCATTTTTTCTTGGTTCTCCATTTCCTCTTGATTTTTACACATACGGTATTGTTAAATTTGTCTTTCATTCTTTTCAGCCACGTTATGAATTCTTTCTCTGAATTCTTTTTCTGGCATATTGCTTGCCTCCATTTCATTTACTATATTTTCTGGTGTCACCTCCTTTTTTTTCATATGCAGGCTGTTTTTTATCTCCCCATGATCTCTCTTCTCTGGTTATCTGGTTATGTAGTTCTCTTTTTCCTATTCCTAGGCAAATTCTGACCTTTCTGTGAGAAGGAGCAGAGCTTCTCCTAGTTCGCGTATTTGTGCTGCTTGAGGTTCGGTGTTCCTGGGTTTGCAGCTGTTCCTTGGGTGTTGTTGTAGATTCCTGGGATTTTTAGGCTTCCGATAACAGCCACTCTCCCCTTCAAGATGGCACAGTCTCCTGCTCTCACCAAGTGATGTTTGTGACCTATACCAGGAAGCTCTCTGGAAGATTCTCCCATTCTGAGAGATTTTGAGGAGAGTTTTGCCCCTCATTAGCAAACTCCACTCTGAGCACCCACTCCTCTATTCGTAAAATAAGGATAATAATTTCTACCTAGCAAGATCCATCCATCATTCACCGGAGAGGTATTTTTTAATGCTTGTCAGGCCTTGTGCCAGGTAACGGATGTAGCAGTGAGCAGTGCACACTCGTCACTGCCTTCTGGGTGGAGTGTGCAATCTGGTCACTACTGTGGAAGTTACAGTGAGATCGTTTTGTGCAAAAGCTTTGTGAACTGTAGCATTTTAAACGTAAGAAGTACAGGAGCAGGATAAGGCGGAAATAATAAAGTGGGTCTCAACTAGAATGAGGTTGGATAATAGAAAGCTTGAACATATGAGGGTAGTAAGGAATTCATTAGTGATGCAAAGATTGGATAGGTATAGGCATAAAAATCCATTATTCAAGGTGCTCTCTGCCTGAAACAACAGTTGAGTATTGTAATTGTAAAGTGTCACCTTATTTGAATGCCTAGTGGACTGGTGAAGTTATCAGTGGAGCCATGATAAAGCAAGATTGTTAAAGAAGAGACTAATAGATCATGTAATTATTTCTCAGAAGCAATGAGAATTTAAACCATTTGACGACAGGCATCTTTTATCATTTAGCTATGCCTAATATATGGTAGGTACTTAGAAAACATTGAGTTGAGAAATGGAAGGGCCTTGAGCAGATCAGGTTTTGGAATCTTGCTGTGGAACAAGGGAGTTGAAAGTACTTATGCTAATTTGTATGGTGTAGTAGTCTAATTGGGGGCATACAATAGTTCCAGACATAAAGCTAAATAATGAAACCCAGGTGATTTATTATTCTCTATTTGATGAGCTAAAATATTAATAAATTGTGAAGCTTATGTTGACTTTTTTTTTTCTTCCTGGTCAGCAAATCTCTGAGTAATGAAGAAAACTTGAAACTGTTTGGAAAATGCAACAACCCAAATGGTCATGGCCACAATTACAAAGGTGAGAGGAAAACTGATGAAATTTTAGCCTTTCCAATAAGAGTGGAAGAATCTTTAGCAAATACAATCTTAATGAGTAAAAAAAACTTATGGGCAGAGCAGTAGTGCTTTGAGCCTTGAATGACAAGTTAAGTGGAAGTTCATAAATTCTTTTTTTTTGGCTTTAGTGTACATATTGAGATTTTTGGGCACATGTTTCATTCTAATTAGGTATTGCTGAGGCTCATGTTAAAATTATATTGTATTCTTTGAATAAGTAATGACTGACAAAAGAGGGGTGTTGGTTGGGAATATGCTGTATGGAGGAAAGAGGTTGAGTAGAAAACTTGCAAGCAGTGTTCAAGAAAGTAATTAATTTATACTAGAATAAGGGAGTTGATTGCTTAAAATATAACTGATGTCACAAAAACAGGTTTATAAGCCATTGAGTATCACAGCATACTGTATGGTGGAGTAAGACCAGGAATGATATCAGAAAATCAGGATTTCTAGTTTAGTTATTGCCTCTTACTTGATCTATGATACTTTTCACTCTTAGTTTGTTCATTTATCATATAATATCCCATGGTGTTTGTATGGAGTTGAAAAAAATGTAGAAGTTCTTAATTTATAAAGTATTCTTATTATCATGATTTTTCAAATGCTTCGTATAAGCACTTGTTAATTTACAAAGCATGACTGTAAACTGTATACATTTGTCTGAGTAAAGGGATAAGAGTTTTATTTCCCTGCCTCCCCCAAAAGACTTTATTTTTATTTTATTTTTTAAAAATATATTTTATTGATTTTCTTACAAAGACAAAGGGAGAGGGATAGAGACTTAGAAACATCGATGAAAGAGAGACATCGATCAGCCGCCTCCTGCACGCCCCCTACTGGGGATGTGCCCGCAACCAAAGATACATGCCCTTGACCGGAATCAAACCTGGGACCTTTCAGCCCACAGGCCGATGCTCTATCCACTGAGCTAAACCGGTTTCGGTCCCAAAAAGAATTTTAGTTACAGTAGTAGTTTTGCTTGCTTAGAAAAGTAGTGCCCAAAAGGTATTGCCCAAAAGGTACTGACAGAGTGTGGAGCTGGACTTCTTCCTGTACATTTTCTACTTTTATAGGCAGCGTTTGGGCAGCATCTTGATCCTTTCTTGTGGAGATTTCTAACTAGTGCCATCAACATCGTAAGCAGAATTTACACCCTTCTTGGCTTTGGATAAGCTTTAGCTTTTGTTCACTTAGCTAAAGCTCCTACTAAGCTCTTTTGTCTTGGTTGACTCATGCTTTGTTTGATAAAACAATCTTAACTAAGAGGACAGATTTTTTTTTTTTGAAGTATAAATATAGCTTTGTGAGGCAGAGATCTAATATTGTATGTTGCTAACTTGTGCTTGGATGTTAATCAGTTGAAAGTCATGTTGGTCTTTTGGTATTTTGTTTTCTTTCCCATAGTTGTGGTGACAGTACATGGAGAGGTATGTGCTGAATATATCTGTGTGGGCCCCCTTTCTGCCAATGTGATAGATTCATACTGAAAAATTCTGTTCAAGTCATTATTGCTTCACTGTTGTCCGTTGTGTCTGGTGAGCTGCTGCCATTCCAGGCCTTTCCTCTCCCAAAGTATCATCTTTAATGTACTATATGTGGGCAGGTGGAAGAGCAATACAATGAAAGTATGCCTGGAGCACTTGGTGTTCCCGTGCTGAGATTGATGATTATGTTGAGGATGAAGAATATAATTTCTGCACGTTGTACAGCCTTTACTAATTTACCAGAGGTTTAAATATGAAGAGCATGTTATAGTAATATTCTCCTCTGTTTATTCTTCAGATCGATCCTGTTACAGGCATGGTTATGAATTTGACTGACCTCAAAGGGTATATGGAGGTAATGGCATGTTTGGTGCTCATTATGTGCCATCCCCTTAGTAACTCCCATCAGTTACTTGCTTTTCACTTTCCTAACCAAGTAACTATGAGTTCCATGATGAGGTGAGTGGAATTGGGTATGGGAGTAGGGGAGTAGTTGGAGGAACTACTTTCATGTTCTTCTAATGGTGTTTGGGAGACTTAATGGAAATTAGTCACTAATGTATTACAGTGATGGAGATAAATGTAGCATGCTCATCTTTATTCCTTACTGCCATTCCTGATTTCCTACATTTAACAATTTCTACTCTTCTTTCAAGGTACAGATTTCTTCTTGAAGTTTTCTTTTTTCTTCCTCTGAATTTTCCTTATGCCTTTGATCATAGATTTTAACACTACCCCGTTTTAGTCACTCTAGCTTGATTATAAAATCACTGGGGCAGTTCATCATAAGGGTAACACAAAATGTGTTCAATAAAGGACTTACTGATTGTAACACTTTAGAATTCTTGCATTATAAGAGACTGTAGATAATATCTTAGTAAATTCTTCATGCTACAGATTGTTTGAAAGATACTAAACAGTTAACTCTAACTGAAGTTAGTCCTTTACAAAGTTGGGAGTAGATTTGCTTGTATCCAGCTTAGCTTTTATTATGTCATCATTTCACCTGTTTATTTAGTTCTTTGCTTCAGGTCTGCTCCTTCCTTTTGTTCTAAACTTTGTTTCATAAAAATACTGTTATCTATAATCATTATTTCTTTCACATTAATTATCATCCATATATTCAAGTTTGCCTACTTTGCATCAGTGTTTGGGCTAAGTACTATGAATGCAAAGATGAATGGGACAGAGCCCTTTCCCACAGAATGCTCATGTTATTTTTTTCTAGGAGGTAAACAATAAGTTCTCACAGGGTGAAAAAGATAAAGGGATTGAGAAGTTACAAAAGTTACAGATTGGTAGTTACAAAATAGTGATGGGGATGTAAAGTACAGTATAGGAAATATAATCAATAATATTATAATTATGTATGGTGCCAGGTGGGTATTAGAAACATCAGGGGAACACTTTGTAAAGTATATGGTTACAAAATAATATTAAATGTAAAGTGTAAGTGGAAAAAAAGTTTTCAGTAAATTGGTTGAATAAATGAATAAGAGAGTTAGTGAATGAATAACAGCACTGTGCTCAAAGTGCTTTTAGAAAGCTATAAAGACAGAGTTCTTACAAATACATAGAGTGATATTTAAGACAGCAGTATGAGAAATGAGATGCCCTAAATAAGCATCATGATTAAATACACCTTTGTTTACCACCTTGAAGGACACACACCCTCCCATCAGTAAAAGTGGCTCATCATGGCATACAGAGCAAAGTCAGAGTCCTGTTGAAGAGGCTGCAGTGGAAAAGTTGGGACTTGAACTGGAATTGAAGATAAAACAAAGATAATTTCTGTTCTTGATATCTATGTGGATATCACTTAATCTGGTTTTTTTTTTTAATATATTTTTATTGATTTTTTACAGAGAGGAAGGGAGAGAGATAGAAAGTCAGAAACATTGATGAGAGGGAGACATCGATCAGCTGCCTCCTGCACGCCCCACAGTGGCGATGTGCCCGCAACCAGGATACATGCCCCCGACCGGAATCGAACCTGGGACCTTTCAGTTCGCAGGCCGACGCTCTATCCACTGAGCCAAACCGGTCTCGGCCACTTAATCTATTTTAAAAGTAGTTTGGTTTAGGACTTATTATTTTTATGATTATGATTTTTCTCAAAAAACGATTGCTATTTTTATTAGTAATGTACACTTGTTAGACCATACCACATGGAGAGTTAGATTGTTTTGAACAATATAGCTAATTAAAAGTAAAAACTTAGAAAATGTTTAGTTTTTGTACAATATAGCTATAAACTTAGAATAAAGCAATTACAATTCTTGACATTGATAAGGGAAAACATGTTAATATATAAACATTAGGAAGAAACACATTTATGTTTTATATTTTTTTCTAAGGGCCTAAGATAATTTTTAAATTACTCCTTATAGCAGAAATTTAGAAATATTAATGTAATATCAGTTTTAATCTGCCTTATTAAATGTAATACTCACTGAATCTTTCTCTTAGTGACATTGTGGCATTGTCTTGAAGGTGAGACTCTTATGGAGTAGTATTTTTGGTAACTTTCTGAACAGAATGCAAGAGTGTTAAACTGAATTCTGAACCAGGGTGGCTGTTATGAGAAAACTCCAGTGAATACTCTACTTATTGATTTCTTAACCTCTTTGCATTTAGTCTCAAGGAGGGCAAACAGTTATTATGGAGAGTTTACGTTATTTCACAATTTTAAACTTTCTGAAATTGCTTCGTAAGATCAAGTACATAGTAAAAGTATTGTAGTTGCTGAATGATAACTTTTAGAGGCAAAGGAGGAACACTTTGGAATCTGAGTCATAAATGGAATCGATATTTTTTCTCTGCTTTGTCTTAGGAGGCAATCATGAAACCCCTTGATCATAAGAATCTGGATTTAGATGTACCATACTTTGCAGATGTTGTAAGGTGAGTGTGACTTTCTTACCTAATATAGAGAATAAGAAAGAAGAATGTTAACATTTTATTTGATTGCTATGTGATTTCTGGAGTTTTTGTTTAATGACATCTTTTAAAAATAGAATTTCTGTTCTCTGTAAATATTAAACATGAAATTTTATTTATTTGTTTTTTGAACTTCTCTCCTTTTCTCTACAGCACAACAGAAAATGTAGCTGTGTATATCTGGGATAACCTCCAGAAATTTCTTCCTGTGGGAATTCTTTATAAAGTAAAAATATATGAAACTGATAATAATATTGTAGTCTATAAAGGAGAATAGTCCTTAGGGGTTAATACTATAGAAATATTCAATTTCTGTCCATATTTGAAAAATATCTTTATCCCCTTGGGCTATTAAGATACCATCATATAATTACTGCACCTCTACATTGTTTTGGAATGCCTGATTCATTGTAATCATTGTAAGACTTGTATTAAATGCAGATCTATTTTAAAACCAAATTTGTAATGTATCATGAGTATCATTTAGAGAGCCTGTTTTGTATAGATTAAAAATCACTTCACTGCAATTGTTGCTTTACATTTTTGATTTTTACCACCCTGGATTCCTTGTGGGCAGTCTTTATTTTAAGCAGAGTACCTAGTGATTTTTGTTGATTAAATTAATGGAATATTGATGAAAAGTTGAAATTTATAGTGCCTTAGACATGTTGAATACTTGGTAAATATTTTTAGAATTGAGAAACATGAAAGTTTTGAGGCTTCAATTCTAGTCTTAGTGCTGTTACTGTTCATTTGTACCACTTCTATTTCAGAGCCTTAAAGATGACCGGACCAGAGGCTTTCTAAAGCTGCTTCTGCCTGTTCTCAGAGTTTATATATCCATAATTTTAAATACCAAATGAGTATATATTCATTTAGAGAAGGAAAAAAGATTGTTATGGGATTATGTGGGGCCCTGACCAGGGTACACTGGAGGTTAAAGGCCCACTCAGCATACACATACATGCAGGCACTGACATGGCAGGGTTGCAATCTTAAAGGACCCTTTGCCCTACATATGTAAAGTGTAATATGCCAGGGCAATGACTCAGCAGTAGCACTATATATACTGTGCAAGTGCATCCTTATATGACCTGCTTATGTTAATGTAGCATAGATGTCACTAATTGGCACGAGGCCTCTTTTGTTTGAGCTCATATGTATACGTATACGTATACGTATATGTATATGTATATGTATATGTATATATGTATATGGTAAAGAACTTCCCAGACAAGAAAAAGCAAAAGAGTTCATCATCCCCAAATCAGCATTAAATGAAATGTTAAAAGATAAAAAATATGAACAATAAAATACATAGATGTCAACAATTGAATCTAAATACAAGATAAACAGAAAAACAAAAAACAAGATAAACGAATAAGCAGAACAAACATATTCATAGATACAGAGAACATGTTGATGGTTGCTAGATGTGGTTAGGGAAATGGGAGAAAAGGTGAAGGGATTAAGAAGTACAAATTGGCTGAGACCGGTCTGGCTCAGTGGATAGAGCGTCGGCCTGCGCACTGAAAGGTCCCAGGTTTGATTCCGGTCGGGGACATGTACCTTGCTTGCGGGCACATCTCCAATGTGGGGCGTGCTGGAGGCGGCTGATCGATGTCTCTCTCTCATCGATGTTTCTGACTTTCTATCCCTCTCCCTTCCTCTCTGTAAAAAATCAATAAAATATATGAAAAAAAAATTCTTAAGCAAAATAATTAAAAAAAAAGAAGTACAAATTGGTTGTTACAGAATAGTCATTGGGATATAAAGTACAGAATAGCGAATATAGTAAATAATATTTAATAACGTGTCAGGTGGGATGATCACTTAAGTTATGTAATGTCTAATCACTGGGGCATACATTCAAAACTAATAAAATATTGTAGGTCAACTGTAATTGAAAATAAAAATGATATAAATAAATATAAAAAAATAGAAAAAGAAGGGCTAGTTTTGTCTATTATTTTTCAGAGTTTTAGTTGCTCCCAGGTAGAGCAACAGATGGGCAGTGTGGTGTCTCGTGGGCATCTCAAACTTAACATTTCCAAAGTCAAATTCTGAATTCTCCTTTAAAATTTATTTTTCCATCAGTCTTTCCTAAAAATGACATTACCATGCATTTATTTTTTTCAAGCCTGAAACCTGGGAATGATCTTGATTCCTACCTCTTACTTCTAATTTATCAGGAAGTTCTGTAGGTCTTATCTTTAAAATATATAATTGTCTATCTTTACATTTCCAATGCCACCACTCAGTCCAACTGCCACACTTTCTTGTCTGGGTTATTGACTTGGCCTCTTTCCTGGTCTGCTTTCACTTTGGTTCTCCTCCATACTCCCCTCACCACCTCTCCTCCCCCTCTCATGTTACTCCTTGAAAGCTTCTGCTAGCCTGCTGTAATTTAATATCACATCTCCAAATTTTACTCTTGTCATGCTCCCCTGCCTGGAATACTGTCCCTATCCCCTGCCCCATCCTTTTTTATTTTTATTTTATTGATTTTTTACAGAGAGGAAGGGAGAGGGATAGAAAGACATCAATCAGCTGCCTCTTGCACGCCCCCTACTGGGGATGTGACCGCAACCAAGGTATATTATGCCCTTGACCGGAATCAAACCTGGGATCTTTCAGTCCACAGACCAACAACGCTCTATCCACTGAGCTAAACCGGTTTCGGCCTGCCCCTTCCTTTTCATAAAACCTATTATTCTTCAGATCTCAGCCTAAATTTCACCCTTTTGATCACCCATTATATGTATTTTCTATTATAATACCTACATACTCCCCTACCTTGCAGTCTTAAAATGTATATGTTTCCTTTGTCTTATTTATTTGCTTATTAGTTTATTTCCATCCCAACCTCAAGGATGTCAATGTCATGAGGGCCAGAGCCATGTTTGCCTTATTCACTCTGGTTGCCCCAGGACCTCGTCCAGTGCTTGCTACATAGCAGGTGCTGAATAATTAGTTATTGAATGAGTGATAGTGCCTGCCATCTCCAAAGAATTGGTTGAACCCAGTTTGATAAAAGTTTTAAAATTTACACCAAACTTTTAAAACATACTTAAGAAAGGGGGTTATTCTTTATGTGTGTCAGCTTAGAGAACAGCCACAATGAATGGAATATTTCTCCAAATAAGTGTATCTAGCTAACTTTACCTTCCTGGAAATTTTCCATTTCCATTTTTTGGGTAAGATTTCTTTTAGTCCCCAACTACTAATTTAGGTAAAGATGAACTGGAATTCTGAACTCCTGCCCCCCCAAACCACACTGTCATTTGTTAGCAGCCCAGACTCAGGACTCAGGAGCTCACTGACAAGATACTCCCTGTATAACAGGGTAACAGTAGTTCATAATTACTGTTCTGGCTTGTTGGGAGTAGGTTTGATGCAGGCAAAGAGGGCTCAGCTGGTCTTGCAGAGAATGCTTTTTGTCATGCCATCTGTTCGGCCTATGAGAACAGGATTCCATGTGGAATGTAGAACTGAACAGATTTGTGGTAATACTTAGGCAACATGTTTTTTTTAGCAAACAAAGACCAAATTTGTTGCTGTACTAATGTAATAGACAAACATGTTAATTGACGGTACCGCTGGCATGCTCACAGCCAATCAGAAGTGAGTATGCAAATTAACCCGACAAAGATAGCGGATTAATTTGCATATTCAGGCACAAAGCAGGGCAGGGTGGCACGCCTGCTATGAGGGGGGAGGGGCAGAGGAGCTACAGGAGCAGTGCTCCGGCCAGGAGTGGGGACTTGTAGGATCCCAGGTGGCCAGGAGCAAAGCCAAGGGAAGGAAGGCCTATTGCACAAATATGCAAAGGACCTCTAGTCTACCTAAAGAAGAGTAACATGCCAATTGACCGTACCTTCGTGACACCCACCAGCCAATCAGGAGTGAGTATTCAAATTAACCCAACAAAGACGGTGGGTTAATTTGCATACGTAGGCACCGAGTGGCCAGGGATGTGGTGGGACACTTGCAATGATGCAGGCATTCTGTGCCACCTCAGCTGCTCAGGGCCTCTGGGCAAAGTGGAAAGGCAGAAAGGTGGCTCTGGCCGGAGCAAAAGTGGCACTGACAGCCAGGGAAACGAAGGCCCATTCTTGCACGAATCTTCATTTGTACATCGGGCCACTGGTCCTTAATAATTCCCAAAGTACCAGGGGGAAAGCCAGGGCTCCATTCTTGAGGAGACTGCTGTATATAAAAGAGGAAAAAAAAGCACCCTAACTAGATTGTGGGATTTAACATATTCCATCACATTTGAGACTGTGTTGATGTCTGTGCAATTAACAAACTTCTGTGTTGTTTTTTTTTTGGCATTTGTTGGTTTGTGAATGAATATCATGCCAGCTACTACATGTCTGGTGGCTTAGTCACCATGTTTTTAAGGCAGGAGTTAGCTCTGGTTCACCAATCAGCAATCTGGGGTTGTATTGTTCAAAGTCACTCAGTAAGTGGAAGAGCTGGGATTTGAACCTATGTCTGTTTGGCTTAAAAAGAAAACCATACTCACCAATTAAAATAATGATTTCAAAAAATTTCCCAAGCTCTTTAAATGTGCTTTGTCTACATATTTAGTTATTTTAGCCAATGGCTTTTTGAGTTTGTTAGATTCAAGCACTGGTCTAAAGTTATTTTTAAATATATATATGCAGAGACAAACATGCAGATATTTTGGCATATGTTAAATTATTTTCCACATACCAGGTATATATACACTGGCCAGATTATTATGATCTCTGAACACATAATAATCTGGCCACTCAGTGTATATCCTATATATTAAAAGGCTAACATGCAAATTGTCCCCTTGACCAGGAACTCAACCAGCAGGCAGGCTTGCCAATCACCTATGTCTCTTCCCCCTGGCCAGGTTGGCTAGACCCCATCCATGCACGAATTCATGCACCAGGCCTCTAAAATATATATGTATATATACACTGAGTGGCCAGATTATGAGTTCAGAGATCATAATAATCTGGCCACTCAGTGTGTTTAACTTCATTCTATCTATTTATATGGATGTAACTCACATAAAAGCTGGGTAGGGGAAGTCCATATGTCCTAGATTCACTGCTGAGCCCATTTAAGACATACATACAGTCCAGCAATCAGAAGTAAAATAATTCTAATTTTCATTTTCCTGATTCAACTATTTTGAGAATAATTTAAGCCATTTATCCATTATTTAGATTCTCTAGGAAAAGAGAGCATGGGAGCTGACCCTAAAGGCTACTACTTAGAAGCTTGAAGGGTGGAGGTGAAGGCAGAGATGGAGGGAGATTGTGAAAAGTCAGAGATCAGCTGTAACAGTTACAAATGCCTAATTTCAGTCCTTGTTATAAACACCATTTTATTTGCACATATTTATATTATTGTAATACTTAGCTTTCTTGCCCATCTGGTGTGGCTCAGTGGTTAAGTGTTGATCCATGAAGCAAGAGGTCACTGGTTTGATTCCTGGTCAGAACACATGCCTGGGTTGCTGGCTAGATCCCCAGTGGGGGGCCATGCAGGAGGCAATGATTCATGTTTCTCTCTCATGGTTGTTTCTCTCTCTATCCCTCTCCCTTCCTCTCTAAAATCAATAAAGACGTTAAAAAAAACCTAGACTTTAAAGATACTTGGATATAATGAAAGTGGTGCGCAGCCTTTTACATACTACTGGTGGGAATGGCTGGAGTCTGGATCTTGTGTGGGGTTTGGAGGCTACTCACCACTGCGCAAAGAGGCCCACTTGGCTCTGAATCATGGCTCACAAGATCCCCCCATGATGGCAAGAAGATTCTTACCTCTGAAAACAATGTTAGGACCAAGATACGATAGTCAACTTGTTGAAGAAAATCGGTTCTGTCCCAGTATGCTCTCAAATTATCTAAAGTGTTTGAAGTTTCCTAGGATAGCTGTAACAAGTTACCACAACTGGGTGGCTTAAAACATTAGGATTTAAGATTAAAGACAAACAGAAAATCTTATTTTTTTTTCAGATATGCCTCAAGTTTATTAGAGATGCCTATACACACATTTGCTACTAAAAATTGAAAAGAGTTACATAAAAATGTGTTACAACTAAAATTAGTATGAGAATACAGTGTATGCCATGTCATAATTTTTTTTAAGGTGTGAGTTTTGTTTTATATATATGTATATATTATTGATTTCAGAGAGGCAGGGAGAGGGAGAAAGAGAAACATCAATGATGACAGAATCATTGATCAGCTGCTTCCACATGCTCCCCACTTGAGCATGTGCCCTTAACTGGATTTGAACCCTAGACCCATCAGTCCACAGGCTGATGCTGTCTCCACTGAGGCAAGCCAGACAAAACCATGTCATAATCCTTAACAATACTGGAAGGACCTGGATGTGATAGGCAATCATTACAGCCACATTGAAGTACTGGTTCATTCCTGTTCTTCTTGCGATTTTGAATAGCCTCATTCCTTCTCCTCAGCCATGTTGGAAACAGTCCTTTGAGGTCTCTTTTAAGACTTGCCATTGTCCTCACTCCACGTTTCCTCCTGTAGACCAGCCATAACTCAGCGTCAGTACATACTCATCTCTGTCCTGTTGAGGTGAAAGTTTTCCTGAATCTTCTTTGGAAGGCTGAGAAACCAACCCAGTGGAGGGGGGATTCGGCTCTGTTGGTGAATCCATTGCTAGTCCAGTCACAGGCTGAATCCAGAAGGCAGAGTTCAAGCAGAAGGTAGTGCTCAAAAATCTCAAGTTGCTACAAAGTAGCCTGGAAAGAACTCCAAACAGAGAATCTTAAAAGCAGCCAGAGAAAAGCAGTTAGTTACCTACCAGGATGCTCCCATAAGATTGTCAGGTGATTTTTCAGCAGAAACTTTGCAGACCAGAAGGGTGTAGAGGAAATATTCAAAGTGATGAAAATTAAGAACCTACAACCAAGATTACCCAGCAAAGTTATAGGACAGGAGCTTCCCAGACAAGAAAAATCTAAAGGAGTTCATTACCACCAAACCAGTATTACAAGAAATGCTAAAAGGGTCTCTTTTAAAAGAAGAATAAAAAATATGAATAATAATAAAATGGCAATCATTACATATTTATTAACAATTTCTTTAAAGGCAAGTGGATTAAATGCTCCAAACAAAAGACATAGTGACTGGGTAACAAATCAAGATCTTTATAATGTCTACAAGAGACTCAATTCAGATAAAAAGATACACAACTTGAAAATAAAGGGATGAAAAAAGATATTTCATGAAAATGAAAACAAAATAAAAAGATGGAGTAGTAATATTTATATCAGACAAAACATACTTTGAAACAGAGGATATTACAAGACATGAAAGATCCAGCAACTCTAATTCTGGTTATTTACCCAAAGAAACTCAAAATACTAAATTGAAAAAGACATACACATCCATATATTTATTGCAGCATTACATACTATAACCAAGATATGGAAGCAATGTAAGTGTCCAACAATAAGTGAATGAATAAACAAGTGGTGCATATATACAATGGAATATGATGCAGCCATAGAAGAGTTAAATCTTACCAGTCTGCAACAACATGGATAGACCTAGAGGGTATTATGCTAAGTGAAATAAGTCAGA
Organism: Lasiurus cinereus; assembly: GCA_011751065.1. Lineage (NCBI taxonomy): Eukaryota > Metazoa > Chordata > Mammalia > Chiroptera > Vespertilionidae > Lasiurus > Lasiurus cinereus. Next base: position 37,435,534 of record JAAGEH010000005.1, on the reverse strand, counting down.
GAAAGACAAATGCCAGATGATTTCACTTATATGTGGAATCTAAAAAACAAACAAGCAGAACAAAAAAAGACTCATAGATACGAAAAACATTTTGAGGGTTGGGATTGGTGAAAAAGGTAAAGGGATTGAGAAGTACAAATTGGTAGGTACAGAATAGTCATGGGGATATAAAGTACAACATAGGAAATAGAATCCTATCTAATAAAAGAGAAACATGCAAATTGACAATACCTCTGCTATGCCCATAAGCCAATCAGGAGTGAGTATACAAATTAACCAAACCAAGATGGAGGTTAATTTGCATATCCCAGTGCAGAGTGAAGACTGAAGACGGCATAGAAGGAAGCCAAGCACTGCAGAAGGGAAGGAAGCTGCAGAGAAGCAAGTAAGCAGGATGGCGGAGAAGGGAGGGAGCAGGTAGGGTAGGAAACAGGCAAGGTGGGTGGAGAAGGGAGGGAAGCAAGTGGGGCGGGAAGCAGGTGGGGCTGCAGAGATAGGAGAGAAGCAGGTGGGGCAGTGGAGACTGCAGTAGGAAGCCCTATTCTTGTAGGAATCTTCCTGCAATCTGCTTCTAGTCCTGTATAATAAAGAGGGAATATGCAAATTGACAAATCACAAAGATGGGGTTTCCATAACGTAAGATGGCTGCCACAGTGGAGGCCGAGTTCCTGTTACGAGCCTTAATGAGCAATTAGCAGGTACGTGAGGTTGTAAATCCCCCTGTCCCTATGGGGCTTGACAGGAGACCTCAGGCTACACCCGCCACTGTGGTCATGCAGGGCTTGACAGGGAACCTGAGGCCCTTCCCCTATCCTGATGCCAGGCTGGGGCACCTCAGGCCTTGCCCCCCACCTGGCAGGGCTGATGAAGGACCTCAGGCCATGCCCCCCACCCTGGCGCTAGGCCAGGGGACCCTAGGCCATGCCTCTTACCCCATTACCAGGCCAGGGGACCTGAGGCTGCACCCTCTGCCCAGCAGGGCTTGACTGGGGGCGGGGGAGGGGGAAGGGGACCTCAAGGTGTGCCCCCACCTGGTGGGGTTTGACAAGGGTGGGACCAACCAGGTCTGGATCTGTCCCAATGGGGAGGGGTGGCCAGGTCTTGTGTGATTTTAAGGCACATGTGGTGGGCGAGGACTTGACCCAGCAATTCCAATTCTGGTTATTTAACCAAAGAAACTCAAAACGCTAAATTTAAAAGACATACTTATCCATATATTTATGGAGGAAGATTTTTATATACATTTTACTCATTTTCTTTCATCTATTATAGAGAAAGGGCAAATAGCAATATTAAAATATTTCCTCCAATTAATCCCCTTTTAATGTGTACAAATTTTGTGCACCAGGCAACTAATAAGCTATGTAAAAGCCTAAGTGACCAAATGACCAGTTGATTGGTTGCTGTGACACACACTGACCACCAGGGGCAAATGCTCAATGTAGGAGCTGCCCCTTGGTGGTCAATGCATTCTCACAGTGGGAGTATTGCTCAGCCGACATCCAGCCTCATGGCAGCCACTCCCTCAGTAATCCTGCAGGTCTAATCTCTGGAGAAATGGGCCAGGGACCAACTGACCGGCACCACCAGCACTTTCCCAACAGCACCACCCACCTCTTGGAAGTTGGCCTCAGGCACTGAGGCTGCTTCTCCTCCCTAGATGCTCCCCAAGGAAGAAATGATATAAAAATGTCCACCAGCTGGCTCCAGAGAACCAGCACAAATGTCAGCGAGACAAATCCAGATCTGGATCCTGCGGCAGTAAAGGCATCCCACCACCTACTGGGAGGGCTGGTCACTCTCCCTCGGGATGGGTGCCAGGTGCAGGGCTCATGGCTGGTGAGTGCCACTGTGGCATTGCGAGTCTCTTGATCTGGACTAGGTACAAGCCTGTGGCAGGCACAGTGGGGCCAGGGTTGGGGCTGGTGTGAGTGGGAGCGGCAGGCAGGAGCGGCAGGTGTCGTTGGACTGCTGGTTTCAGCGGATCCCCGCAGGGCCATGCTGAGGAACCCCATTGGTGCATGAATCCTTGCACCAGGTCTCTAGTTGATAATATAAAAACTATGGTGTCAGAATGGGTAGTAGATTTATTGGGGAAATCACGTTATAAGTTATGTAAATGTCTAATCACTGGGTTTACACCTTAAACTAATATTGCATGTCAACTGCAATTGAAAAATAAAAAAAAATTAAAAAAGATACTTGGCTTTCTTATATATCAATGTATCATTTGTGATAGTTTTTAAGGCATTAAATACTTATATAGTGTTTACTTTGTGTCAGGTGTTATTCTAAGTGCTTTACATATATCAACTGATTTAATGTCAACACAATAACATATGAGGCGGCTACTGTCTTTCTTCCTATTTTATAGACGAGGAAACTAAGGTACACGGAAGTTAAGCAACTGGTGTCAGGTCCCATAACTAGTAAGAGACAAAATCAAATGAAAGCCGAGACCGGTTTGGCTCAGTGCATAGAGCTTCGGCCTGCGGACTGAAAGGTCCCAGGTTCGATTCCGGTCGGAGGCATGTACCTTGCTTGCGGGCACGTCTCCAGTGTGGGGCGTGCAGGAGGCGGCTGATCGATGTCTCTCTCTCATCGATGTTTCTGACTTTCTATCCCTCTCCCTTCCTCTCTGTAAAAAATCAATAAAAAATATAAAAAAAATGAAATTGAACCTAGGCAGTCTAACTTGAGTTTATGCTTTAAGATAATTGCCTAATGCTCTTATGAAATAATAAAGCTTTACTTCATTAATATTTTCAACATCTACTTTACAGAGTAAAGTGGGTGTTGGCAGACAAAATACAATACTGTCTAAATTTTCTGCCTCTTCTGAATGGCTGATGTTACAGTTGGTTATTGACCAGGTTGAGACTCTTTCTCTGAAGGTCTTTGAGGTAATAGGATTTGCAAGGCACCAATTTTCTTTCCTACTTTCTCAAAGTGCATTATGCTGAATAGGCAATTGCTGTTTCTATCACAGAATAAAAATGCACTGAATTTACAAAGCTTGATGCTACAAGCAAGAAAAGTAGAACAAGGTTGGGCAATTGAGTGTGGGAGTGATAAACAGTCCAGCTATTGTTCATCTCTTTACTGTGCACGAGGTTAGAGCCTATGGGCTTCCTTGCAGTTGCTCCTGTGCATTTTTTTCTGTTGGTGTATCACAGTTTTCTATCAGGATCGCGTGGTTGATTACAAAGATGAGGATCAGGATTAGCTATTCCTGAGAATGAGAATGTGTGGACTTCTATAGCTCTTCCCCTTATTCCACTATCCCAGCTGCTTAAGGAGTGACCAAGAAGGTCAGCCACCTGGAGCCTATGCTGCTTTAATTTCTGTCTCCTGAGCCCAAGGAGAAGATCACTTGTTGAGCACAACACTACTTCTGAACCTGGATTTCGCTCCAGAATCCTCCTTAACAGTGCTCCCGGTAGCCTCTGTCAGTCAGTCAGATATGGCCTAAGATCATGCCTTCTTACCATCTCTGACTAGACCTTAACAAAGATGTTTGGCTATGACAGAGAAATAAAAATTGAGACCTGCAGATACCTCTTACCTCCAGATGAGAAAACCAAGGTGGGAGACTGTGATGCCACTAGTTAAAGGTTACCTTTCTACCCTCAGCAGAACTGGAATTTACAGGCATCCTGCCTGCTAGGCCAGCCCTCTTGCTCAGCTCCTCTGAATTCAGCCAGATTTTTTTGAGTCTAAAATTTTCCCAGCTTCAGAGAGAATCTTTTCTGGATATTTTTCCACATTGAAACTTCCACATTGAAACTGAGATGGGGGCTAGGGTAGACCATGGAAGTTTTAAATATGAAACTTGTTCCTAACTTGCAGGCACAGGACTCACCGCCGTTAATATCTAGAATTTAATTTAAAAAAATCCAAACACACCAAAAAACAAACCTCACACCTTCTTAGGGATGCTTAATGAAGAAAGGCTGTCAAATTTGACACTTAAAATCTGTCGGGTTGCTGGCTGACTGCTGCGACAGCAGGAAAGAGACTGTGGTAACCACAGGAGAAGGCAGTCTTTTCAGAAGCCGTTTGGAAAAGTCACTGAACAGATGGATGACTCAACAAGCAGCAACCATGGAGAGAAGGGAGAATCTGATTCCAGGGTCACTGTGTTATAATATTCAAAACGTCCAGCTTTCAAAAATATAAAAGACCTACAAAATAGGGAAGTTTGGCCTATTCACAGGGAAAAAGTAGGAATTGAAAGAAACTGTTCTTGAGAAAGCCAGTCACTAGATGTTGGCATTCTGGAATCTATGCTAATAGACAAATATCTAAATTGACTGTACCCCTGTGACGCGCACAGCTAATCAGGAGTGAGTATGCAAATTAACCCAACAAAGATGGTAGGCCTTTGGGCAGTGCACACACATGCAGGTGCCAAGCAGCCGGGGAGCCTGGTGGGAGGTCTACCTGCCCTCCACATAGCTGGGGTGATGCAGCAGGCATCCCTGGGACCCCACCCGCTTCGAGCCTGTGGCCAGTGAGCTTGTGGGCACTGGCGCTGAGTGGCTGGAGCCCTAGGGATGCCACTGGAGTGTCGGGTTCTGTCAGCCCAGCCTGGGGGAGGCTGGAGTTTGCAGTCTTTTGGGCTTGTGCAGCCCCTGGACCAGAAATGGAAACCAAGAGTGCGAGGAGCACCAGGAATGCTGGAATCGTAGTTCTGATGGCAGACATGTTGAAGGATCTCCTAGACTGTAGAGCAAAGTGAACCTGGAGCAAGTTACTATTGCGGATGGAGGATGGAGGAAAAGCAAAGGTGAGAGACATAAGTAATATCAGAGTGTTGACAAAAATTAAAGGGAAGATATCCTGCAACTTCTAGGAAATCTCTACCAATGGAGTAAAGAAAAAAAAAAAAGACCTCTATTATTCTGTGAGCACCAAACCAAACTGGGGTGGGGTCTCAGACAATTCGCTCAAATGATTGCAAAGCCAGATACAAACTCCTGGATTGAAGAGGGTGCAGGTTGGGTTGAGAGACCCACCCCTGTGCACGAATCTTCATGCACCGGGCCCCTTGTTTAACAAAATTACTAAAAGAAAACTTTGCTATTACAGGAAATACCAGGCTTTCTTTTGGTTTCACATTGTATTGTAAATATTATAGACATTTTTCCCATTTCTTCTAGTGGACAAAACTGTTAGGGGAAAAATGACCAGTTTGCACTTGAGGAATATTAAAATTGAGAAAATTTTACCCATAGATCTGGCCTTGAAAACATACATACCTCATCATTTTATTAACTTTTGAATGTTTGTACAAATGAATAAAATTAGATAACATTCTCTGTATTTTAAGATAATCACTTATTAAAGAATTTGAATTTAACACATTGTTTTTGCTTAATATAGTTTTTCCTGGTATGACATAGAAAATAATGCCTTTATCCCATAATCTGTCCCTATTTTTGGCTGCTCAGACATGGTACATTCCTATTTTCTTGCCCTTCTAAGCTACCGGTGTTGCCGGCAGAATGAGGGTTGCTTCTCCTTTCCTGCTGAGTCACATGAGTCAACACACTCTGTGTTACCTGGTTGGGTTTGGTCAGAAATTGGAGGTCATCTTGAAAGCGAGGAAAGATTCTTCCCATAGAGACTCCGGGGATCATTTGACAATGAGCAGAAGTTTAGACTGGCGATGGAACTGGCTGTCCACATGTTAAACCTACACCAGAGTTCCAGGTTACCCCCAGGACAGCTCTAAGTAGTTACAAAAAGCCTGAAAGATTTAGATGAACATCTGTGTGGCCCAAGTCCACTACTGAGTGAGCTGGCTACTCTCAACCAAGTCTCCATTTTGGTCCAAAGCAATGGCAGGAGAGCTGTACATTTGAGAATACGAGGCCTTCATTTACACACAAGACGGAGCCCTGGTTTGGAACCGAACGCAGGAAGATGGAGCAGAGGCAGGAACAACTGTTCCTTTAGCATCTTTCTAGAAGAGGAGTTTGCTGGTGAGGAAGACGAGTAGGATCTGAATGGCATCTGTAATGGGGCTGAGGAAGATTCTGTTGGCGAAGCTTTTGGTTGTGGTTAGAGTTGAAGCTGCTGTTTGGGCTGTGGTTAGGACTCGGTTTGTTGTTGGGCTTCGGGTTGTGGTTAGGATTCGGTTTGTCGTTCGGCTTTGGGCTGTGGTCTGCCTGGCCATGGAGGTCATGGAGGGTGATGTTGTGATCATTGCTGGGGGAAAAAAGGACATCAGAACCTACGTTGGAAAATAAGGCATCTGATGCGACGCTGGAGCCAGAGTTCATGAGCAGAATTCAATAAGCATTTCTTAAGAGCCAAATGTATGTAGCGGAAGGGAAAGCTATGGCGTACAGAATGTTACAGAGAGAAAGAACACTCTCTACCCCTAAGGTCTACATAGTCCCACAGGGGAAGGAATTTACATAACTACTGAATTTTGTTGTTGAGAAGGTTGTCGGCCCTCAAGTGTTCTTAATATTGTATTAGACCCATCAGGCAAATATGATCCAGAATGGCACAATTTTATTTTTGTTGCTAATTTCAAAGGTTGCATGTAAAGAACTAGTTGCCATCCAGACCTGTGGATGGCTACTCCTGCTCTAAACTAAATGGAAAGAAGTGCTGTACAAACCCCTGAACCTCTTCCTGTGGTTGCTGAGGCACCAGCCGTTTCCTGTGCAGGAATCTGACCACATACTGGTTCTCTGAGGTTGCCTTGCTGAGAAGCAGAGGAAGCCAGGCCTGTAGACCTGGTGGTAGTGAAGGTAGAAGGGAGAGAATGGATGTCTGATACTGGAAAAACTAGAGTTTGGCAATGATTCCTTCAAAGGTGTAAGAAGACCACAGAGGGGACTATAGAGAAGAAGGGACAACCCGACCTGTGTTGCTCAGTGGTTGAGGTCATGGTTTGATTCCCAGTCAGGGCACATGCCCGGGTTGTGGGCTTAATCCCCAATGAGGGGCGTGCAGGAGTCAGCCAATCAATGATTCTCTCTCATCATTGATGTTTCTATCTTTCTCTCCTTCTCCCTTCACCTCTGAAATCAATAAAATACATGTATATATAAATTACATAAAGAAGAAGGGACATGAGCAGAATTCAATAAGCAAATCCAGTGAATTGCTTAAGTCCATGCATTCTTCTTCTACCTGGAGGGGCCTGTAAGTCTGTGGCATTGTCTTATCTCACTTAGTATTTACCCAGGGCAAATGTTTCTCTAGCATCTCACTGAGCTAGAAAGTCTGACACAACCACTTTATTTTTATTTTTTTAACTGGATTTTATTAGCATGGAGATAAGGAGTCCTGATCAGAAACATACTTTCTTCTCCTCCTTCTTAGCATTTACACTCATGCTCATTTCAAAAATGTCCTCGAGGAAGAGAATAACACTCAGTCTTCTCACAGAGGAGAAATCACCAAGGCAACAGGTAAGGCTTTCACATAATAGTTTGTTAGACATAATCACGTCAAAATTTGTTTTGAAAATGGATATCCCTTTGGCCATATTTGCAGCATATGACAGTTGGGAACCCGCAGCGGGATCCTGAAGAAGACTAGTTATCTATATATTAGAGAGGCTGATGTTCCTTGTTCTTAGTTGAATCTTGTATTTAAAACCTTTATTTAAAAAAGGGATTGTCTTCATAGTTTTGATCTAAGTCTAAGAAAAGTGTAAAAAGTATAAGGTGGCATTTGAGCCCTGGTTTTTCCATTTACTTTCTGAACCTCAATTTCTTGAATTTGTTTTAGCTCCCTACATAGGAGTGAGAGAACACAGGGGACAGAGAAGGGGGAAGGAGGGCAAGGAGCCTCAGGATGGTTTGAAGTTGAGGACCACACCCTGTGGAAGAGCAGTGGAAATTCCCGGTGATAGTGGTGGTGGCCAAAGGCCATTCTGAGAATGAGTGAATATTTGGTATTCTTATGCTGTCAACCCTTTTGATTGCACATCTGCCCCCTCATTCCTGTAAAGCCTGCAGTACTATGAAGGTTTTATGTGAGTCTTTGTGGCAACTAAGGATGGAGCTGACTTTCATGTTGGTGTCTATGAGTTGCTGAACAGGAATGGGTCCTGAGGAAGCAGGATTCTATAGTCACAGGTCACTCTGAGAATATAAAGCCCCTGGGGATTGGCGGAAATCTTGGAAATGGCTTCTGTTTTTTACAGGGCATAGGAAAAAGGGTTGAGCAAATCTTATGTAGATCTCAAGGTGGTAGAAGGCTCAACTGATATGTGGGTAACACACGACCAGAAGGCTGTTGAACATCTGTGTGGCCCAAGACCACTACTGAGTAAGCTGGCTACTCTCAACCAAGTCTCCATTTTGGTCCAAAACAATGGCAGGAGAGCTGTACATTTGAGAATATGAGGCCTTCATTTACACACATGACGGAGCCCTGGCTTGGAACTGAATGCAGGAGGATGTAGCAGAGTCAGGAACAGCTGTTCCCTTAGCATCTTTCACTGCCAGATTTGTAAAGGGGCTGCAAAGGAACTTACCTTGTTTTTCCAGTTTCAGAGAAGAAAAGGTGGCCACTCTGTAGAAATTGATAACGAAGGCTCTGTGGAGGCAAATCAATGAAAGATAATGGTTAGGACCTTAGCTGTGGATCCACAAGTTTTGCTCACATTTCTGCCTTCCCAGATGACCCCAACCTCTTAATTCCTTTTGTGCTTTCTTTCCCTACAGATCATTGAATACTGGTCTGCTCTATATTGTCTTTTTTCTTTTAATTAAAAAATTCTTTATCTATTGATGAAAGAGAGAGAGAGGGAGAGAGAGAGAGAGAGAGAGAGAGAGAGAGAGAGAGAGAGAAACATTGACTTTTTGTTCCACCTATCCATGAATTCATTGGTTGCCTTCTGTATGTAGCCTAACCTTGTCCTATCGGGATGACATTCTAACTAACTGAGCTACTTGGCCAGGGCCTCTATAATGTCTTAACTAAGATCTATAATTTTGCTCCAGAGAA
>JAAGEH010000005.1:37411686-37426545 GCA_011751065.1 Lasiurus cinereus | reverse complement strand
TGAGGTGGGATGGTAGGTGAGGTGGGATGGTGGCAGGTGAGGTGGGAGGGTGTGGCAACATCCTCACCACCATGTCCATGGAGCCTCGGTGGCTGTTCATAATGGACAAAACCTGCTGGACAGACTTGTCCTTTGAACACAGAATGGCAGTCCAGGACCGCTAGGACTCTCAAAGCTGGGTTTCTGAAGTGAGCTTGGTAGCCTCCCTGGCTGCAAGGAAGACTTTTGTTAATGGGCAGTGTGAGCCCCAGGTTGGCACACCTCCGATGGAGTTTGTGTCACTTGTGTCGGTGTGATACCAGGAGGCGAGTTATTATGCAATCAGCATACTTTCTGTTAAAAGCTGTTTCCAAAATGAATCTATGTTTTGAAAAATTTTGAGTATAGAGAATCTGAAGCAAACAGGGCATCAGTGACAGATTCTCTGCTTGACCTTACTTCATTCAGGCTCTGGCGCCTCCTCCTGGCCCATCTCTGCACTTGCTTGTAAAATCGAGCTTTAGCAAGAATGCTGCTAAGTCTGTTTAGCAAGAACCTCTCACCCTCGATATCTGATAACCCTCAATGTCTGATTGAGTTCCTCGTTTGCTGCCTTCCCCACATGATATCTGATCACCGAGGCCTGCCTTCAGCAACAATCTTGTTAGGCCAGTTTAGCCAGAATCTCTCTTATAGTCCTGGATGTTTCCTCTCAGGAACTTTCCATCCACTGACTCCTCCCTGCTCCTTGGCTATAAATTTCCACTTGCTCATGTTAAATGCAGAATTGAGCCTGGCTCTATACTGAGATCTCTTTTCTCCTATTGTAGTAGTCCTGAATAAATTCTTTACTATATGTATACATGTATCATTCATTCATTCATTTTGATTTACCCACTGTCCAGATCTGGTTTTCTTTACCACCAGTTCTTTCTATTTTTCTATTTATGTTGAGCACACCTGGTGTGTGTGTGTGTGTGTGTGTGTGTGTGTGTGTGTGTAAACTCCTATAGATAACATGTAGGACAAAGAATGGTAAGGCAGAAAAGGAGTGCAAGTATTGGCTTCTCCACATCATATCTGTATTGTATTTTGTGTCCTTTAAGATCAATGTAAAACTGCATAAACTCAACAGGAAACTGTAAAAGCCCAAGCAGATCATATATAGGTAGGTTCTTACTGTATCTCCACTGTAATGTTCATGGAATGAGGAGATTGCCAGTTGGCCTTGAAGAAACCTTCACGTGTGTCTGTCATGTGATAGAGGGCGCTGCCGTTGCAATACTGGTCTACTCCGTGCCAGAAGCCTATCGAGCTGTTGTTGTTTGTGTCGATTGCTCGCAGGACCACAGAGTGGGTGATGTTGTTCACAGGCACCGATACTGAGAAGAAATGACAAGACAACAGTCAGCCATCTATGTAGTAAGACAAGGAATAAGGGTCATGAAATCAAAATTAACTGTGAAAAAAGAAAGTTACAAATAGCATACACATGTAGTATTTTTGTAAAAGAAGTTGAAGAACATCTGGAAGAAAAGGCATCAAGATATTAACTGTGGTCATTTCTAGGTAGTGGGATTAAAGATGATTTTATTTGCATTTTCTAAATTTTCCATGGCCAAAGGTAGACAAAAGGAGAGTTTTGCTACCTACCATGGATGAGATTCAAGGCAGGCTCCTAACTCTGGAGCCCGGTTCTCATCTGTCAGATGAGGGATAAAGATGCTCTGTCCTTCTTTCAGGGGGAGTGGGATGTGGGCAGAGCAGGGGTTGGTGCATGTGACAGGATCACATGGGCCCCCAGAAAGTGTTCCCAGAAAATTGGGAATGTAATTCCAAATTAGAGCAGAGCCCACTTCTTAGTCTTGCCAAAGCTCTTGTTGTCCATAGATGAGGGTAAAGGAGGTAGCCTCTGAGCCCCTGGGACCCTAATCCAGGTACCTGTTAAATGACCCTCAGAGTCCCTAACCTTCACACAGTTGAATCTCTTATGACCTCACTTAGCATGCATGCACAGGAGACCCCACTGACCCTTGTTAATTCCAGCATTCTGATGTGTAATGGAGAAAGAGTTTCCAGAGAACATTTCAGTGGGTTCATTTCCTCCCTTAGAAGGTCCCTTCTGAATGAATTCCTCAGCACTAAGATGTTCTCCAGAGCCCTTTCAGACACCAAGAATTCCTTCAAGGATTTCTCCTTCACAAACCAAGGAAAATGGGTCAGGTAGCAGAACAGGATGCGACAGTGCTGGTTCTGAATTCCAGCTCTAACAAGTCATTTCAACTCTGAGACTCAGTTCCCTTATTTTTCATTATTCACTGCACAAATATTTGTTGAATTTCAACTTGCACAAGCCCAGTTCTAGGTCTGGAGATAACGACATTATCCTTTATTATGTGGAGATCATGACACCTTATTTTGAAAGGTTCCTGGGAGGAGCCCGGCTGACTCAGTGGTTGAGCATCAGTCTATGAATAAGGAGGTCACAGTTCAATTCCTGATCAGGGCACATGTCTGAGTTGTGGGCTCAATCCCCAGTAGGAGGCATGAAGAAGGCAGCCAATCAATGATTCTCTTTCATCATTGATGTTTCTATCTTTCTCCCTCTCTCTTCCTCTCTGAAATCAATAAAAAATATTTTTTAAAAAGAGAAATGTTCCTGGGAGGAGTACCAATAACAGTGAAAAGACTTTAATACATAATGTGTGTTAAACAATTGCAATTATTTTTTTAGCGCAATGCATTTCTCTGTTTTATTTCTTTGCTATTGCCAATTAAGGTGGGTGGAGCCAGACCCTATAAGAACCTGACATTTGTCCTAGATGCGTGTGTGATGGTGAGGTGGACTGTGGCAAGCCATGATGTGTGTCCTCCAGGTGGTTATCAAGTCTGTCAGCTCTCCCTCAGGCATGCTCTTGCCTCTGTCCTTTCTTCTGCTTTCCCTCTCTCACTCTGGCTTATATCCTTCTTTCTTTTCTCCTAGGCATCTATATTATTTTGATTTCTGGTCTCCACATTCTCCTCCACATTCAACCATGTATTCAGGCTATGGCAAGATCACACTCCACACACAACACTCCTATCAGGAGACACTCTTCTCCAAACCTTCAAAGTGCCCTTATTTATATAGCGCGAAATATTTTGCTCCTGTTCTGTTGGGTACAGTGCCCAGCGCGTAGTTTTCATGACCCTCAAAACCCAGCTTCCTTGTTATTTGCACCCTGCCTCTTGGGACAGCCAGTCTTCCTCTGGTTCTGCAGACACACGTGACTCACACCTGCTCATGGTCTTTGTTCACATCTGTCTGTCTGTGTGGAATCCTTACTTTGTTCTCATCACACATTTCATTCCCATTTACTCTCCAAGATCCTGCTATGTCCCACCTCTGGGCCAGTTCAGCCTTCTTTCCTTCTCACTCCTGAAACACTTATGCTTTTTTTTTTTTTTACTGTGGAGTTGAGTTCTTAATTACATACTGTGGTTTCCTTTGTGTCAGTAACTGGCCAGTCCAGTGCTGGGTACCTGGAGGGCAGTAAATAACTTCTAATTGATTGATTTAGCAAGCTGTGCATCCAATGTATAGTCAGTGCCCTTAAAACTGAAGATGCAAGAATAAAGGCAGGCAGGTTACATCCCTCTTGCCCATAGAGGTAAAAAGTGGAAGTGGATGCTGACCTAATCCAGTCTTAACATAAATGTCACCACTTTATGGATTTCCTTCAGTGACTTGGAGACAGACCCAGGGAATTTGTTCTAAGATACTGCGGGAGCTGCCACTGGGTCTTGGGACCTGTCAAGCCGTTTATACATGTCTAACCAATGTTGACACAAATCCTGAAATTTAAAAAATTTCAAATTCAAAATAATAAGAAGTTGGCTTGTGTGGGCATTTACTCAGTCTCACAGTGACACTCCACAAGGAAATGCAGACTTGTGTGTAACCCAAGTGTGCAATTGGGCACTTCACACTTCTTGAGGGCACAGGATTTTGATTCAAATCATTCCTATAGTGAGTCAGTCAGCGCATCACGGAGCTACAGCACATCTGTGGTGAAATAAGGTAAGGTTGGGGGTGGACATTGCATGTAGTAGGCATTTAATGAACTGAGGTCCCTTCCTTCTTCCCCTTTCCCCCTACACTGCCTACTGTCGTCAGAAATGCTGGGATTTCCCTTTCAGCCAGCATGGCCCCTTCCGAGGGGTCTTTCCATGTAAGGCATCTTACTGATCACCTTTTGACTCTTCTTTCCCTGTCTTCCTACTTCAGAAGGCTCACAATCCCCCATCTCTGCACCCCAACCTTCATAAGGTAGGTTCCTATTTCTTTCATTTTAGCAGCAAAATTCTCTACCTTATAATATGTTATCTCAGGTTAGTAGTCCATCTGGCCCCCCAGGTCCTTTCCCACATACAAGGTCACACACATGCCCTCCTTATTTTCATCTTGGATTACAAGATGGTCCTCCCTGTCCTGTAGGACAAGATCCACTGCCTGAACGAGTAGGACGTAGTGAGCCCATCACAAATGAGGCATTTATGGTGACAGTCCCCATGAAGAAAACAGAAAAAAGCACAAGCTAGCATGGGCATGTGAAGGCAGGTTGTAGTCATTTTCCTGCTGAAGCCCGGAATCTGTGGACCATGGTATTCTTTCAAAATGTGGTGAGAGTTCTAAGAGAGGCAGGAGAACACACTACATAAGAAGACAAGCTCTGAAGCTGGATAGCCTGGCTGAACAAAGCGGGGCTATTATTTATGTTCAAATATTAGCTATGCTACTAGTGATCTTGGGTAAAACTTTAGCTTACCTGCCTCAGTTCTCATCTGTAAAATGGGAGATAGTTTTGGCCCTTAGAATAGTATCCACTGCATAGTAAGAAGTATCCATTCTTACTACTTTAACTGAGAGACCTATAGTCTAGGGCAGAGTTTCTGACTGCTCAGATTCATGTCCCAAATTCACCACTAAAGTAGCTCTGTGATCTGAGGAAGTCACTAGCATTTCTATCTCTGTCTCCTCATCTACAGAACAGGAACAACAGTGGTCTCTACCTAATAGGTTATGGGGGCTACATGAACTAATACATGTAAGCCAAAATATTAAATGTTGTTATGAAAGTAATAGACAGCACTTGTCTGACTTATAGGTTTTGCTGATGCCAAAAGTAATATTTGTAAAATATTACCAGGTCCCTCTAAGAAAAGCATCGGATTAGGAATGAAAAGAACAAGATTCTACAACCAGTTCTACCACTAGCAGTGAGACCCTGAGCAAGTCATTTAACTCTCAGTTTCAGGCTCCGCAAAGAGAAGGTGGGAGAGCAATACTTTCCTTGTCTAACGACCTGGGCTTTTCACATGTGGACTAAATGAGAATAGTGCCTCCTGGGGTTGTGCAATACACAGTCATCCACAGGGGCACTGTCTTATCAAATGGATGTGAAAAGATAACTGTGATGCAATGTTTATCCCTTCACATAATAAACGTGCTGACTAAGTCAGAACTTGCCATGGGTGTGCTCTTGCTGGGGCTCAGTTAACATAGGTGTTGGAACTTAATGGCACCTTGCTGCTTAGCTTGGCACAAGGAACATGCAGAAGCATCCCCTTCCAACCTACTCTCTCAGATGTTTTCATTCTTTCTGTCCCCATGTCCCATCTTGGACAAAAATGCATGTTTTGTGAAATAGAGGCAGAGATGGAGAGTTATGTTCTGAAATTCTGGTAAACTGCCCTTAGAGAAAAAAGGCAAGAGAGAGAAAGGCTCTGACTTACTTGTGTAGACTCTGTTGCTTTCATAGATGTTTGAATTGATCTTGATGCCTGGACCAGTGGTGGGGAAGACTGTGCTGAAGAACATGCATCTGTCAGGGTAATCTGCAGAGCTGGCAGAAATGAGCAGTGTGCCGAAGCACAGGGACAGCAGAGTAGAGCCCAGGACTGCCATGGTTGTGATCTGTCTGGAAACTGCTGGGCCTGGAGCCTAAGACCTTACCTATTTATATGCTTCAGAGCTGGAGTTTCTGGGTGAGGTCATACATGCAAATTCCCCTCTCACCACTCCCTAAAGTGAACTGGCTTTTAGAATTTGTCACCATGATCCTTTATCAATTCCAGTTTTGCTCAAGAAAGGAAATGTACTGACCATGAATTTATTTTACATCTCATTCACCTCAGTACATGATATTTGAAGAAAGCTGCCGAGAAAGGTTTAATGCTGGCAAAGTGAAATTAGGAATGAGTAATCATCACATTTCTCACTTAGAAGTTTCACTCCCCTACTCACACCGCCCACTCCCCCTCCCCCCGCCCTCTCTAGGAAACTCGGGCACAAAATCCATCTTTTCTGGAATATTACATATCTGTTTTCAACTCTCCTTAATTGAACGTGTCTTCAATCCCAGCTCACTTTGTGACTAGCATATAACTAAAAACATTGTGCTTCCGGATTTATTTATTTATTTATTTGGAAAGAAACAGCGTTGGACCATGTTGCTCCTGACACTTTGATCCATCGAATCGTAGAACATGGCAACTACTAAAAAAAACAAAATCAGAAAACATATTTTTTTCATAGTTTTCTTCTGATGGTTAGAACTGGTTAAAAAAAAGTATCAGTAAACTTGAAGATATTAAAATGAATTTAACAAAAGATATACAAGACTTATATACTGAAAACTATAACAAGAGACTCAGGATAGACAAAATGATCTAAAAAAACCCCACCAATAAATAAGTTGGAGAAATCACACTTACCATCTTCAACACTTACTACAAAGTTATAGCTGTCAAAATAGTGTGGTATTGGCATAAGGGTAGAAATATAGATTAATGTAATAAAGTTGAGAGCTCAGAAATAAACTCATACATTTATTTTTTAAAATTATTTGTTTTTGTTTTGAGATTGGGCTATCTTTCACCTAGTGAGTGTTACAATGTCTCTTTTATGTCCAGGGAAAACAATAGTAAGAAGTAGTGATCCATTGATCATAGCTCCAGGCCCAAGAGCCACAGCATTTATCCACTGAGAATAACATTGAAAACAGGCACATTTTAGTACATGCAAAGAGCAGAGATAGTTCTAAGAATTGAACTTATATCATCTTACTTAATCTTCACATCCCTCTCCTGCCCAGATGGTAGGTACTGTGGTATTATCCACATTTCAATGAGGAAGAAATGAAACTTGGGGAATTTAAATAACTTGTCAAGGTCACAGGTCTGGGAATTGGACAGAGAAAGGACTTAAATCCCAATCCTTCAGAATCCAGTGGTTATGCCTCCTGGTTAGACCAAATTATTTTCTTTCTTTTAAAAAAAATTCTGTATAGTTGAAAGTATTACATATGTCCCCTTTTCTCCCCACTGTCCTCTCCCAGCTCCTGTTCCCGACCCCCCAACCCAGGCCTTCACACCCTGTTGTCTGTGTCCACTGGCTATACCCATCTGCATAGACACAGATGTTATGATCATACAGTTATGATCAATTGAATTTTCATAAGGGTGTCAAGACAATTTGATGGGGGAAAGAACAGTCTTTTCTTCCTTTCTTTTTTAAAAAAAATATATTTTATTGATTTTTTTACAGAGAAGAAGAGAGAGGGATAGAGAGTTAGAAACATCAATGAGAGACATCGATCAGCCGCCTCCTGCACGCCCCCTACTGGGGATGGCCCGCAACCAAGATACATGCCCTTGACTGGAATCGAACCTGGGACCTTTAATTCCACAGGCCAACGCTCTATCCAGTGAGCCAAACCGGTCTTGGCAAGAACAGTCTTTTCAACAAATGGTGCTGTGGCAACTGGATATCCACATACAAAAGAATGATATTGGATTTCTACCTCATACCATATGAACTCAAGTACCTCATACCATATGAACTCAAGTACCTCATACCATATGGATCAAGTACCTAAATGTAAGAATTTAAACTATAAAACTCTTAGAAGAAAATACAGGACAAATTTTCATGGCCTTGGGCTAGGCAATACGTAGTTTAATAGGTAAAATGCCTAAAGCAAAAGCACCCAAAGGAAAAAATAGATAAGTTGAATTTCATCAATACTAAAAGCTTTTCTTCTTCAAAGGACACTACCAAGAAAGTGCAGACAACCCAAATAATGGGAAAAATATTTTCAAATCATATGTTTTATTAGGACCTAGTATCTAGAATATATAAAGAATACTTAAAACTCAACAATTAAAAGACAAATATCCTAAGAAAAACAAAGAAAAAATAAGCAAATGTTACTACATCAGATTAAAAAGCTTTAAAAATGGGCAAATGATTAGAATACTTGTCCAGAGAAGACATATACATGACCAATATATACATGAAAAGGTGCTCAACACTATTAGTCATTAGGAAAGTGTAAGTCAAAATTTCAAAGAGATACCAACCACAGCCTCCTGGGAAGCCATGATAGAAATGACAGGAGGTCTTGGCAAGGACATGGTGAAATTGGAATCCTCATGTACTGCTGGTGAGAACATATAAGAATTAGGCCACTTTGGAAAACAGTTTGGCATTTCTTTCTTTTTTTTCACTTCTTTTATTAATGTGTTACATGTATACATATCTTCCCATTGGCTCGCGCCCCCATGCCAGGCATACCCTAACCCCCCAGTGTCTTGTGTTCACTGATTGTGCTTATATGCATGCATACAAGTCCTTTGGTTGATCTCTTATCTACCCCACCTCTCCTTAACTTTCTGCTGTAATTTGACAGTCTGTTTGATGCTTTACTGCCTCTGTATCTATCTTTTTGTTCATCAGTTTATAATGTTCTTTATTATCCACAAATGAGTGAGGTCATGTGGTGTTTCTCCTTCATTGACTGGCTTATTCCACTTCGCATAAGGCTCTCCAGTTCCATCCAGGTTGCTGCAAATGGTAAGAATTCCTTCTTTTTTATGACAGCATAGAATTCCATAGTAGATGTACCATAGTTTTCTGATCCACTCATCACCTAGGCTGTTTCCAAATTGTAACTATTGTAAATTGTGCTGCTATGAACATAGGAGTGCATATATCCTTTCTGGTCGATGTTTCTAGTTCCTTAGGCTATTTTCCTAGGAGTGTGATTAGTGGGTCAAATGGGAGTTACATTTTTAGTTTTTTCGGGAAACTCCATACTGTTCTCCACAGTGGCTGCACCAGTCTGCATTCCCACCAACAGTGTACGAGGGTTCCTTTTTCTCCGCATCCTCCCCAACACTTGTCATTTGTTGATGATTGCCGTGCTGACAGGTGTAAGGTGGCAACTCTGACAGGTGTGAGATGGTATTGCATTGTCGTTTTGATTTGCATCTCTTGGATAATTAGTGACTTTGAGCAAGTTTTCATGTGTCTCTTGGTCTTCCTTCTGTCGTCTTTTGAAAATATTCTATTTAGGTCCATTGCCCATTTTTTTTATTAGATCATTTATCTTCCTTTTATTAAGTTGTATAAGTTGGCTGTAGATGTTGGAGATTAAACCTTTATCAGTGATAACATTTACAAATATGTTCTCCCTTACAGTGGGCTTTCTTGTTGTTTTGTTGGTGGTTTCTTTTGTTGTGCAAAAGCTTTTTATTTTGATGTAGTCCCATTTGTTTATTTTTTCTTTAGCTTCCATTGCACTTGGAGCAGTATCAGTGAAGAAGTTCTTTTGGCATATGTCTGAGATTGTGCTGCCTGTGGATTCCTCTAGTATTTTTATGGTTTCCCATCTTATGTTTAAGTCCAGTATCCATTTGGAGTTTATTTTTGTGTATGGTGTAAGTTGGTGGTCTAGTTTCATTTTTTTGAATGTGTCTGTCCAATTTTCCCAACACCATTTATTGAAGAGGCTGTCTTGATTTTATTGTATGTTCATGCCTCCTTTGTCAAATATTAATTGAGCATAGTGGTTTGGGTGGATATCTGGGTTCTCTATTCTATTCCATTGGTCTATATGCCTGTTCTTGTGCCAGTACCAGGCTGTTTTGAGAACAGTTGCTTTGTAATATAGCTTGAAATCTGGTATTGAGATCCCACCTACTTTATTCTTCTTTCTCAGGATTGCTGTGGCTGTTCGGGATCTTTTTTTGTTCCAGATGAATCTTTGTAGAGTTCTTTCTAGGTCTGTGAAATACGTCGTTGGTATTTTAATGGGTAGTGCATTGAATCTATAGATTGCTTTGGGTAGTATGGTCATTTTAATGATGTTGATTCTCCCAATCCATAAGCATGGTATGCTCTTTCATCTGTTTACGTCTTCCTCTCTTTTTTCAGTGTTCTGTAGTTTTTTGGTCATAGGTCCTTTACCTCCTTAGTTAGGTTTATTCCTAGGTATCTTAATTTTTTTGTGTGTGATGGTAAATGGGATTGCTTTTTTAGTCTCTCTTTCTGTAATTTCACTATCAGTGTATAGAAATGCCATAGATGTCTTGGCATTATTTTGTATCCTGCTACATTGCTGAATTCCTTTATTAAGTCTATTAATTTTTTGATGGAGTCTTTCGGGTTTTTTATGGGCAGTATCATGTCATCTGCAAATAAGGACAGCTTTACTTCTTCTTTTTCAATTTGGATGCCTTTTATTTCTTCTTCTTGTCTAATTGCAATGGCTAATATTTCCAGTACTATGTTGAACAGGAGTGGTGAGAGTGGGCATCACTGTCTTGTTCCTGCTCTTAGGGAAAATGGTTTTAGTTTTTGCCCATTGAATATGATGCTAACTATGGGTTTATCATATATGGCTTTTATGATGTTGAGGTATGATCTTTCTATTCCCACCTTGCTGAGAGTTTTTATCAAGAAAGGGTGTTGAGGCTCTCGTGCTTCCCTGCTGTGTCAGTGGAACTGTGAGCCCGGACTTGAGTTCGTAATAAAGGCTTCCTAAATTTTCCAAAAAAAAAAAAAAGGGCGTTGGGTTTTGTCAAATGCTTTATCTGCATCAATTGATATGACTATGCGATTTTTATCTCTCAATTTGTATGTGATGTATCACATTTATTTATTTGCGGATATTGTACCATCCCTACATTCCTGGGATGAATCCTGCTTGGTCATGGAGTATGATCTTTCTGATGTACTGCTGGATCCGATTTGCTAGAATTTTGTTGAGGATTTTGGCATCTATGTCCATGAGAGATATTGGCCTGTAATTTTCTTTCATTGTGTTTTCTTTATTGGTTTTGTTATTAGGGTGATGCTGGCTTCATAGAAGGTGTTTGGAAGTGTTCCTTCTTCTTGAATATTTTTGAATAGTCTGAGGAGGATAGTTTTTAATTCTTCCTTGAATGTTTGGTAAAACTCCTGTGTAGACATCTGGTCCCGGGCTTTTATTTGCTGGAAACTTTTTGATGATTGCTTCAATTTCTTCCATAGTTATTGGTCTATTGAGATGTTTAGATTCTTCTTGATTGAGTTTTGGAAGGTTATATTTTTCTAGGAATATGTCCATTTCCTGCAGGCTATCCAGTTTGTTGGAATAGAGTTGTTCTTAGTATTTTTTAACAATCCTTTGTATTTTGGAGGGATCTGTTGTTATTTCTCCTCTTTCATTTCTGATTTTGTTTATTTGGGTCTTCTCTCTTTGCTTCTTGGTGAGCCTGGCTAGGGGTTCATCAATCTTCTTTATCCTTTCAAAGAACCAGCTCTTGGTTTTGTTTATCTTTTGAATTGTTTCTTTGGTCACTCTGTTGTTTATCTCTGCTCTGATGTTTACTATTTCCTTCCTTCTGCTTATACTGGGCTTTTCTTGTTGCTCTCTTTCTAGCTCTGTGAGTTGTAGGGTTAGGTAATTTATAACGATTGTTTCCTTTTTTTTGCAGTAGGCTTATAGAGCTATGAACTTCCCTTTCAAGACTGCTTTTACTGTGTCCCATACATTTTGTATTGTTGTGTTGTCATTGTCATTTGTTGCCATGATGTTTTTTATTTCTTCCTTGATCTCTTTGGTTACCCAGTCATTGTTTAATAGAGTGATGTTTAGTCTCCATGTGTTTGATTTCTTTGTATTGTTTTTATTGTAGTTGATTTCCAGTTTTATGCCACTGTGATCTGAGAAAATGCTTAATATGATTTCTATCTTCTTGAATGTGAAGAGACTTTTTCTATGACTTAACATATGGTCCGTCTTTGAAAATGACCCATGAGCACCTGAGTAGAATGTATATTCTGTGGCTTTGGGGTGAAATGTTCTGAAGATGTCAATTAATTCCATGTGGTCTAGTGAGTCATTTAAGATTGATGTTTCTTTACTGATTTTTTGTTTAGAGGATTTGTCCAGTGGTGACAGTGGGGTAATAAAGTCTCCTACTATGATTGTATTGCTGTCACTCTCTCTCTTGATATTCTCCAGGAGTTTTTTTTAATGTATTTAGTTGCTCCTATATTGGGTGCGTATATGTTTACCAGAGTTATTTCTTCTTGTTGGAATGTTCCCTTTAGTATTATTAAGTGGCCTTTCTTATCTCTTCTTATGTCTTTCACTTTGAGATCTAATTTGTCAGATATAAGTATTGCAACTCCAGCTTTTTTTTCATTTCCATTTGCCTGAAACACCATCTTTCATCCTTTCACCCTCAGTCTGTGTGCATCTTTTTTCTGAGGTGTGTTTCTTGTAGACAGCAGATATGTGGGTCATGTTTTCTTATCCAATCCGTTACCATATGTCTTTTAATTGGAGCATTTAATCTGTTTACATTTACAGTTATTATTGATAGGTACTTATCTGTTGCCATTTTTAGTCCTTACCCCCGAGTTCCTTCTTTGCTTCTTCTTTCTTTTTATTACAGCAGACCTTTTAACATTTCTTGCATTGCTGGTTTGGTGGTAATATATTCCCTTAGTCCTTTTTTGTCTGTGAAGCTTTTGATTTCACCTTCAATTTTGATTGAGAGTCTTACAGGGTACAGTATTCTTGGATTCAGACCCTTCCTTTGTATGACTTTGTATATTTTATGCCATTCTCTTCTGGCCTGATAAGTTTTTTGTTGAGAAATCATTTGCTAGTCTTATGGGGGTTCCTTTGAAAGTAACTTTCTGTTTCTCACTTTTAAGATTCTTACTTTGTCATTTGTGTTTGCCAATTTAATTATAATGTGCCTTGGTGTTGGTTTTTTGGGGTTCATTTTGCTTGGGACTTTGTGAGCTTGTTGGATTTATGTGGGTTTTTTCTTTCCTATATCAGGGAAGTTTTCTGTCATTATTTCTTCAAACATGTTTTCTATTCCTTGCTCAGTTTCCCCTCTTTCTGGAACCTTAATAATGTGGATGTTGTTTTGTTTTGTGTTATTCCAAAGTTCCCTTAGGTTCTTCTGTTATTTTTAATTTTTTTTTCTAGAAGCTGCTGTACTTGGGTATTTTTTCCTACCTTGTCTTCTAGCTCACTGATGTGGTCCTCTGCTTCTTCTATCTATTTTTGATGCTTTGTATCGAGTTCTTTACAGCAGCAATGTCATTTTTCATTTCTTCTTGGTTCTTCTTCATTTTCTTTTGGCTCTTACTCATATTGTTGAATTTGTCTTCCATTCTTTTCAGCCACCTTATGACCATTTCTCTGAACTCTTTCTCTGGCAGGTTGTTTGCTTCTATTTCATTCACTTCTTTTTCTGGTGATACCTGCTTTTTTTTCATATGTGGGCTGTTTCTTCATCTGCCCATGTTCTTTCTTCTCCGGGTGTCTGGTTATGTAATTCTCTCTCCTTATTCCAGGTGAAATCTGATCTTCTTGTGACTTGTGGAGCTCTTCTGAATCCAAATGTTTGTGCCAATTGGAGAGCTGTATTCTGGGTCCCCCAGCTGTTTGGTGTGTGCTGCAGCTATAGCTTTTCAGGCCACCATAGACATCAGTGTTTTCAGTTCTACTAGTCACTTATAAATCAGGAACAACTTTCTGGGGAAGGTATCCAAAACAGAAAAATCCAAAGGAAGTGTGTTGTTTGAAGATTTTTCTGACTTTATTTTCATTATCCTCTTTGATCATAAGAGAGAAAATTGGAAGAATTTCTTCTGGTTTCACTGATATTCCAGTTTGGCATTTCTTAAAAAAAAATTAATTATAGAGTTACTATTAGATGGCCCACCAACTCCAGTCCTAGGTGTATATACTCAAGAAAATTAAAAACACATGCCTACAAAAAACTTGTACAGAAATGTTTTAGGAACATTATTCATTAGTCAAGATGTAGAAACAACCCATATGTCCAATGTCTGCATAGATAAAAAAGCACGGCATTTCCATCAAACGAAATTATTCAACTAGAAAAAGGAATCAGGTGCTGATAGATGCTATAACATGGATGAAATTTGAAAACATGCTAAGCAAAGAAGCCAGATACAAAAGGCTACATGTTATATGATTTCACTTACATGAAATCTCCAGAATAGGAAAATTTGTAGACAGGAAGTTGTTGCCAGGGTAAAGGGAGAATGGGAAGTGACTGCTAATTTGTTTGGGGTTTCTTCTTGGTGTGATGGAAATGTTCTGGAATTATTTAGTAGTGATAAGTTTCATAATCTTGTAAATATATTGAAAACACTGAATTGAATCTTATGATTTATGAATTATATCTCACTAAAAATGTTTCTTATATAATGTTCTGTGTAAGCGAGTTGGGATAGTATAAAGAATGCAGCAGAACTTGAGTATTAGATCTGGTTTAGAATCCAGGCTTTGGGAGAGTTTTAACCTATCTGAACTCTAGTCTCCACTTCTGAAAATTGGGGCATTAATAGCAATCTTACATCATTTCATGTATATTAAGTGAGAAATATTTGTTAGCTCGTTTGAGGGATGGGGTGAGTTGGGCATATAGTAGGTTTATAACACATGTTAATTAACTTTTTCCCCTCTATACTTTCCTTCCTTCCTTCCTTCCTTCCTTCCTTCCTTCCTTCCTTCCTTC
>JAAGEH010000005.1:37389747-37411676 GCA_011751065.1 Lasiurus cinereus | reverse complement strand
TTCCTTCCTTCCTTCCTTCCTTCCTTCCTTCCTTCCTTCCTTCCTTCCTTCCTTCCTTCCTTAGTTTGTACCAGGTTCTAACAGAATCCCAAAGTCAATGACCACTGGTGGATCCAGGGATCCAGATGTCAAAGGTGTGAAGGTTGCAACATGGCCACCATGGAGACAAGTCCACCGGCTTTAGCAGGCAGAAGCCTCTATCTGAATCCCACCTCTCATGCTGTCAACTTGGACTGTGCTTAACTCGTCTGAACCTTAGTTTTTGTATTCATCTTAAAAGTATAATAATGCCAGGATTGCAGAATTGTGTCCAGGTTTAAGTGATAATGTAGATGACAGTAATTGATGGTTCCTACCCACCTATGGTGGGAAGCGGTGCAACACTAGGAGGACAGGCTGGAGAGTGTTCACGTTCATTCGTTTGCCCAGAGTGGATTCTTAAGTCAATATGTGTGGATTTAGGGACTGATTAGGTTGTACCCTTCATCTCTGTGGTTCAGAACTGAACCTTAATGTGGATCCTTATGTTTTTTTATTTTTTAATTTTTGGATCCTTATGTTTTAGAGGTGAATCTAGTGGTCAGCTTTTTAGATGTACACCATCCTTCTCATTCCTAAGGCCTTATATATTCTCAGAGAGATGACATGCTATTACACAGGTAAGAGTTTTCAAGTTGAATTGGCCTTAAGAGATCATTTTAATGGAACTGAACACAGAAAGATTAAACTCGTCTAAGGCTATAGACTCACTTAGCCTCTTGCCTCCTGCCTCCTGGCTGGGTATGTTCTCCACAGTACAGTTCTACTATTTAGTTAATAAACACCAGCTTGACATAGCATTTCATTTTATTATTATTTTGTTTGTTTTCAACGTAGTATTTTAGATTCAAGGGAATCAAAGTCGAGATAAGGTACATGTTAATTTTAATAGGTCATATGTTACTTCACAGTACATTTGGCACTCTTGCTGAGTCAATATGCATTTTATAGAATGTGGGGAAAGTTTACTATCACAATAGTTATATCTTTGCTCAGGCCTTTTTAAAAAAATATATTTTATTGATTTTTTACAGAGATGAAGGGAGAGGGATAGAGAGTTAGAAACATGGATGAGAGAGAGACATCCATCAGTTGTCTCTTGCACCTCCCCTACTGGGGATGTGCTGGAAACCCAGGTACATGCCCTTAACCGTCAGTCCACAGACCGAAGCTCTATCCACTGAGCCAAACCGGTTTCGGCTGGTTAGGATTTTTTGCTGATCATGTCTGCGACTGCATTTGATCCTAAATTGTGTCAGGTTCACAGTCAGAATGGCACAGCACTTCTCCCACAGGGCCTTGTTTATATGCAGTGGGCTCGGTTGTGGGGCACTGAGTAAGCTGCTCAGGGGTACACAGCTTTAGGGAAAAATAACCCCTGCTTTATAGTCCATTGTCACTAGACCCTAGCCTGTGAGAATCTTGATCAACTGCTCACAGGTCTTCATGGAATGAGAACAAATGGAGAGATACTAAAAAAGAAAGCCAACATTTATCCAATTTAAAGGCCTGCCTTCTATTCTGATAGTACAGCTTTTTGAGAATTTATTTATAAAATATCCTTTCTTTTATGAAATTGTGGTCATTTTTTTTAATTAAATCTTTATTATTCAGATTATTACATTTGTCTCTCTTTTTCCCCCTCCATAGCTCCCCTCCACCCAGCTCCCACCCCTCCCTCTACCCTTACCTTTCCCCACAATTGATGAGTCCATAGGTGTATGATTTTTGTCCATTCTCTCCCTGTACACCCCTCACCCCTTTCCCCCTGAGAATTATCAGTCCACTCCCTTTCTGTGCTCCTGATTCTACTATATTCACCAGTTTATTCTGTTGATCAAATTTTTAATTCACTTAATTTTTAGATTCACTTGTAGATAGATATGTATTTGTTGTTCATAATTTTTTATCTTTTACCTTTTTCTTATTCCTCTTTTAAAAGAGTACCTTTCAGCATTTCATATAATACTGGTTTGGAGTTGATGAACTCCTTTAGCTTTTTCTTATCTGTGAAGCTCTTTATCTGCCCTTCAATTCTGAATGATAACTTTGCTGGATAGAGTATTCTTTTTTTTTTAAATTAAATCTTTATTATTCAGATTATTACATTTGTTTCTCTTTTTTCCCCCTCCATAGCACCCCTCCACCCAGCTCCCACCCTTCCCTCTGCCCTTACCTCCCTCCCATTAATCTCATCCATAGGTGTATGAATTTTGTCCAGTCTCTCCCCGTACACCCCTCACTCCTTTCCCCCTGAGAATTATCAGTCCACTCCCTTTCTGTGCTCCTGATTCTATTATATTCACCAGTTTATTCTGTTGATCAAATTTTTAATTCACTTAATTTTTAGACTCACTTGTTGATAGATATGTATTTGTTGTTCATAATTTTTTGGCTTTTACCTTTTTCTTCTTCCTCTTCTACAAGAGTACCTTTTAGCATTTCATATAATACTGGATTGGAGTTGATGAACTTCTTTAGCTTTTTCTTCTCTGTGAAGCTCTTTATCTGCCCTTCTATTCTGAATGATAGCTTTGCTGGATAGATTATTCTTGGTTGTAAGTTCTTGCTATTCATCATGTTGAATATTTCTTGCCACTCCCATCTGGCCTGCATCGTTTCTGTTGAGAAATCAGCTGACAGTCATATGGGTGCTCCCTTTTAGGTAATGAACTGTTTTTCTCTTGCTGCTTTTAATATTCTTTCTTTGTCTTTTGCTCTTGGTATTTTAATTATGATGTGTCTTGGTGTGGTCCTCTTTGGATTCCTTTTATATGGGGTTCTGTGTGCTTCCTGGACTTGTAAGTCCATTTCTTTCACCAGATGTGGGAAGTTTTCAGTCATTATTTCTTTAAATAGGTTTTCAGTATCTTGCTCTCTCTCTTCTTCTGGCAACCCCACAATTCTGATGTTGGTACGCTTGAAGCTGTCCCAGAGGCTCCTTACATTATCTTCACATTTTTGGATTCTTTTCTCTTCTTGCTTTTCCAGTTGAGTGTTTTTTGCTTCTTTATATTTCAAATTTTTGACTTGATTCTTGCCTTCCTCTATTCTGCTATTAGGACTCTGTATAATATTTTTTATTTCAATCAGTGTATGTTTAATTTCTAGTTGGTCCTTTTTCATCTCTAGTTGGACCTTTTCCATCTCTAGTTGGATCTTTTGCATCTCTAGTTGGTCCTTTTTCATCTCCTCTTGGTTCTCGCTTACTTTATCCAACTTCTCTAGCATATTCTTGAAAAACCTTATAAGTGTGGTTTTGAACTCTATATCCAGTCGTTAGTTTTCCTCCATTTCTTTTGTTTGTGATCCCTTCCCTTGTCTCGGCATTTTCACTATGCCGGGGAAACTTCTGTGTTGAATTCGGCCTTATGATACCAGAGTTGCAAAACCGAAGAAGCCTCTGTTGAGCTTGGGATGGGTGGAGTCTCAGGACTTAAGGGACCGCCTTGCCTTCCAGTCGGCCCCACCCTCCACGGCCCCTGAGTCTCATGTGACTGGGTAATCGCTGGAGCGGTCCTTGTGCGCGCACGCCCGCAGTGCTTCTAGACAGATGCCTTTCCAGCTCCCCTGCGTGCCAGGACACACGAGTCTAGGTCTCCAGTGTTTCGCCCGAAACAGGGGCTTAGTGGAGTCAGAAGTGGCACAGTTGAGTGGGTCTGTCTCCCGCCCACTCGCAAAAGCCAGCGGCACAATCAGCATCTGTCCTCTGCGTAGTGCCGTGTGCGCCACCAAACTTCTGATCTTTTGCGACTCCCCTAAATTTCTGTGCACCTCTCCCTTTTCACAGTCCAAACTCCCCCCGTATGAGTTTTGGCTGGATCTGGGGTTTAGTGTCATAAGATAAGGGGTTCAATGCCGTTGGGAGTCTCTGTTTCCCTCCCGTCAGAGAAAGCCAGCCAGGTCCTCCGGCACCCGCTCTCTCAGTGTGCACGTCTCCGTACCTCAGCTTTTTGCAGCTCCTCTGGGTCTCTGTGAGCCCCTCTCCTTTCCTCTAGCTGTAGAACTTCCACTCAGCCAGCTTTCCTGTGGTTCTGGATGATGTCCGTTCTGTCTTTTAGTTGTAGTTTTGAAATTGTTGTGCGAGGCAGCAGTGTAGGTGTTTATCTATGCTGCCATCTTGGATTCTCTCCTGGATAGAGTATTCTTGGTTGTAGGTTCTTGCTATTCATCACGTTGAATATTGCTTGGCACTCCCGTCTGGCCTGCATCGTTTCTGTTGAGAAATCTGCTGACAGTCGTATGGGTGCTCTCTTGTAGGTAATTAACTGTTTTTCTCTTGCTGCTTTTAATATTCTCTCTTTGTCTTTTGCTCTTGGTATTTTAATTATGATGTGTCTTGGTATAGCCTCTTTGGATTCCTTTTATATGGGGTTCTGTGTGCTTCCTGGACTTGTAAGTCCATTTCCTTCACCAGATGTGGGAAGTTTTCAGTCATTATTTCTTGAAATAGGTTTTCAGTATCTTGCTCTCTCTCTTCTGGCACCCCCACAATTCTGATGTTGGTACGCTTGAAGCTGTCCCAGAGGCTCCTTACATTATCTTCACATTTTTGGATTCTTTTCTGTTCTTGCTTTTCCAGTTGAGTGTTTTCTGCTTTGTTATGTTTCAAATTTTTGACTTGATTCTTGCCTTCCTCTATTCTGCTGTTAGGACTCTGTATAATATTTATTATTTCAATCAGTGTATGTTTAATTTCCAGTTGGTCCTTTTTCATCTCTAGTTGGACCTTTTCCATCTCTAGTTGGATCTTTTGCATCTCTAGTTGGTCCTTTGCATCTCCTCTTGGGACTCGCTAACTTTATCCAACTTTTCTAGCATATTCTTGAAAAACCTTATAAGCGTGGTTTTGAACTCTATATCCAGTCGTTTTTTTTCATCCATTTCTTTTGTTTGTGATCCCTTCCCTTGTCTCAGCATTTTCACTATGCCAGGAGAACTTCTGTGTTGGATTCAGCCTTATGATACCAGACTTGAAAAACTGAAGAAGCCTCTGTTGAGCTTGGGATGGGTGGAGTCTCAGGGCTTAAGGGACCTTGCCTTCCCGTCGTGCCCGCCCTCCATGGCTCCTGAGTCTCATGTGACTGGGTAATCGCTGGAGTGGTCCCTGTGCGTGTGCTCGCGCTCTCTCGCAGTGCCTCTAGACTGCCGCCTTTCCGGCTCCCCTGTGCTTCGACAAGTCTGGGTCCACAGGGTTTCGCCTGAAACTGGGGTTTAGTGAAGTTAGAAGTGGCACAGTTGCGAGGGTCTGTCTCCCGCCCACTTGTGAAAACCAGCGGCACAATCAGCAGTCTGTCCTCTGCGGCGCAGTGCCGTGCGTGCCACCAGACCTCTGATCTTTTGTGACTCCCCAAAATTTTCATGCGCTTCTCCCTTTTCACAGTCCAAACTTTCCCCGTCTGAGTTTCGGCTGGATCTGGGGTTTAGTATCGTCAGATAAGGAGTTCAATGCCTTTGAGAGTCTCCATTTCCCTCCCACCAGAGAAAGCCAGCCAGGTTCACCATCACTCGCTCTCTCCACACACGCATCTCCTTATCTCAGCTTTTTGCAGCTCCTCTGGTTCTCCGTGGGCCCCTCTCTTTCCCTCTAGTTGTACAATTTCCACTCCACCAGCTTTCCTGTGGTTCTGGATGATGTCCGTTCTGTGTTTTAGTTGTAGTTTTGAAATTGTTGTGTGAGGCAGCAGTGTAGGTGTTTATCTATGCCGCCATCTTGTATTCTCCCTATGGTCATTGTTGATTAAAGATAGTAGATTCCTCCCAGCTGTTAATTTTTTAATGTCATCATTTGGGGAAATGAAACACTGACACTCTCTGGTTTACTTTCCATCCAAACTCCTAGAAATGCCATGTGTTGTGTGGCAGGAAGCAGGGTGCTCCAGCGGTTAAGTAGAGCTGGAGAGCTGACACAGGAAGACCATTCAAAACCCCTTCATAAGTAAGTGTGAGGTTGATCTCTGAGCTCTCCTTCCAACGTTAGGATCCATGGTCCCCGCAAATTGGAAATTGATTCCATTCATTTTTAGGCAGAAACAAAGTGTTGAAGCCACTTGAGGGTTTAGCAGAGAGTATTAATAGGTGAGGAATTGAAATGAGACAAGAAGGGAAGTCAGGGTTCAGTGCTTCCCAATCCCCAAATAGAAGAGGAACTAGAACAGGCAGCCCGAGCAGAGGGAGAAGCGAGGTTTGGACACCCTCTTCATGGGCCAGCCAGCCTGGGATCTTCCCTGGAGAGGCAAGCACTCCCTGCCTGAGTGGAAGTGCATTGCAGGTGTGCAAGGACAGTATAGTAAGCCAGGTCATTTACCTCTGCAAGGAGTGGCTCTCCTTAGTTCCTGTGAGCTATAGTCTAACATTTCTTTGGAGGGCATACCATTTTATCAAGGAATTCAAATGCATTGTCCCTACCGTTTAAGGAGACAATTCAACAGTGAAAAAAATATGGTGCAGCTTAGCTAGCTGAGCATGAATGGAAACTCCTAGGATTAGCTGTGAGCAATGTGTGCTCTGACCAGAATGTGATGGAGACACTGCTCCATGTACAAAGTCAAGGAAGTTGCAACTCGTGGGAATTCCCTTACAGCCAATTCTTTTTTTTTTTTTAAGTTTTCTCTTTCCTTCCCCTCACCCCTTTTTAAAAAAATATATTTTATTGATTTTTCACAGAGAGGAAGGGAGAGAAATAGAGAGCCAGAAACATCGATGAGAGACATAGATAAGCTGCCTCCTGCACGCCCCCTATTGGGGATGTGCCCGCAACCAGATACATGCCCTTGACCGGAATTGAACCTGGGACCCTTCAGTCCCCAGGCTGACGCTCTATCCACTGAGCCAAACCAGTTTTGGCTATAGCCAATTCTTGAAAGTGTATTGGTTTTCTAATGTCCTGCCTTAGTCATATAGGTCTTCAGGTAGCTTCCAGGATACAGGGAAAATAAGGATAGAAAGATTAAGGTAATATGAGGGTGGCAGGTTCATTATTTCAGAAATGTTTGTTGAGTGTCTCTGCGGGTTTGGTACTGCTGTGGGCATGGGAAGAAGGAGACCAACCCCTGACCCCATGGGGCTATGACGTGCTAATGAAGTGCACACTTTCCTGGGTGATCTAATATGTTATAGCGAGGCTACAAATACAAACTGAATCCAACCCATGCCATTCCCCTTTTAGTAACATTCCATTAGTTAAGTCACAAGAATATCCTTTAATTCATTTAATTCCCTTAAATGCTACTCACCTTAGCCTTTAATTGCAAACTGTGATTTTCCCCCCCTTTGTACAGATCTGATACTATGTAGTAGCGCTGAAATATCATTACTGTATACTACAGCATCTTATTCCTAAAAACAAAACAAATGACAGCACCTACTCTCCTGGTAACAAGTAGACTTTATTCCTAGCTTGTATACAAAATTTGTCACTTATGTAACTTGTTATTGATACCTTAATTTCTGAATTATTTGAGGCACTGTTTCCTAAACTTTGAAAAGCACCGACTTGTGCTTCATTCTATGAACATATCCTTCATTTGAGGATTATCACTTCAAAGATTGAAAAAAAATAACATGAGAAACCCATTTTTAAGTGGTCATTGAAATTAAAACATAAAATCTAAAAATGATAATGGGACTTGTGGATCCTAAGAATACAATAGATGCCATTTGGAGATATATTGATTTATTTAAATTACTTATAAGTTATTAATTGTTAGTGATAAATATACTATTAACTGTATTTTAAGAACTGGTTCAAATATTACTATTTTATTTTTGACATTAATAAAGTTATGAGAAAGATAGTACTTACTAGTATGTCATGAATAAGTATTAAAAAATTACAATATGTGCTTTCAAGCCAGAGATTCTAATCAGTCCATGTGCAGTGGGTCCAGACATCAGCATTTTGAAGGCTCTGCAGGTCTTCTCAGGGGCAGCCAGGGGTGGAGAAAACAAAAACCAGTTAGACATTTATGATGCTCTCAAAGGCCTGGGACAAGTGAGGACAGGAAAAGGGAAGACTATTTCTGAGTCTAAACTTGCTAGATAGTTGCTTTCTAGCTGTATTTACTTCTCACAACAATCCTGAGCTGGGCACTGCCACTCATTGTGAGTCCCAGTGACATGAGTAGAGAAATTGAGATTTATGTCTGCTCCCTGCTGTTAGCAGAAATGATTTTAGACCGATGAACTGGAATTTGAACCCAGTCCTATCCTTTTTTGGCTGTGGGCTCCCTTCAGCCTATGTCACAGTCCTACAAAAACTCTATAGGCAAGAAGTGATTGGTTCAGGCAGAAGGGGAACATTATCTTGATTTCCTGCTATTGGTGCTTTGACTTTATGAGTAGATTCAGGATCTTTCATATTTATTAACTATCTATCTATATAAAAGCCCAGCAACTGAATGGCGGAATGACCTAATGACTGGTCGCTATGATGTGCACGGTAGTCTATTTGGGCCCAATTGGCCTCATCTAACCTCTTGTGGCTTCTCCCCCAGCCAAGCCCCCCCCCCAATGCCCCCCCCCCCATGGGGGGGGGGGTGGGCAGCCAACCGCCTGTGGCCTCTTTCCCCCCATCCCCCACCGTCTATACCCACCATGACTGACCTCCCAATTGGAGGTGGGGTTGGCCAGCCAAATTGCCCATGTGTCCCCCCCTCCTCCACTGGCCCCACTTCCAATCAGCCGCCATTGGAGCCAGCCAGCTGGACCCCACCTGTGCACAAATTCGTGCACCAGGCCTCTAGTACAAGTAAGTAATAAGAGTGCTGTTCTATTGTAAGTAGAAACAAGCTTTCTTGCTGTTTTACTTTCAGAAAATAAATACTATTAGTTTTATCTGTTTACTCTAGAGCCATGGTCAGAAAACTGTGGCTCTTTGGCCCCTTGAGTGTGGCTCTTCCACAAAATACCATGGCCTGGGCAAGTCTATTTTGAAGAAGTGGCATTAGAAGAAGTTTAAGTTCAAAAAATTTGGCTCTCAAAAGAAATTTCAATTGTTATGCTGTTGATATTTGGCTCTGTTGACTAATGAGTTTGCTGACCACTGCTCTAGAGCAATAGATCCCAAATGAGGGTGATTGGCTACCCAGGAATGTCTGGAGGCATTTTTGGCTGTCACACTGGTGGGGGTTCTACTGGCATCTAGTGAGCAGAGACGAGGGGTCAAACATCCTCCAAGGCATAGGACTGCCCCTATAACACACAATTATCCAGCCCAAAATGTCTATGGGGCGAGGTTGTTAAACCCTGCTCTAGAGGAAAGGAATGGAATTATCTGGTGTATGGAACATTAATGGTTTTAATAATGACAAATAAGTAGCATTTATTAAACTTTCATAGTGTTTAGAACCTCTGGTTGGCCAGTCAGCATTTGTGTTGTTGGTGTCACTCTCAAAGCACCATTGAAAATGATTTCTAACCTCAGGAAGCTTACACTCCAGTGTAAAAGTTGAGCAGCTGTGAAAAGGGAAAAGCCATAGTTGGTGCAGTGAGGAGAAGATAAGCACAGAGGCAAGGAAGCTGGCCTCTTCTGTGGTACTTGAGATCAGGATTCTGACATCAGGAAGAAAGATCGGTGATTGTCCTGATTCTCTGTCTGCTGCCCAGGTGACCTCAGACCAGGAGGGATCTGCTTTATTTCCTCGTCCATACAGTGGGGATAATATTAGCATCCACCTCAAAAGTTTGTTGGAAGCTTTTAATGAAATAGTATAACTAAGATATGATGCCGGACATAGAGAAAGCACTCAATAAGTGCTGGTCTTTCTTGTTGTTGTTATCACTGGAGAGATTCCACCGAGGTGCTGCTTGGGAGCTGCCCACACCTCCTCCAGAGGGGAATTGCGAGATGCCCAGGCTTCTCCCATCCTTGAGCAATGCAAGGTGAGTCACTCCAGCTCCAGGACAGCCTGTCCAACAGGTAATGAGCCTCCATTGCAGCTGGGTTAGGGTGGAGCTGGGAGTGGTTGGCTAAGGGGAGGTGGGAAAAGAGGAGAGCCAGTTTCTTTTTCTTGTGAATCTTTGTAAACTGAAGGCCTTTATTGCAGTCTACAGAGCAGGTGTGTGAGTCCCCATTTGGAAGGTCCAGTGTCCTCTGCCCAGCCCCTTCCCCAGGCAGGAAGTACGTACTCCTGCTCCTACAACGAGTTAGGGGAGGTGAGAGGTTGGCTTGCCCACCAGAGATTCATCTGAAGACAGAGGGTGGGGTGTTCCTGCCCTGGACACTTGCCAGATTCTCTGGGAATGAGGTCGTTCTGGCTCTTCATGGTTGTCTGACACGGAGTTTATCAGAAAAGGATGCCTTACCTTTACCCTTTGTTAACCAAACCATAGCTGCCCTTTTCTGTGCTTTGTCAACACTGGATGGTATTTTTAGATTTCTGTCCCTGGTATTATTCCAACCCTATCTCCTTATGCCTTCCTTTAGAGCTGTCTTTCAGCCTACGAGCCCAGAGGAAGGTGTGCAGGGGAGACCATATTTGGATGCACACAGCTATGGGGTCTTTAGGTACTTGTACAATCCCTCTGTTTGCTGCTGTCACAAGAATGTTCCCTTTGCTTCCTGGGCTCCTGAGCTTTCCTTGGATGGTCTCATGCCCCTGCCTCTTAACTCCTTCTGTTGGCTGCCTTGTATATTTCAGGTGGTAAGGAAGGCTGGAGGGTGCGTGAAGAAAGGTAGGGACTTCCAGGACTTGGCAGCTCTCATTCACACAGGTCCGTGTTTACTTCTCTCCTAATATCCTTTGGCTATTCCTTGTTGGTCTATACTAGGGACTTCCTGGAGGCTTGTTTCTAGGGGAGAAATATGTTCAGGTCTCAGAAAATAGGTGAGAAGCAGAGTGTGAGGGTTTGGGGGACATCGGTCCCTTCAGGCCCAGTATCTGGATTTAGCTCAAGCCTGGGGCTCTGCTTAGAACCAACAGTGCCCGGGCCCCAAGCCCATATTCTTCTGCCCCCAGCATCATCCCCACCTACATTTCCCTAGATTGCTCACACACACCATCACCCTTAGGCTGGTGCCCTGACATGTCATTCTTATCTCCATCTCCATGCTTAGCCTGTTTCCCAGGTTATACTTGAAAGAGCACAAGCCTTAGTGCTGGTTTCATGCAGCTGCTTTCCTATCTACTAGTGTAACCTGTTATCTGAGTGAGCTTTTCTTTTTTCTTTTTTTAAAAAAATATTTTATTGATTTTTTACAGAGAGGAAGGGAGACGGATACAGAGTTAGAAACATCAATGAGAGAGAGACATCGATCAGCTGCCTACTGCATGCCCCCTACTGGGGATGTGCCTGAAACCAAGATACATGCCCTTGATCAGAATCGAACCTGGGACCCTTCAATCCACAGGCCAACGCTCTATCCACTGAGTCAAACTGGTTTCGACCTGAGTGAGCTTTTTCATTTAAAATACTTGCCTCGTTGCCCAACTGTGACAACCAATGCAGTAATTATTTTTTGAGTACCTAATATGTGTTAGGCACTGTGCTCAACATGCGGGAGGACATGTATGAACGGAGCACAGAGATTCCTGCTTTTGAATATGGTTAAGTTTTGGGAGGTTAAATGTAGGTCATTCAAAATAATGGTAAATGCTAAAATAAAGGTGAACACTGGTGTCTTAGGAGTACAAAGAAAGGGCAGGAATGCTTTTTGTGGTAAATGATGGATGAGCTGTTTTGAAGGCTGGGGGAGGTGACCCACACCAATGGGGGGAGGACAAGGGTCTTTCTGGATGATAGCAGTGTGGAAGCATGAAACTGCATGATGTGAGTAAAGCATAGCTAAAATGTAATATTCAAGACAAGGAAAGATGGGCTGATGCTGGAGAGTGACTAGGAAGACCTTGTAGAGCTTGCCTACCAAGAATTTAAAACTGTCTTACATGCAACAGGGCTTTCAAGCAGAAGATTGACATGCCATATCTGGGTTTAGATGAATCACTTTAGTGATTATGTGGGGAGTAGATATGAGAGGGAAAAATTAGGAGTCCAATTAGGAAGCTCTTGTAATAGTCCAGGTGGGTGATGATGAATTCTCACAAAATAGTCAGCAGGTGTAGGGCTAGAAGAGAGTTAAAGATTTTAAAAATGAGGGCAGTAAAAATAGCTGATTCTAGAGGTAGATTGTCGAGGAAAGGGTGGAATTAAGGATGACTTCAGGTGTCTGACTTGCCTGGGTGGGTGGATGATGGTGCTGGTGATTAACATGGGGATCACAGGAGGAGCAACTTAGGGGCTAGGGTGGAGATGATGAGTTCAGTTTTAGACAGGTATAGTGTGAGGTGCCTGGGTAATGTGCTAATGAAGATGTCTAGCATGCAGTTGTATACACAACTCTGATGTTCAGGAAGGAGTCTAGGTCAGAGGATAAACTTGTTAGTTATTAGAATATAGGTGAAAGTGAAAACTTCAATGGTGGATGCTCTTTTCCAGGAACCCTGTGAGTAATGTGAAAAGCAGTAGTTTAAGGACTGATGGATAGGAAACAACTATGAATAAGTGGTGCATGGAAAGTGGAGAGACCACACTGACCTAAAGAGGTTGGCATTATAGTCATGGGGGAGTAGACAGTTTCAAGAAAGAGAGAGTGAGGACTAGGATCAAATGCAACAGAAAAAAAAAAAAGAAAATTTCCCACTGAATTTGGCATTGGGAAGATATTGATGATTCTTGACTGAGGAACGGGCATAGGGGAATCAGAATGCAGTAGACTGGATTAGGAAGGAGAAGGTGAGGAAATGGGGAGAGCATAGGTTTAGGTTTTAGTAGAGAAGAAAGAAGGAAGATAAGGTGGGACTGGGAGGACCAGTAAGGAAGGTTTTTTGTGTTTTTAAATGTTGCAAAACTTGAGCATACGTATAGGCTTAAGAGGTAAGGTTACAGGATAAAAAGTGAAAACTGGCAGAGACAAGTTGCAAAGATGGAAAACACAGATGGAGGGGCTTGCCAGGAGTAGGAAGAAGGCCTTCATCCTGGGAGACTGGGGAGAAGGAAATAGGAGGTGCCAAAGATTGCCAGGTGGTATAGGGAGTGGGCCAGAAACCTAAGGTAGTTCTCATTTTATGGGTTCTATTTTCTCATTAAAGTAGGAAGAGAAGTTGTCTGCTGAGATGGAAGGACTTTGGGTTGGGGGAGGGTGTGCTGAAGAAGGCTGTGGAGATTGGAAGGCTTCCTGAGGATATGGGAGCAGTGGCCTACAGGTAGGTTCCTTGATGGGCAGCACTCAGACACAGAGGAGTCTGGAGACCATGGTGCCAGCATGCTTTTCTTTAGCAGTACTCAGGGCCTAGACAGAGGTGGGAGAAAGTGGATCACAGAATTTATTAGAGTTGTATTTTCCCAGAAAATGAGATTGAACAAAATCCAACAGCCGTTCTTGATAAAAACTCTCAACAAGATGGGAATAGAAGGATCATACCTCAATATCATAAAAGCCATATATGATAAACCCACAGCCAACATCATATTCAATGGGCAAAAACTAAAACCATTTCCTCTAAGAACAGGAACAAGACAGGGATGCCCACTCTCACCTCTCCTGTTCGACATAGTACTGGAAGTATTAGTCATTGCAATTAGACTAGAAGAAGAAATAAAAGGCATCTGAATTGGAGAAGAGGAAGTAAAGCTGTCCTTATTTGCAGATGACATGATACTGTACATAAAATACCCAAAAGACTCCAGCAAAAAACTAATAGACTTAATAAATGTATTTGACAATGTAACAGGCTACAAAATTAATGCCAAGAAATCTATGGCATTTCTATACACCAATGGTGAACTTTCAGAAAAAGAGATTAGAAAAGCAATCCCATTAACTATTGCATCAAAAAAATTAATATACATAGGAATAAACTTAACTAAGGAGGTAAAAGACCTATATGCGGAAAACTATAGGACAATGAAAAAAGAGATAGAGGAAGATGTAAACAGATGGAAGAACATACCATGTTCATGGATTGGGAGAATCAACATCATTAAAATGTCCATACTACCCAAAGCAATCTATAGATTCAATGCACTACCCATTAAAATTCCGACGGCATATTTCACAGACCTAAAAAAAACTCTCCAAAGATTCATCTGGAACAAAAAAAGACCTTGAATAGCCACAGCAATCCTGAGAAAGAAAGAAGAATAAAGTAGGTGGGATCTCAATACCAGATTTCAAACTAATTACAAAGCAACTGTTCTCAAAACAGCCTGGTACTAGCACAAGAACAGACATATAGACCAATGGAATAGAATAAAGAATCCAGATATCAACCCAAAGTACTATGCTCAATTAATATTTGACAAAGGAGGCATGAACATACAATGGAGTCAAGACAGTCTCTTCAATAAATGGTGTCGGAAAAATTGGGCAAATATATGCAAAAAAAAAAAAACACCAAAGAAACTAGACCACCAACTTATACCATACACAAAAATAAACTCCAAATGGATACAGGACTTAAACATAAGATGGGAAACCATAAAAATACTAGAGAAATCCACAGGCAGCAATCTCAGACATACGCCGAAAGAACTTCTTCACTGATACTGCTCCAAGGGCAATGAAAGCTAAAGAAAAAATAAACAAATGGGACTACATCAAAATAAAATGCTTTTGCATAGCGAAAGAAACCATCAACAAGACAACAAGAAAGCCCACTGTAAGGGAGAACATATTTGCAAATATTATCACTGATAAAGGTTTAATCTCTAACATCTACAACTTAATAAAAGGAAGATAAATGATAAAAAAAATGGGCAGTGGACCTAAATAGAATCTTTTTGAAAGAAGACAGAAGAAAGGCCAAGAGACACATGAAAATATGCTCAAAGTCATTAATTATCCGAGAAATGCAAATCAAAATGACAATGCTATAACATCTCACACCTGTGGCAATCATCCATAAATCAACAAACAAGTGTTGGCAAGGATGCGGAGAAAAAGGAA
This sequence comes from Lasiurus cinereus, assembly GCA_011751065.1. NCBI lineage: Eukaryota > Metazoa > Chordata > Mammalia > Chiroptera > Vespertilionidae > Lasiurus > Lasiurus cinereus. The sequence goes on along the minus strand of JAAGEH010000005.1, from coordinate 37,396,693 downwards.
CCCTCATGCACTGCTAATGGGAATGCAGACTGGTGCAGCCACTGTGGAGAACAATATGGAGTTTCCTGAAAACACTAAAAATGTAACTCCCATTTGACCCAGTAATCCCACTCCTAGGAATATAGCCTAAGAAACTAGAAACACCAATCAGAAAGGATATATGCACCCCTATGTTCATAGCAGCACAATTTACAATAGCTAAAATTTGGAAACAGCCTAGGTGCCTGTTAGCAGTTGACTGGGTCAGAAAACTATGGTACATCAACAGAATGGAATACTATGCTGTCATAAAAAAGAAGGAATTCTTACCATTTGCAGCAACCTGGATGGAACTGGAGAGCCTTATGCCAAGTGAAATAAGCCAGTCAATGAAAGAAAAATACCATAGGATCTCACTTATTTGTAGATAATAAAGAACATTATAAACTGATGAACAAAAGGATAGATACAGAGGCAGTAAAGCATCAAGCAGACTGTCAAATTACAGTGAGAAGGTTAGGGAGAGGTGGAGTAGATAAGAGATCAACCAAAGGACTTGTATGCATGCATATAAGCATAACCAATGGATGCAAGACAATGGAGGGTGAGGGCATGTATGAGAAGGGGGAGGCAATGGGAAGATATGTATACATGTAATACATTAATTAAGAAAAGGAGAAAAAAATGAAAAGATTGAAGGCAGATGCGTGCAAGAGAATGGTTCAAGCGGTCAACTGTGATCTAGGCTGGGCAGGCAGAAAATGAAGGGCTCAGGGCATGGGGTTCCATGATGCCAAGGAGCAGATGTAGCGGGAGTGAGCACAGGAGAGGGATGCGCAGGAGTGGATTGCAGCTTAAGAGCTGGGCTGCTAGAGTTTGAGATTTCTGATGAGGGGTTCCTGGATGTGAGGGAATTGGAAAGGAGTGGAGATGAAGACCACTGGATTGAGGAGGTTTGTGAGCTGTGAGGCTCCAGTGCTAGACAAGTGGTTGAGCATCGATCTATGAACCATGAGGTCATGGTTTGATTCTGGCTCTGACATATTTCCGACCCAGAATCCAATCGTGCAGGAGGCAACCAATCAATGATTCTCTCTCATCATTGATGTTTCTATCACTCTCTCCTTCTCCCTTCCTCTCTAAACAAAAAATATAAATAAAGAAATCAATAAAAAGATATTAGAGGAGTTTATGAAACAGTGGAAAGCAGAGAGTTCAGTCTGAGGTTCTTCCTGGTATAAAGAGGAGCCCGTGTCAGCAAGTGATCACTAGGCTCTTATTATTTATAAATTTTGGGCCCTCAGTTGATGATAGGGCATCATCTCAGTAGATAAACTCCTTCTCAGGGTCCACATCAATGAATTTTTCTTCTTGGGATCCTCACAGGGAGGAGAGTTTATTATGTGCTGATGCACATGCTGTTCCAGAAGGTGGGGCAAATATGACTTCACTTTTCCCTTACAATGCCTCTCAGTCACACTTCTGGGAATCCCCTTGTTGCTCTGGTCTCTCATCTCACCTTCCACAAGCCTTTTAGCCTTTCCATCTGCCAGTCTCTCAGGGCCCTGCTGCATGTCTGAAGGCCAGGTTCATCCTTGTGTAGCCCCTGGACCGAGAGCACTGGTTGCCTCTCCTCACTCCCTTCAGCATTTTGCTAACAATTTACCTCTTTTCTGTGTCTCATTGAAGGTTCCTAAGAAGTGGGTAGAGGGGATAAGGAAAGAAAAGGATGTATGAAGGGACAAGGCCCCTGCCCATCTTATCCCTTAAATCTTACTTATACTTTAGGCTAGTTCATGTCCCACCTTTGGCAGCCAACCCCTCTAGCCCACACCAATCTGAAACTCTTTTGAAATTTGAATTAATTCAACTAAAATAAAAAATCAGAATTTGAATGAAACAAATGTGTATTTAGCTGAGCTGGCCCTAGATGCTTTGGGCTATGCAGATGAAATATATCAGTGAATCATAAAGGGAAAACTCAGGCCACATTCCTTCATGCTATCAATCGTGATATCAATCTTCAGTAGACAATCATGAGGTGTGCAGGTCCTGGAGGGCAGGAAGTCCATGTGAATGTCAGTAAGGTATGAGAAAGAGTAATAAGCAAATAACCTGCAAACCTTGACACCCATTCTCCATATATTCAGCCATGTAAATGAATTGACATGAAATCCTAAGGCTTGGGCAGTTGAAGGGAGTGAGGTGGTGGTTTAAGGAAACTGATGTTAATGTTTTTAATGCTAATTTAATAGAGACTCCTAAAACCTGCATTTCAGTGCCACCCATGGTTCTGATTCTCTCAGGCATGCAGTGGACTAATGTTGGGGGTGGGGTGGGAGTGGATAGAGGACATGGCAACTTGCCACTATTTTACAACACTGAGTAACTGTGAAGAAATCATGAAGTCATTGGCCTTCACATGATGGGACAGGAGTCTGAGTAAGACACCATCCTGTGCTTTGGGGCTCTCAGATGTCCTGGAAGAGAGGCATGTTTAAGGTTGACTCACAAAGTCACAATGGAGATAGGAAAGGCAGTTCCATGAAAGAACAGGGAAGGGAGAAATTAACTTTAAAACACCTTCTGGGTGTTGCTTTTCCCCTCCCCAACTAGATTGCAAGCTGTTGGAGGATAAATATTGTACCTTTTTTTTTCTTTTCATTTTTGTCTCTCATGATACTTAGGATGCCTGCTGTTGAGCATAACGTAGGTGCTCAATATTTGTTCACTCTTACTAATTTTAATGCTTGCAGGGCTTATAACATACTCTGTGTATGTCATGTACTTGGTTTTTGTTAAAGGAATAAAATTAAAAGTCCTTTTCTTTCATTCCAATACTTTATATCTCTCATATCTCCTAAGGATTTGTATAAGAAATTTTTATTAGAATGAATCATGTGATGATCCATGACATTAGAAAGAAGTTCAACTTTATAGATAAGAAATGTCACTTACAAAATCACCAAAGATAAATAAAAATAAGATAATTCCCAATGTTAATGAGGTCACAAGTAAATGGAACGTTTATAAATTGTTAAAGGGTGAAGAATAGTTCAATTTTTGGGGAAGGCAACCTGATATTATTTGTCAATAGCTTTAAGAATGTACATATCCTTTGACCTAAATATTCAACCTCTGTGAACTTACCCTAAGGAAACAATTATGACAGAGTGGAAAGAATTACATGGGAGGAAGATAATCATAGCATTGTTCATGACAGTGACAATAGAAAATATCTTCAATGCTAGCAGTAAGGAATTGTGTGTTGAGTATCTTGAAACAACTTACACAATGTGGTAGAAAAGTATTTGAAAAAATGGGAACATGTTAAAGGAGAATTAAGTGAAAAAGGAGTCGCACACAAAATAAAGCAGCTCAAAAAGCTAGTCTGATAGGAATTCTAGAGTTTTTTGCCTTTGGGTTTTCTTTTCTGTAAAATGGGGACATTGCTATCTGCCCTGAAGGGATTGGTAATATGTATTCAGAGCACTTGGTTCTGAGCCTGATGTGTAACATGTTCAGTTAATAGAGGATATTATTACCCAATTTCTTTAAAAAGGAAAAGACATATATATATATTTGCACAGTAAAAGAAAGAACAGTAGAAGTTTACAGCAAAATATTAGTGATATTGGTTTCCAACTAGTGATATTGTAGTGATTCTCCCCGCCCCCCTTCTTTGGGCTTTTCCCTTTTGACAAATTTTCTACAGTGAACACTATAAAAATGATATTAATATTACAATGAATTAAAAATAAAAGAATTAAATGAATTATGAAGTCATGTGTGTCAGAATTATAAGAGACCTTATGGATTATTTGTTCAACCTCCTTATAAAGTTCAGGAAACAGGCACTGAGAGAGAAAGCGACTTACCTAAGCTTATACATAAATTACTCACAGGTTACACATTTCCAGAGCCAGTGTCTTTTCAACTACATAATCTGCCTTTGAGGGCATGAGGCTCAAAAAGAGGGGCTCCTTTAGGTTTGAATATGCCTCAAAACACTGGAGTCACCAGTGGTAGGTAGTAGCTCCTAGGATCAAGCCTTGGGCTGACCTGTGGCAGGAACACAAACAAGTCCCAGCCTGGAGGGCAGTGCTCTCCTAGCATAACCGAGCCTGACCTTGTAGCCCTCCCTAATTCCTTCCTAAGTAGCTAATGGGATGTGGGAGATGCAGCAAGTGTTTCCAAAACAAGAACATCTGCATACATGTTAACCTAACCTTGTTTTAATGAGACTATAGAATAAGGCATTGGCTTGCAGGCTGGGTCTTTTGTGTCCTCATCCAGGCGTGGGAAATCCCAGCCCCAGCTGTCTGTATTCTCGTCTCTGTCTTTCCTTCAATCCTTCACTGTCCCTCCTCAGGTTCACTCTTGGCTGTGCTGGCACAGCACAACCAGTAGCACACCAACTCTCCTAAATTCCCCCAAGCTCCCAGGGAAAGTATTCTGTTTCCTTCCTCTCCCCAGGCAGGATAGAGTTAGACAGAATCCACTATTGGACTGTATTTCTCTCTGCCATATAAGTTTGAACAAGTTCCTTCTCCAAATTCGATTTTTTAATTCATTAAATGGAGGCAGAAATCCTTGGCATAATTTCCAGCCCAGCTCTGTCTCCTGGGTGCCAGATCCATCTATTCATCTGCACATGGATATCTCATAGGCACCTCCAATTCCACATGTCTAATATGAATTTATTGTCTTCCCTCCCAAGCCCGTTTCTCTTCCTGTATTTTATTTTGGAAAATAGCAGAATGCGGGATCTTGGTTCTTGAGTTTGGTTAAGAAATAATTCAGTGCTCACTTCAGTAGAACATAAACTAAAATTGGAATGTTAGAGAAGACTAGCACAGCCCCTGTGCAAGGATGACATGCAAATTTGTGAAGCTTTTTTTTTTTTTTTAATAATTCAGAACCAAGAGCTCTAATGCAAGAAGTTTATTTAGAAAGTCACAGAGTAGAAGAAGGGAACCAACTAGGCTACATGGGCTCAGGAAACAAGTTATAGAGCAGCAGTTTTCAACCTGTGGGTCGCGACCCCTTGGGGGTCGAACGACCCTTTCACAGGGGTCGCCTAAGACCATCGGAAAATGCAGATATTTAAATCACGATGCATAACAGTAGCAAAATTTCATGGTTGGGGGTCACCACCACATGAGGAACTGTATGCAAGGATCGCGGCCTTAGGAAGGTTGAGAACCACTGTTATAGAGGCAAAAGAAGGGCCTTTGGAGCTTAGAAGAAAGAAAACAAAAGTATATGCCTGAGAAAGAAGGTGCAGGCATGAGAGAGAGATAAAAGGGGGAGGGGGATAGAGGGAATGGGTCCTATATCTTAAGGGTTTTTTATTCTGTTTTCTAAAGGTTGAGGTTTTAGAGGTGACCTCAGGGGAGAATCTCAATAGAATATTCATCAGCTTTCCAGGGTATCACTACTGATTGGTCAGCAGTAGGTTAGGGGGTCACTAGTCATTGCATCTGGTACTTATGTCAGCTATGGTCTTGCTTCATCCAGATTTGCTGCTTTTCTGGAGCTGGAGCTGAAACACAACTGAGGCCCAGATGTTCTCTCTAGTTTCACTAACACTCTGTCTCTGTGGCCAAAAGACCCAAGGTTTTGTTTCTAAGATTATTTGATTCTGGTCAGAAACTCGTTGTCCTGAAGGCTTAATGCTTAAGGGAGTGGTGATGCAAGGGCTTCTTAGGGAGTCCTATGAAGTTATTTTCTGACCCTTTGTTTGTCCTCTAAGAGGATCTAAACCACATGGCTAACGATGCGCTAGGGGAGGAAAGGTCCTAGTCTATAATAGTTGTTTTTCTAGTTCTTCCCATTTTGCTAGGCACCTAGGACATTATGCCCAGGTGACATTCTGTATCTGGCCTATATATAGTTCCTGCTCTGCTCATTCCTGTCTAACTGCTTACTCCATCAGTGAAACCAGAATTCAGGATGTCATTCTCCATATTTCTTCTGTTTAACCCCTTACTAATTAGTTGGTAGGTCTTGCTGAATAGGTGGTAGGTAGGAGGAAACATAAAATAAATCAAATTGTCCTCAAGAAGCTTATCCTTGAGAGAGGGTTTGAGGAACATTAATCAGGTGGGAGTGAGGGTCACCATTAGCAAAGGATGGCTAGGGGACCGTGGGAGTTGAGGTGAAAGGGAAATTAGTTTTATCGGGACCTTGGCAGAGAAGAGGTGGCATTTGATCTGGACCTAGAGGGCAGTGTAGGATTTGGACATGCTGGGAAAAGGAATTCCAGACATAAAGGCACAGTGGGGGAAAGACCCAGGGATGTTCAAAGGGAAGCTGATCCTTCTGGGAGAGGGAAGAAGGGTGGTAGTGGGAGACAGAAGAGGAGAGAAAGGCTGCTGTGGGCTTAGGGAAGGCTTTGACCTTCTTGAACAGGCCTCCTAACTGCAGAACCCAGGGCCAGAGCGGCCACATGAGAAATAGGGCATAGAAATTTTCCAGGGTATCATTTCCACTCTTTGGGCTGTTTGTATGGAAAATCATAAATAAGTAATAAGTAATTATATAATAAGGAAGTCTGTGTTTCATGTATTCACATCTGTAAACCTACTTTTGCCTCACTCTATATGAGACTCAGTGAGCACTACTTTGTGACAGCCTCCTGGTCATGTGGTGAGCAAGACAGCCCCTGCCCCCATAGATAGTCTAGTGGTACAGACAGACAATTACACATTTTCTTAAAGGCAGCCTTCCTCCTTGTATAAGCTTCAGGCCCCATGGAACTTGTATGAGCCTGGAGCTATGAGATCGAGCAGCAATTTTCAGCTGCTCTGCAGCAAGAATTTTTAAAATATGCAATATCTGACTATTTAGTCAGGGGCACTGACTTCTTTTCCCTTACACTGTTTCTCATAAAACAAATGACAGCAGCCAACACAACAAGAGCTGTCTGGTGTGAAAGAATTGAAACTATACCTATGTTTTTTTT
>JAAGEH010000005.1:37363579-37389394 GCA_011751065.1 Lasiurus cinereus | reverse complement strand
AGTTTATTCTGTTGATCAAATTTTTAATTCACTTAATTTTTAGATTCTCTTGTTGATAGATATGAATTTGTTATTCATAATTTGTTGGCTTTTACCTTTTTCTTCTTCCTCTTCTAAAAGAGTACCTTTCAGCATTTCATATAATACTGGTTTGGTATTGATGAACTCCTTTAGCTTTTTCTTCTCAGTGAAGCTCTTTATCTGCCCTTCAATTCTGAATGATAGCTTTGCTGGATAGATTATTCTTGGTTGTAGGTTCTTGCTATTCATCACATTGAATATTTCTTGCCACTCCCGTCTGGTCTGCATCGTTTCTGTTGAGAAATCAGCTGATAGTCATATGGGTGCTCCCTTTTAGGTAATGAACTGTTTTTCTCTTGCTGCTTTTAATATTCTCTCTTAGTCTTTTGCTCTTGGTATTTTAATTATGATGTGTCTTGGTGTGGTCCTCTTTGGATTCCTTTTATTTGGGGTTCTGTGTGCTTCCTGGACTTGTAAGTCTATTTCTTTTACCAGATGTGGGAAGTTTTCAGTCATTATTTCTTGAAATAGGTTTTCAGTATCTTGCTCTCTCTTTTCTTCTGGCACCCCCACAATTCTGATGTTGGTACGCTTGAAGGCTCCTTACATTATGTTCACATTTTTGGATTCTTTTCTCTTCTTGCTTTTCCAGTTGAATGTTTTCTGCTTCTTTATATTTCAAATTTTTGACTTGATTCTTGCCATCCTCTAGTCTGCTGTTAGGACTCTGTATAATATTTTTTATTTCAGTCAGTGTCTCTAGTATGTCCTTTTTCATCTCCTCTTGGGTCTCACTAAATTTATCCAACTTTTCTAGCATATTCTTGAAAAACCTTATAAGCGTGGTTTTGAACTCTATATCCAGTCGTTTTTTTCCCTCCATTTCTTTTGTTTGTGATCCCTTCTCTTGTCTCGGCATTTTCACTGTGCTAGGGAAACTTCTGTGTTGAATTCAGCTTTATGATACCAGACTTGCAAAACCGAAGAAGCCTCTGTTGAGCTTGGGATGGGTGGAGTCTCAGGGCTTAAGGGACTGCCTTGCCTTCCAGTCAGCCCCGCCCTCCACGGCCCCCGAGTCTCACGTGACTGGGTAATGGCTGGAGCGGTCCTTGTGCCTGAGTGCCCGCAGTGCCTCTAGACCGCTGCCCCTCTGGCTCCACTGCACACCAGGACCACACGATACTAGGTCCCCAAGGTTTCGCCCAAAACAGGGGCTTAGTGGAGTCAGAAGTGGCACAGTTGAGAGGGTCTGTCTCCCGCCCACTCGCGAAAGCCAGCGGCACAATCAGCAATCTGTCCTGTGCGCAGTGCCGTGCGCACCACCAGGCCTTTGATCTTTTGCGACTCCCCTAAATTTCCATGCACTTCTCCCTTTTCACAGTCCAAACTCCCCCCTTATGAGTTTTGGCTGGATCTGGGGTTTAGTGTTGTAGGATAAGGAGGGTTCAATGCCTTTGAGAGTCTCCATCTCCCTCCCGTCAGAGAAAACCAGCCAGGCACTCCGGCACCCGCTCTCTCCACGTGCGCGTCTCCGTACCTCAGCTTTTTGCAGCTCCTCTGGTTCTCCAAGAGCCCCTCTCTTTCCCTCTAGTTGTAGAACTTCCACTCAGCCAGCTTTCCTATGGTTCTGGATGATGTCCGTTCTGTCTTTTAGTTGTAGTTTTGAAATTGTTGTGCGAGGCAGCAGTGTAGGTGTTTACCTATGCGGCCATCTTGGATTCTCCCACCAAAGTTTTTTTTTTTTAATTTTTTTTTATTGTATTACATGTATACATATCTCCCCATTGCCCCCCTCCCTCCCAGGCATACCCCAACCCCCCAGGGTCTATGTTCATTGGTTATGCTTATATGCATACATACAAGGCCTTTGATTGATCTCTTATCTACCCCACCTCTCCTTAATCTTCCTGCTATAATTTGATAGTCTGTTTGTTGCTTTACTGCCGCTGTATCTATCCTTTTGTTCATCAGTTTACAATGTTCTTTATTATCCACAAATGAGTGAGATCATGTGGTGCTTCTCCTTCATAGACTGGCTTATTTCACTAAGCATAACGCTCTCCAGTTCCATCCAGGTTGCTGCAAATAGTAAGAGTTCCTTCTTTTTAATGGCAGCATAGAATTTCATTGTGTAGATGTACCACAGTTTTCTGATCCACTCATCTGCCGACGGGCACCTAGGCTGTTTCCAAATTGTAGCTATTGTAAATTGTGCTGCTATGAACATAGGGGTGCATTAATCCTTTCTGATTGGTGTTTGTGATTTCTTAGGATAAATTCCTAAGAGTGGGATTACAGGGTCAAATGGGAGATCCATTTTTAGTTTTTGGAGGAAACTCCATACTGTTCTCCACAGTGGCTGCACCAGTCTGCATTCCCACCAACAGTGCACAAGGGTTCCTTTTTCTCCACATCCTTGCCAACACTTGTCGTTTGTTGATTTGTTGATGATTGCCATTCTGAGCGGTACAAGATGGTATTGCATTGTCATTTTGATTTGCATCTCTTGGTTGATTAGTGACTTTGAACATGTTTTCATGTGTCTCTTGGCCTTCCTTCTGTCATCTTTCAAAAAGGTTCTATCTAGGTCTATTGCCCATTTTTTTATTGGATTGCTTATCTTCCTTTTATTAAGTTGTATAAGTTGGCTGTAGATTTTGGAGATTAAACCTTTATCAGTGATAGCATTTGCAAATATGTTCTCCCATGCATTGATCTTTCTTTTGTTTTGTTGATGGTTTCTTTTGCTGTGCAAAAGCTTTTTATTTGGATGTAGTCCCATTTGTTTATTTTTTCTTTAGCTTCAATTGCCTATGGAGCAGTATCAGTGAAGAAGTTCTTTCGGCATACGTCCGAGATTTTGCTGCCTGTGGACTCCTCTAGTATTTTTTATGGTTTCCCTTCTAATGTTTAAGTCCTGTATCCATTTTGAGTTTATTTTTGTATTTTGTGTAAGTTGGTGGTCCAGTTTCATTTTTTTGCATGTATCTGTCCAATTTTCCCAACACCATTTTTTGAAGAGGCTATCTTGGCTCCATTGAATGTTCATGCCTCCTTGTCAAATATTAATTGAGCATACTGGTTTGGGTGGATATCTGGGTTCTCTATTCTATTCCATTGGTCTATATGCCTGTTCTTGTGCCAGTACCAGGCTGTTTTGAGAACAGTTGCTTTGTAATATAGCTTGAAATCTGGTATTGAGATCCCACCTACTTTATTCTTCTTTCTCAGAATAGCAGTAGCTATTCGTGGTCTTGTTTTGTTCCAGATGAATCTATGAAGAATTCTTTCTAAGTCTGTGAAATATGTTGTTGGTATTTTAATGGGTAGTGCATTGAATCTATAGATTGCTTTGGGTAGTATGAACATTTTAATGATGTTGATTCTCCCAATCCATGAGCATGGTATGCTCTTCCATCTGTTAACATCTTCCTCTATCTCTTTTTTTAGTCCTGTAGTTTTCTGTGCATAGGTCTTTTACCTCTTTAGTTAGGTTTATTCCTAGGTATCTTAATTTTTTTGGTGCGATGGTAAATGGGATTGCTTTTTCAGTCTCTCTTTCTGTAATTTTACTATTAGTGTATAGAAATGCCACAGACTTCTTAGCATTAATTTTGTATCCTGCTACATTGCCAAATTCATTAATTAAGTCAATTAGTTTTGGAATGGTGTCCTTTGGGTTTTTTATGTACAGTATCATGTCATCTGCAAATAAGGACAGCTTTACTTCTTTTTTTCCAATTTGGATACCTTTTATTTCTTCTTCTTGTCTGATTGCAATGGCTAATACTTCCAGTACTATGTCGAACAGGAAACGTGAGAGTGGGCATCCCTGCCTTGTTCCCTTTCTTAGGGGTAATGGTTTTAGTTTTTGCCCATTGAGTATGATGTTAGCTGTGGGTTTATCATATATTTCTTTTATGATGTTGAGGTATGCTCCTTCTATTCCCACTTTGCTGAGAGTGTTTATCAAGAAAGGGTGCTGGATTTTGTCAAATGCTTTTTCTGCATCAATTGATATGACTATGTGATTTTTATCTCTCAATTTGTTTACATGATGTATCACGTTTATTGATTTGCGGATATTGAACCATCCCTGCATTCCTGGGATGAATCCTGCTTGGTCATGGTGTCTGATCTTTCTGATGTACTGCTGGATCCGATTTGCTAGAATTTTGTTGAGGATTTTGGCATCTATGTTCATGAGAGATACTGGCCTATAATTCTCTTTCATTGTGTTGTCTTTATCTGGTTTTGGTATTAGGATGATGCTGGCTTCATAGAAGGTGTTTGGAAGTGTTCCTTCTTCTTGAATGTTTTTGAATAGTCTTAGGAGGATAGGTTTTAATTCTTCCTTGAATGTTTGGTAAAACTCTCCTGTGTAGCCATCTGGTCCCGGGCTTTTATTTGCTGGAAGCTTTTTGATGACTGCTTCAATTTCTCCCATAGTTATTGGACTATTGAGATGTTTAGATTCCTCCTCGTTGAGTTTTGGAAGGTTATATTATTCTAGGAAAATGTCCAGTTCTTGCAGGTTGTCCAATTTGTTGGAATAGAGTTGTTCATAGTATTTTTTAACAATCCTTTGTATTTCCGCAGGGTCTGTTGTTATTTCTCCTCTTTCATTTCTGATTTTGTTTATTTGGGTTTTCTCTCTTTGCTTCTTGGTGAGCCTGGCTAGAGGTCCATCAATCTTGTTTATCCTTTCAAAGAACCAGCTCTTGGTTTTGTTGATCTTTTGAATTGTTTCTTTGGTCTCCAAGTTGTTTATCTCCACTCTGATCTTCACTATTTCCTTCCTTCTGCGTATACTGGGCTTGTCTTGTTGTTCTCGTTCTAGTTTTTTGAGTTGTAGGGTTAGGTACTTTATTACCATTGTTTCCTGTTTTGTGCAATAGGCTTGTAGGGCTATGAACTTCCCTCTCAAGACTGCTTTCACTGTGTCCCATAAATTTTGTATTGTTGTGTTGTCATTGTCATTTGTTGCCATGATGTTTTTTATTTCTTCCTTGATCTCTCTGGTTACCCAGTCATTGTTTAATAGCATGCTGTTTAGTCTCCATGCGTTTGATTTCTTTCTATTGTTTTTATTATAGTTGATTTCTAGTTTTATAGCACTGTGGTCTGAGAAAATGCTTGATATGATTTCTATCTTCTTGAATTTGAAGAGATTTTTTTTTGATTAAAAAAGGACTAAACTTTATTGACCAACTGCTTCAGACATTTTGACATAAGTTTAAGCTACCTATTTAGGCAGACTTACACATGTAGCATTTAATCTTCCAAGAACAAAATGGGAGGATGGTACAAATCCAATTAGGACTTTAACTTATGTACAAAGTGGATTTTGATTCCTTTTTCATTCAGCTGCAGTGTCCCTTTTTATATCATGCTAGTGTTGAGACATACTTCACTGACTACCTTGGGAACAGTTCAATATTGACAACTGTCAAACTTAAAAAAATTATCAGCTTTTGGCCCCAGTGTCCAAATGAGCTTTTCATGGAGTGTAGAATCTCAGATGGACAAAACACTTTCTTTTTAAATACTGAAACTTTAATTATTAGTACTATTATTTAAAGATTGTTGCTAAAAAGCTCTGCATCAAATTCAATTCAGGTGGCAAACCCCTCTCCCCCAATTACTCTTCAAAGCCTACTTTCCACTAAGTATCTCTCAACACTGTATGTCTGGGGCTAGATTTCAAAACCCACATAATGAAAAAGTCATTTTTACAAATCTAATCTTGTTGTTTTTTAAGTCAATTAATGTTAAAATTGCATCAACTATTTAATTCATGAGGATCTTTCATATTAAAATTTAACCTTAAGATTCAACCGCCATGTGCTTTTAAAGGAAACATTTTTAGTGAAGTCTGAGCTCACTTTTACATGGTGGCACCTATTGCCGTTAACGTTTGTGATTTTAAATCTTAAACAGCCCTGAATTTTGAAATGTAGCCTAGTTTGGGATTCTGCAACTACAACTATATGGGATGCCTCATATCAAAACTAAGATAAAGTTAACAAGCCTTAACTTCAGAACCTTTAAGCAAGCAATGTCACTTTTGAAACTAACAGGTTTGTGGTGTTTTTTTTTTTTTACTCAACTTCTTTTTTTTATTATAAAAGGTACATTTCTGTTTATATTTAAACAATAAAGAAAAAAAGCATCTACACACTTAAAAAATTAATTCGATATTCCTAATTCTATTTTAACTCATTTTAAAATACTACATACAGAAGCCAGAATGCAGAGTTAAGAATGGAGTAAGGTGGGGAGAAGAAGGGAACCACGAAGAAAAACACTTAGACAATTACTTCTCTGTTGTGGGTAAAGCAACAGGAATCCTGGGAGATACAAGAAATCAGTAACAACTTTGCTCATAACTGATATTTTCCCCTCATGTTTGTTTTTAATAACGTCCATATGGGTGCTCTCTGTATGCTCCCTTCACCGGCCTAGCTGGAGGGGCCTTCAGCGACGGCCTGGTCCCATTCCAGTCATCTTGGCCATATGCTTCATAAGAATATTGAACCTCCCCATGTCCATAGTCATAATATTCTGAGTCCCCTTGGCTCTGGCTGTAATAGCCCTCGTAGCCTTCATAACTCTGCTCTGCATATGTATCATCATATCCATAATCTTCATATGTTTCTGGTGCAGGGGGTGGAGGCAAAGGTATTCTCTGGATGCCTGCTGTCCGTGCCCTTGGTGCTGGAGCACCCCTCACAGTAGGTGGGGGTGGCACTCCTCGAGTCACGGTGGCACCTCTGGTGATGGCTCCTCTCACTGGCGTACCACGCACCAAAGCCCCACGAGGTGGTACAACACCACGGCCCCTGGGGACAGGTGGAGGAGGAGGGGCAGCTCCCCGGCCTCTCACTGGCACCCCACGTCCTCCAGAGGGCTCTGGTACTCCATTCAAATAGGACAGCTCTAAAAACTGCTCCTGACAGATATCATCCATCATATCCGGTACTAGAAACTTCTTGACTTCCTCCATAGCATGTGCCATAAGAGCATAAGCCTCACATGGAGGTCCAAAGACTTCAATGAAGACATGCAGATCCATATTCAAATGAGCATATTTGAGGTCTCCACCTTTGCGCAGCTCTTCTTCCTTGGCTTTGTCTCTCATTGAGCCCTTTCCTAGCACAGAGATCTTTGCACCAGTCTCTTCTTGCAGTCTTTTGATAGTATTCCCTTGTGGTCCAAGGATCTTCCCCACAAAATTGAACTTGGGATACTGCTTGACGGGTATCAGTACCCGCTCCTTCAGCTTCATGTTCTTATGAGAAAATAAATCCAAGTAATTCTCCTCATCGTCCTTCTTTGAAAGCCCTTTCTGAATCTTCTCAATTTCTGCCGTCAGCAACTGCATGGCGTGAGTGAAGGACGGGTCGAGCGAGTCCTTCTCAGCCATGAGTTCGGGCAGGTACTTGTTCTCCGGCTCCATCTTGACGGAGGCAGTGGCTGAGGGGGGCAGCAGTGGGGTCGGCGCTGGACCCTCCACTGTCGCGTCGGACCCGTGGCCGAGGGCGGCAGCAGCGGCGGCGGCTGCGTGGCAGGCGAGGCCCGGGCTGTCCCCCGGGACCCTCCTCCGCCTCCCCGGGACGGGTGAGGCAGCGGTGGCTGCCCAGAAGGCGCCTGACGCACCGAGGGGTGGGCACCCGAGGGGTCCATGGAGCCGCTGCGGCCCGAGGACCAAGGCGGGGTCGTCCCGGCGCTGCATTGGGGAGCATGGGCGATGGAGAAATCGAGAAAGCGACGGGGCGGCGACAGAGGCCTCAGAGGCGGTTGGCGGGGGTGGAAGAGCGGGAGCAAGGCCGACCGAAGCCGACGGGAGCGACCCAGCAGAGGACGAGATTTTTCTTATGACCCAACATATGATCTATCTTTGAAAATGATCCATGTGCACTGGAGAAGAATGTATATTCTGTGGCTTTGGGGTGAAATGTTCTGAAGATGTCAATTAATTCCATCTGGTCTAGTTAGTCATTTAGGATTGATGTTTCTTTCCTGATTTTTTGTTTAGAGGATTTGTCCAGTGGTGACAGTGGGGTATTAAAGTCTCCTACTATGATTGTATTGCTGTCAATCTCTCCCTTAATACCCTCCAGGAATTTTTTTATGTATTTAGATGCTCCTATATTGGGTGCGTATATATTTACAGAGATATATCTTCTTGTTGGATTGTTCTCTTTAGTATTATGAAGTGGCTTTCTTTATCTCTTGTTATGTCCTTCACTTTGAGATCTAATTTGTCAGATATAAGTATTGCAACCCCAGCTTTTTTTTTCATTTCCATTTGCCTGAAATACCATGTTCCATCCCTTCACCCTCAATCTGTGTGCATCTCTTTTCCCTAGGTGGATTTCTTGCAGACAGCAGATATGTGGATCATGTTTTCTTATCCAATAGATTACCCTATGTCTCTTGATTGGAGCATTTAATCCATTTACATTTAAAGTTATTATTAATAGGTATTTATCCGTTGCCATTTTTAGTCTTTAGCCCAGAGTTCCTTCTTGGCTTCCAATTTCTTTTTATTACAGCAGACCCTTTAACATTTCTTGCATTGCTGGTTTGGTGGTAATATATTCCCTTAGTCCTTTTTTTTCTGTGAAGCTTCTGATTTTACCTTCAATTTTGATTGAAAGTCTTGCAGGGTACAGTATTCTTGGGTTGAGACCCTTCCTTTGCATGACTTTGCATATTTCATTCCATTCTCTTCTGGCCTGATGAGTTTCTGTTGAAAAATCAGTAGCTAGTCTTATAGGGGTTCCTTTGTAGGTAACTTTCTGTTTCTCTCTGGCCGCTTTTAAGATTCTTGCTTTGTCGTTGCTGTTTGCCAATTTAAGTATAATGTGCCTTGGTGTCGGTTTTGTGGGGTTCATTTTGCTTGGGACTCTGTGAGCTTCTTGGATTTGTATGGGTTTTTCCTTTCCTATATTGGGGAAATTTTCTGTCATTATTTCTTCAAACAGGTTCTCTAATCCTTGTTCAGTTTCCACTCTTTCTGGAACCCCAATTATGCGGATGTTGTTTTTTTTCGTGTTATCCCAAAGTTCCCTTAGGCTGTCTTCTTGCTTTTTACTTTTTTTTTTTCTAGAAGCTGCTATACTTGGGTATTTTTTCTTACCGTGTATTCTAGCTCACTGATGCGGTCCTCTGCTCCTCTAGTCTACTTTGGATGCTTTCTATTGAGTTCTTTAAAGCCGTCATATCATTTTTTATTTCTTTGTGCATTTCTTCATGCTTCTTCTTCATTTCCTCTTGGCTCTTACTCAGATTGTCGATTTTGTCTTTCATTCTTTTCATCCACCTTATTATCATTTCTCTGAACTTTTTCTCTGGTAGGCTTATTTCTGCTTCTATTTCGTTTACTTCCTTTTCTGGTGATACCTGCCTATCTGTCGTATGCGGGCTGTTTCTTTTTCTGCCCATGGTTTTTCTTCTCTGGTGTCTGGTTATGTAGTTCTCTCTCCTACATTGATTCAAAGGCACAAACTACAACACGACCTGGTACAGCACACAAGGCACTGAACAGAAATGTATTCACGATGTTAATAATCACCAATAAGGTGACCACCAATGAAAGACAAATTAGGGGTAAGTAGAGAAAGAGGAAGAGGAAAATGAGGGAAACAGAAAGGAAAGAAGTGCCAAAATCAGATTGGGAGAGGGAGAAAAAAATAAGTAACTAAATGAACAAAAAATAAAATAAAATAAAATAAAAAAAGGAGAAGAAGAAAAAGAAAAGAGAAAGAGAAATGAAGTCAGAGAGGAAAGAAAGCGGATAAGAGAGAAAAGGGGAACAAAATATAGATGTCAGGAGAAAACTCCAATAGAACAGTCACTAATCCCCATAAAGGCCAGCAACCAGTACCTAGAGATTAATACAACCTGCAGATAACAACTGTTATCGAGGGAGGCGAGGGAAAAGAGAGGTGGAAAACAAAAGCAAGTAAAAAGCAAAATAAAACAAGTAGAATAAGCTAAAACAATCTCACCAAAAAGTTCAAAAATCAATATAATCACTGTTCAGGCAAATAGCAACAAAAGGACATAGAGAAAAAACAACTTTTTGGCTAGTGAAGACAAGAAGAGAGAGGTTTGTATGGACTTGGAGTAGGGGATTTGAAACTAGATATATAAGTGGGGTGAAATTTTAACCAGGTAAAGAGAAAGAATAGGGAGAATCTAAAGTTGGAAAAGGGAAAGAGAAACAAGACAACAAAATGGGGAAAGTTAGGAGGAAAGTTTTGGCATAAAGGTAGAGTTGAGTTGGAGTAAAATTATGCTAAAGGAAAGATGAAAATATAATGTAAATCTCTAATCCCGACGAAAAATAAAGAGAAAACAAAATGACACTTGTTTTTATTTCCCAAAAGGTAAAATACTAGTAGTAATAATACTAGTTGAAAACAAAAATGTTATAATTAAAAAGGTAAAATCATTTGAGGTGGAAAGAAAAAAAATAGTCTTTTAATTAAAATATGTAAAAATGAAAAATAAAAAAAATTAAAAAAAGAACAAAGGGAAAAAAAAAATAGAATGGTCCTTCACTTCCACTATTATTCTGCTTGGCACTCCTGTTTCCCAGTAGGGAAGGTATTACAGTTCCCTGTGTTGCACTGTTGATGTTTTAATGTCTTTATTCTTTTGTGGTTATGAGAGAGATAATTTGTGCGTCATCCACTGGGTGGCAGTGTTTTGAAATTGATCTCTGAGACAAAGCACAGGACCTCTCTAGGCTGTGCTCAGATCCTGCTACTCTGTGGTTCTCAAAACCGGTTTGTGAGGATTTTGCAGCTGGGACACTGTTAACTCCCAGGCTGTCCCTCTGCCTCAGATGAAAACGAGTTATTTTCCCGAGCTCCCCTCTGTCAACAGCTCGGAGAGTTTGCTTCCACACTTAGGAATCACACCCTGCCCATCTCCGCGTACCTCTCCAGAGGCAGCTTTTCCACAGCCCGGCTCCCACAGTGTGCACATCTCTGTTCTGCGGGACAGGAGACCTCACCTTATCCCAGGCAACATCTGACCTTTCCGTGTGCCATGTAGATCTCTGAATCCGCCGCCTGCATGTCTGTGCTGATTGGAGAGCGGTGTTCTGCGTCCCCGGCTGTTAGGTGGGTGCCTCAGCCACAGCCTTCAGACCGCTGCAGACATCCACCTCCCTCTGCAAGATGGCCTCGTCTCCGCGTTCCCGCTGGTGGCTCCGGCCGACAAAAACCTCGAGGCAGTGGGGCTGCCTGGCCAGGAGAGCCCCGTCCAGCAGTTACCTGCCTTCTTTTGGAGGATAACTGACTCTTAACTTGCCAACAAACACTCCCCGTGCGACTCTCAGCTGCTCTCTCTCCCTCTGCCCAGCGACAAAGCTCCAGATGCGTTGGTCTATTCCGCCGCCATTTCCGGGCTGCGTGATGCCTGTTTTTCTTTCATATGTGGGCTGTTTCTTTGTGTGCCCATTGTCTCTCTTCTCTGGGTGTCTGGTTATGTAGTTCTTTCTCTCCTTATCCCAGGCTAAATCTGACCTTTCTGTGTGTCGTGTGGAGCTTTGCCGAATCCCAGTGTTTGCGCCAATTGGGAGGCAGTGTTCTGGAACTCAAAGCTGTTTGGTGGGTGCAGCAGCTATAGATTTTCAGGCTTCCATAAACATTCACTTTCTCCTTCAAGATGGCATGGTCTCTGCATCCAAGCTGACGGCTCAGGCATGGAACCCAGCAGCAGTGGGGGCTGCCCAGTCAGGGGAGCCCCATCCAGCAGTCTCCCACACTCTCCTGGAGAATAGTATCCCTTACATCACCAACAAACACTCCCTGTGTGACCCTCAGCTGTTCTCTTTGTCTGCTCAGGGAGAAGGCTCAGGACAAGTTGGTCTATTCCGCCGCCATTTTTCTCTCCTCCTTGATTGACTCTTGACTTTCAACTCCATAGCCACGTCTATTTTAAATATTATTGGTGTATCCAAAGGTGGTGTAGACATGACTTTATTTATATTGAGAAGTTCTGGGAAGAGCAGGACAGGCTTCCCACGCTGGTCAGCAAAGGGCTTGAGAGAGATAATCTTCTCTTTTATGATCAGTGTTTCATGTGTGTATATCTTATTTAAAGCATCCTCTTCTGTGAAGTTTTAAAAAGATATCCCCTATATTTTCTTTTAAACTTTGGATGCTTTGCCGTCACATTCATAGGTCTTGAATTTACCAGGAATTAATTTTGTGATTATGGGAGATAAGGGCCTGGTTATTTCCCCCCCATATAGATAACCAACTACATCAACACCATTCACCAACGAGGCCATTCTCTCTTCTCGGTTATGTAAAGCTGGTGATATAGGGTGGGACAGGGTATTTAGATAGAAGAATAGGGAAGCCCTCTCTGATGAAGGGACATTTCAGCAGAGAGCTGAATGTCATGAGAGATGCTCATCTGGGGGGTGCTTCTGCTAGGCAGAGGGAGAAAGAAGTGCAAATGCCCTGAAGTGGAGTGGCTCAGTGTAGGAGGAGCAGCCGGGAGGTCAGTGCAGGGGACTGGGCTAGGAGGCTGGGATGCGAGGCAGCATTGGCCATTGGCGTGCATGCATTGCAGCGACACTGACTCCCAATTTCTTTAGGTCTAATTTTCAGGCCTGATTATTAAGAAACTTGCAGGACATAGCAAGTAGGGCCTTTGAACTTTGCTCTAAATGTGATTGCAGCCATTAGAGGGCTTGGAGCAGGGAATGACACATGCAGATTCATGTTCCACAGTGATCCCACTGCCTGCTGCATGGAGACTGAACTGTAAGGCAGCTAGAAGTCAGCTAGAAGGTGAGAGGTTAGGGTGGTTTGGATCTAGGCACAGGGAGAGAAGTTGTAAGATTCAGAGAACATTTCAAAGGTTGAGTCACAAGAATTTGCTGATGGATTAGATGTGACGAGAGAAATAAACTAAGATTTCCTCACCATTTTTTACATTCTCTTTTTCTGAAACTCCAACTGGGTGTTTATCCGATCATCTTAATCCATCGGATATATATAAATTCAAGATATATATATATATATATAATGTATTTTCTGGTGTATAGGATGACTTTTTAACCCAGGAAAATCTTCTCAAAAGTCGGGGGTCGTCTTATACACCGGGTGTCATCTTATAGGGCGAGTATATCCCAAACTCTATATTTTAACTAGAAAAGTTGGGGGTTATCTTATATACCCAGTCATCTTATTCACCAGAAAATACAGTATATATATATATTTTTTTTCAGGTTTTTTTTCTTTTTTTGTGTGTGTGATTTTTGCCATAAACATCTATATCACAGGTTGAAAACACTGAGAAAACCGAACAGATAAGGCCATGATGGTTGGAAAAAAACCCAAGTTACCGACTCCGCTTGGGCGGCACTCACAAATCGCACAATAGTCATGTGGGGGGCGGGCACACGGCAGGGAGAAGCATGGAGGTTCCATTACAAACCAGCCAGCGGCGGGATTGGTGGGGGAAATAGGGGGTGGTGGTCTTGGATCTGAGCGAGTGGAGCCCAGGCCTTGAGGGCAGGCTACTTCTGGGCCCTGCTGCCCGCAGCAGGCCCCTCTAGGCTCCGGCACCAGGCCCAGCCCACTGCTCTTTGGAAGCTGGGGGCAGTGACCCCTGCAGCCTTCCCTAGAGCCAGGCTGCCTTCCCCAGAGCTAGGCCGGGCAGTGCCCCCCTCTAGGGCTGTAGGGTAAGGGAGAACCCAGCTCTGGAGAAGATGCGACACCCACGGCTTTAATTGCACTTATACCAAGGAGGAGGGAGCGGTGGGGTTGCTGGGGAAGAGGTCCCAGGGCTGCTGCTGACAGTGGGGGGATTCCTAGGTGATGCCCACCTGGGGCTCAAGGATGGGCCCAGGACAGGCTGTGCAAAGCCAGCGAGCTGAATAAGTTAACGGGAGGGGGCCTGCCTGTCTGCCCCCTGAGGAAAGCGGGGAGAGGCTGCTGCCTTCCGGGTCAAGGGGCCAGGCTGCTGCCCCAAGGGCACCTGGGCACAGCGGCGGGTTCCTTAAGGCACATCTTTTGTGTCAGTTTGCAGCTGTGGCTTTACCCGGCTCTGTGACTGCCGGGGGTAAGGACCCCCTTGACTTCCCTGTCTGGGAGGCCCCCTCCCCGCCCTGGCAAAGGCTGGAGTGGGGACAGCGAAGCCACAGGAACTGTGAAGGACCCTGGAGTGGACGGGTGGAGGGGGCGGGCGGGGCGGGACGGGAGGCGGCGGGCTTAGCTGGAAGGCAGCGCCTGCACGAAGAGGCCGCGTGTGTCTGTCCGAGCAAGCTTGGTCGGAGGCTCCAGAGCCTCAGGGCCCAGCGCAGGAGAGGGAGACTCGCTGCCCGCTGCCAGCGAGATGTCCTGTGGCAGCTCAACCTCACTCTCTTCCTCCTCTTCCTCCTCCTCATCTTTATCTGGATCTAGGGGGATCAGCGAGGTGGCCAGGTTGGCGAACTCACCCATGATGGCGATGGGGGTCTCTCCTTTGGCCTGAGCCACTCGGTGCTCGATCAGGTAGTACATGTACTCATCGTAGAGCAGCCGGATGAGGTAGAAGGAGCCAAAGCTGGCCACGCTGCGCAGGGTCAGGTCCCTGATCACCATGGAGCTGTAAAAGAACCACTTGAGGAGGAAGAGCTTGGCGGCCTTGGGAAAGCCGGTGAGGCCCTGGTAAGGCTTGAGCACCTGACTCACGACGTCATCCAGCCAGGCCGCCCACTGCTCCAATGAGTTCTGCTGCTGCAGCGTCACCTTGAAGTCCTGCTCCAGCCGCTGCACTACTCGGTCCTCACAGCGGCACACCCACAAGGCCTGCTCCTGCACGTTGGCAAAGTCCACTCGGTTGAGGTCGCTCAGCATCTGATTGATCTGCGCCGAGTTCTGCAGCACAGCGCGTGCCGCCTGCGCCAAGTGGTTAAGTGATGTGTACCGCCGCAGCGTCTGTGCAAAGGCGCCAGCGGCTGCCACCTTCACCCGCAGCATCTCCTCAGGGATGTTTTCACCATGGCATGAGTGAGCCAGCTTTCCAGGCTCTTGGCAAAGTTCCGGATTGCTTGGGTCAAGGCACTGGGAATAGGCCGCAGCACATCAGGGATAAGGATTTCCACCAGGCCCTGGTATAGCACGTTGTCACAGTGCTTGGTCCACTGCAGCACTGGCTCGAACTTGGACAGCAGCACCAAGCTGGCCTTGGGCAGCCGTTTCTCAGCCTCGTCCAGTGGTGGTGCCTCACTGGGCTGGTTGAGGTTGTACCCCCAGAAGGTTTTCCACAGCGTCTCCACCAGGGTGAACTGCAGGTTCACCATGACATCAACGATGGCCTCACAGTGTTCCCAGTATAGGACCTGGAAGGCCTTGATGTCCCCAGGCCCAATGCCCTTGGGCAGCACTTTGCCCTGGATGTCGAGCTCTGAGAAGTCAGGAAGGCTCCTTGAGGCATCCAGGAACTGCTGGTACTGCTGGACCTGGGCGCTGATGTCTGACAGCCCGGTGGCCTGCTGTGGCCCCACGGCCACACCGTTGGTCATGCCCTCCATCTTCTGGATGGGTTTGAGCCTCTGTTTTTGTGAGAAGGGCTGGCCTCGCATAGCCATATGCTGTTGATCCTCCATCAGCCGCCGCAGAGGCGAGCTGGCCTTGATGCGCAGGCCGTAGTAGTGGTACTTGGAGTTGCCCCTGGTGCCCAGACGGCGGGTGCACAAGCCCATGAAGACAGAGCGGATGAGTTTGCCAAAGGGGGCAGCATTGACGGGCTCCAACTTCTGCTCCTGGCAGTGCAGTAGGTAGTGGCAGTAGAGGGTGCTCCGTGGCAGACTGACGCCCTCAGCCGTCTCGTAGTTGTCCAGGAGCCACTGGACAGTGGCTGGTGAGGCACGGGTGGTATGGGAGTAGGACTGGCTGGCACTGCCCAGCATGTAGCCACCTTGGATCACGTAGGTGCCTGCTTCGCTGCTGCTGCCACTGCTGCCTCCACCACTGCCCCCACCACCGGCTCCACTGCCACCACTGCCACCGTTGCTGCTGTTGCTGGCCCCGCCCCCGCTGTTGGTGGGGCTGGCGACAACCTGGCTGCCAGACACATACATGGGCACGGAGCCACTGCTGGCCACTGCCTGGGAGGTGGCAGGCGTGCTGACCTGGGCAGCCGTGCCTGCAGCCTCATAGTAGCTGGTGCCTGCTGTTTGAGTGTACAGCGGTGTCTCGGGGTAGGGGTAAGTGCCGGAACGGATGGCACTGGTCGTGTAGCTGGCATCACCGCCCTCCACATACTGCACTTGGCTGGAGTACACATGTGGGACAGGAACCTGCTGGAGCTGCTGCACCTCTTGAGCCACATGAACTGGCTGGAGACCCTGCACAGTGAGTGGCTGCACTGGGCTGGCTTTGGGTGCCTGCGGAGTGGCCTGGACCACAGACCTCTCTTGGGTGACAGGAACACTGCTGGATGCCGTGGAGCTGCAGCTGCTGTGGCACCGTGCCCGTGGAGGCCCCAGCCGTCTTGCTGGAGGAGCTGTTGGTCTGCACTGGTGACCGCTGCTGGGGCACAGGGATGTTGGTGAGCTGGAGGGGTGACATGTGGCCTGGCTTGGTCTGCACACTTGTCTGGACTAGCAGCCGCTGCTGGGTTCCTTGCACCTGCTGAACCACCTGAGTGGGGACACCAGTCTGGCTGGCTGTAGAGCCTGGACTGGCCTCCGACAGTCTCACTGGCCCGCATGGCACCTTCAGAGACGGTGACCACGATGTACTGCTGGGACAGGGAGGACGGGGCAGGTGTGCCGGCTGGCTGTGAGGGCGTGGGGGCAGCAGGGAGCTCCGTCACATACTGCTTCTGGCTGCCCGGTGGCTGTGCCTGGGGCTCTGCAGCTCGGTGACGTACTGAGGCTGGGGGGTGGCGGCAGTGGCAGGTGGCTGGCGGGGCTGGGGTGCTGCTGATGGCGGTGGCTGGGACTGGGCCTGTGGCGGCTGGGAGGGTTGCGGGGTTGCCTGTAGCTCAGTAACGTACGCCTGTGTTGCCATGCCAACAGTGGGGAAAATGATAATAAATAAGGCTTTTTTTTTCTTCCTTGGCTTCTCCCCACTTCGGTCCGCAGAAGGGCTTTCCAGAGGTCTCGGAGGCGATGTTGGGAGGGGGACAGAAAGTGCCGGGGTCCCCGGGCCGGTCCGGGATCGGGGTGGGGGTGGGGGTCGGCCGGGCGGTTGTTGTTGTTGACTCGCGTTGCCGGGTTGCTTGGTCGCCACGACTACGGTGGCTATGGCGCCTCCGTTTCCCTCACCGGGGCAACTCCAGTATATATATTTTTAATCCTCACTTGAGGATATGTTTCCATTAATTTTTTAGAGAGAGGAAGAGAGAGAGAGAGAGAGAGAGAGAGAGAGAGAGAGAGAGAGAGAGAGAGAGAAGCATTGATGTGAGAAAGAAACCTTGACCAGTTGCCTCTGGTATACATTCTGAAGCCCTGATCGGGGATCAAAATCTCAACCTAGGTATGCGCCTTGACTGGGAATCAAACCCTCACCTTGCCAGGGCTCCATGTGCTATTTAAATAATCTTTTATACCTTTGATCTCTTCATGCCCTGGTGCATTCTTTCTAATTCCCTCTCTGCCTGTGACCAAGGTAGAGATTTTTGTGAGTATTTAAATTTAATGAACTATATTTCCAAGATTAAACATTTTCCTCATGTCTACCTGTTGTTTTGTTTCTTTTGAAAAGGATATTGAGAGGTCAGTGTTGACCTCTCTAGACTGATCCTCTATGGGTGGTCCTCCCATAAAAGGACTGGGTTTCCTCCAGGGACCCACGGGCCAGTGCTGCCCCAACCACAGGTACCTGTCACTAGGTTGCTTGCTAGTTCATATGCTTGCAATCACCCAGCTTGGCCCCCAGCCTTGTTCACATCCAGGAGTATTGGTGTACCTCCCCATAAGAACACTGATGCCAGGTTCTCCCCCATCATTCTGCTGTCGCAGTCCCTTGTTGTTCCAGAAAGAAGCTGATGTATGAATACCTAGTCAGTAGTTTCAAGCCCCTCGGTCTGAGAGCACTGTCCCTTTGATGTCTGATGTCTGGCTGCTGTACCTCTGTGTGCTGCCCTAGGAGAAAAGGGTCATGGGGAACTTCACATGCCTTCTTGTTCTTCTCTGTGAGCTCCCAGTGGGTGCTGATTTCTGGGCCTCTGCATGTGTTGCTTGGCCATTGCCCTAGTTTGCAGGGCAGACATTATGCCTTCATTTCTCTCTGGAACATCCTCACCGTACTTCTGTATATCTATTATGATACTTTTGAAAATTAATGTCATCTGGATGCTTCATGTTCAGATTGCGAATGTTTTTGTCTGTATGCTTAGCACTTGATTTCTTCATGTGTTTTGTAATTTTGAATATGCAGGTTCATTCTGAACGGATGATTTTGGATTTTTTCTTCCTGTATACCAACTCCACCTGGTTGGGGTTGCTCCTCTTGGCCCCCTGAACCTCGTCTGGAGACAGTCTTTATGCTGTTGGCTGGTGGCTGATGATTGGAGATAATATATCTCTTGGTTTCCCTTTTTTATATTTTTCCTGCTTTTGCAATGTGTTTGGAGCAGCTGGGGTGCAACAAAACTAGACCCACTGTGCTATCCTCACCTAACAGTCTTTTAATCCACCATAGCACTTAACTCTCAAACTGTGGCTCTGAAACCTCATTGATAAGGCTTCTTCCAGCGTAACCAAGTCCTCTGGTGGCATGTAGGAGTATGGCTGGCAAAGAGCCACCCAAAAGACCAGAGGATATGGATCCCTTGTCTTCTTTTGTGGACTCAGAGCTGGAAGCAATCTGAGACCATGAGACCAACCTCCACACAGTACAGTGTCTCATCTCCGACACACCCAGAAGATGGTCAAGGTCAGTTTGTTAGTTCCCTTGTCCAGCAACTTACTCCATGGCTGGACAGCTGTTTTTAAGGAGCCTTTCTTGTATTGAGCAGTTAAGTTTTTTCCTGTAGCTCTCACCCATGGGTCCCCTCCCTATTTCTCTCAGTTGTTTGAAGGCAGCATTAGACTTCTCTTCTCCTGGCTCCCTCATTCCGCCTCCCCATCCAGTCAGCTGCTTTGTTCTGCATGAACTCTGGGATATCACGAGTACTTTGTAAACACGGTCTTATTTTGACCAGGGTGGAGACAGACTCCATTTGGTTCCTGAGGGGGTGCTGCCTCCTCACGTCTCTAAGCGGAAGAGGAACCATTCCCTTTGCATCTGACCTCAGCTTAAGAATCTCCGTGGTAGCTGCAGGTGTGGCATGTTTCACACTGAAGCATCTCCCTCTAGTGGCTACCAGGGTGTATTTCAAGATGTTTTTCTCCCTTCCCTAGCTCTTTGCTCCAGAATTTTGTTACAGCTCAAGAAGGTCACCCCAATAAATTAAAAAAGAAAAAAAGAAAATCCACTGAGAAGTGGGTGGGAGAGCTGTAAATTGCAAAGCTCCCCATCTGCCTTTCTGATTAAAATGAATTGATTTTGCAGTGGTGACTGGTGAGCGAGCGCGAGCACGAGCGCGAGCGTGAAACAAGCTTGGCTCCAATTTCCATGTTTGTCATATTTTCCAAGCTAAAATTTGCAAATGGTTATACACATGTTAATTCGTCTTATTCAAAGAAATTCCAGGATAGTTGTTCTTTTAGGTGGTTCCCTTATTAACGGGCTCCTTTCATGATTTTCTCTATCCATCTCTACTTGCTGTTTGAGTGGAGTTCTTATAGTTGCAGTAGACAGACTTTTTCAGACCAGGGGAGGGAAGTTAAGGAGGAAGTGGCGCAACCCGGAGAAAGAAGGTCCACAGAGGTCACACTAGAGCAGGAACCCCAGATCTTTGGGTTGTCCCAAATAAGGTACCTGCCTTCTCTCTGCAAGTCTCCAGTCTCTGCCTGCTGCTGACCAGCTCCCTTGCCTGGAATTTCCACTTGCCTTTTCTCTCCATCACAGAATCTTCTGATTCATAATTTTGCTTTATACTTAGCTCATTGTGATCCCTCCAGCATCTCTCAACTCTCTTCACCTCAAGACATATCAGTGTTGGTACCAGCCACCAACTGACTTATTTGTTGTGTGTGGCATTTCCCAGTTCTGTTTCCTGAGACAGAGACCTAGATAATGAACACCACCCCCCACCTCCTTTTTAAAAAAACATTAGGCCACATCAACAGTGTCTGGCCAGCCAGTGAATTGTCCATTTGGGGGTCTGCTTCCTGTTGCAATCATGTGGTCAGGGAGTGTGATACACACAGAACGGCCTGGGATGCCTTTGAAGTGCAGGCCTAGGGCAGGCAGCTCCCTTTGGAAGGGCAGGTGAGTGTGGCTCACTATAGGGCTGTCCCATTGGAAGCTCATGGGTAGCGGCTATGATTGGAGCCCTGTGGGAGCTGGGAGCTTTGGCCTGCACTGCAGGGGGCTGGCAGCTCCCACAGAATGGAAGCTTCAGGACATCTCTTGGTGGGATCCATCCTCTCCATCTGTCTGCTCTTTCCCTTTCTCATTGTGTGGCCAGTGTTGGGGGCAGGGGTGGAGGAACACAGATAACGGTGTGTGTATCCCTAGGGTGGCACCACTAGGAATCACCTTGTGGGCAGGTTGACTGGTTGCCGATGGGGGACAATGTCACATTAGGCCAGCGGAGATCAAAACCAGGTGGCTTTGCTATGGAGAGCAACTCCTTTGTTCTTACATGCTGTTGTTTCCTCATTTAGCCAGTTTTGAGGTAGGCGAGTTGTTGTAGGGAGGCTGGGGTTGCTGCTGCATGTAGAGATACTGTCACAGCCAGGAGGGAGAAATCAGGAACCCATGCAGAGCTCAGGGATTCCTGGACCCCAGGGCAGAGATAGTGAAGCTGAGTCTGAACAGTTTTTTTCTAAACAGTCCCGAGGCCCGTTCAGAGCCATAAGAAGCAACAGTAGCCTGTGGCCAAGTCTTTCCCAGAGTCATTCTCTTGCTGGTTGTGATTTTAGCAGGCCACCCCACCAGTGCAGGGCCCTCAGGATACACATTGGGCTAGATAACCTCCAAGGTCTTTTCCAAGATCCTCTGGATGCTGCCAAATGTTAGAACATGTGGCTTGGCAATTCAGGAACTCATTCTTCCAAGATTTAGTAAACTCCTACTATGTGTCAGGCGTGGTACTGAAGGACAACAATGAATAAGTCGTGGCTCCCACTTCAAAACAGCTCCCTGTTTGGTTGGGGAGACACCCACATATCCTATATAATAAAAACCTAATATGCTAAGTATCCGGCTATCTGTTCAACCAACCAGTGTAATATCTTAATGATATGCTAAGGCTGCTCAACTACTCACTCTGACATGCACTGACCACCAGATGATAGATGCTCCTACCAGTAGGTTAGCTTGCTGCTGGGGTCTGGCCAATTAGAACTGAGTGAGACAGGCCAGACACGCCTTGGAACCCTCCTGAGGTCCCTCCTCTCCTGGCCAACCTCCTATGTTCCTCCCTGGCCCCGATCATGTGCCAGTAGGGCCCTTCGGCCTGGCCTGTGCCTCTTGCAATCTAGGACCCCTCAGGGGATATCAGAGAGCTGGTTTCAGCCTGATCCTACTCAACTCAGGATCTGTTCCCTGGTGGTCAGTGCGCTCTCACAAGGTAGCATTGCTCAGTCAGAAGCCAGGCTCATGGCTGGCAAACTCAGTGGTGGTGGCAGAAGCCTCTCCCTCCTCTATGGCAGTGCTAAAGATATTCGATTGCTGGGTTAGGTCCACTCCCCACAGGGGAGTCAGTTGGACATCCCCCAAGGGCTCCTGGGTGAGGGACCCCCCACCCCCAGCAAGTGCACAAATTTCATGCACCAGGCCTCTAGTATAACTATAATGTAGTGTGTGGTGAGTAGCAAAATTCTGTTGTATGTGTACAGAGGAGACATACCCAGCCCAGACTCTGGGGTTAGGGAGGGTTTTCTGGAGGAAGAACCAAGGGAATTGAGTCTTAGAGAATGAGCAGGGGTTTGCTGGGCCAGGCAAAAGGAGTGAAAAATGAGGCAAGGGCAGGCAGATGGTTTTCCTGCTTGACCCACAGGTTGTGGTAAGGCCTAAAGGCAAGCCACATGAAGAGGGGACAATGACAAAGATCAGGCCCCTTGACTTTACAGCCCAAATTCAAATGAAAAAGAAGGGCCCTCCCCTTCATATGAGGTTTTCAAACTCAGTGCCCAGCCACCAAAGTCTGACATGTGTGACCCCTTCAGAGTTCCTCCAAGGGGTCATGGCAACGTAAAACTCCTTGGGGCTGCATGTGAGAATCCCTGCTTCATTGGAGGACTGTGAAACGTGGACCCCTTAGTACCCAGTGCAGTGCTGAGAGCAGGAGGTGGTGGGGCAGCCTGTGTGTCTGTCAGGTGATCAGCAGGGATTTGGCAGTCAGAGGTGTCATTAAGTTTATAGTGGATACAGGCCAGGCCAGAAGACAGGTCTCCAGGAGGCCTCTCTGTGCCTGGCTGGAGGTGTCCGGGAAGGAGGGCCTTCCCAGGGAGGAAACCACTGCTGGTTCTGCTGGAGGTGGGCCGCTGGGCCTCCAGAAAGTGAATTCCAACCTGGCCATTTCCTTTTCTAAGACTCTGGGAATTAGCTCTGTTTCCGGACTTTGCTGCTGGCCTCAGCCATCTGAGCAGATAATGAAAGTCCACTGAAGGCACAGTGGTTTCCCAAAGAGTAGCCGTGGGGTCAGCCAGACTGAAATTTGAACTTGGGTCTTTAGGTAAGCAGCCTTGAATGCTTAACTTCTCTGAATCTTGATTTCCTCCCTCATGAAATGAGGTTAATCATATCTATTTTTAAACAGCTGTTGAGAGAAGCAAAGGGACGAACACGAAAAGCTCATTCTTCATACTTTTAGTTCTCTGGTAGTAGCTGCATTCATTTATCCATTAACAGTTATTGATTGCTACTTATTGCTAAGCATTGTTCTCAACCTCTGTGCTGGGGTGTCCCCGGGCCCTGCAGTGAATTCACAGAGCTCTGCAGGCCATATTAAATGTTTAAGCCACTCCTGACATCTCTCAGACTTTAAGCAGGCTCTAACTCGCTCGGGACAGTTTGCATTTTCACCATTAGATTGCCTTACGTGCCTTTTGATGACATCATATCTTTGGGAAGCTGGCTTTTGTGTGGTTGCTGTGATAAAAATCAAGTACTTGGGAAAATCAATATACAATAGGAAATGAGGGTGGTGGTGTCCACTCTGGTTCCAGGTTGAGATGCTGTGCAGTGTCCAATCAGCACACACTTCCCATTAACAAGTAGTTGTGGTTATTTAATAATAACTTAGAAATATCTCCCCCCATTGATATGTATTATTTTTTTTCTAATAGCCACTCAGTATTAGGACCTAAATGCTTATTACAGTATTTGGGCTTTAATTAACAGAATCCTTAGGTATTTCTTTTGGCCTAAGAGGCTGTGACAAGGATTCCGGAGCCCCCAAGGGAACCCTGGGAGGAGCAGGCTGGGAACCCTCCGTGGCTGGGGATGAGCTTTGGGTGAAATCTTTCTGTTCCAAGCGCTGGGCCCATACTGGGTGTTTGTCCTTTCACAGACCCAGGAGAGTGTGTGCTCGTGGGCACCTAACACTGACAATCGTGCAGATTTTCTAACTGGCGGTCTGCCTGCTTGACCTTAGGATCACCTGGGGAACTTTGCAAAAATAGCTTCCTGTCTCGCCCTGGAGATTATAATTCTGTGGGTCTGACAAAGGAACCTGAGTTAAAAAAACCCTGCTCTAGCTCTCATTTCTTTAGGGGGCCAGGATGGCCCAGATTTGGGGAGCCTGTTTGTTAACCTGTGTATAGCGGGGGAGCGGGGTGGGGTGGGGGACAGGCTGTGGTCGGGAACTGTGCGTTTCCGGATCTCCAAGTGGGTAAGGGGCGCGGGCACGTGCCGGCTGCACTCATGCCCACGTCCACTCTCGGTGCGCAGCGGGTGTGGCCCGAAAGGAAGCCCCGGAGCGGGGAGGGTCACCCACAACCCCTGCCCGGGCCCAGTGATTGTGTGCTTTCCCCAGTGCCCACAGACCCCCAGATGCCTGGGAAGGGCATGGGCGGAGCGGCAGGTGGGCGTGGGAGAGGACTGAGTGCAGCTGAGAGCGGCGGCCGAGAGGTGGCAGCAGCGGCACGCCTGCAGCCGCGAGCCGGGCGGGCGGGGGTCGAGGGCGGCTCAGCTAGGCTCTGAGGCTGGTAGAGGGCGGAGACCCCCAGGGGAGGAGCCGCGGAGCAATACAGACATCTGGGCTCTAGGGATGGGCTGGTCTGGGAGTTGGAATGTCTCTTTGGCGAGCTACGCCGGGTTTATTCTCTGCACACGATTTGTGGGGGAGCAAGACGCTGAGCTCCGTAACACCTAGCTGAGCCGAGGCCCTTCAGTACCCACTGGAACCATTGTCTCAATGTGGTGTGGTGTGGAGAATTAGTGTTTTTCTTTTTTTTTGGGGGGGGGGCGGGGGAAGAGGAATGAGGGTGCTGGGATTAAAAATAACTCCCTCGGTGGTGTCTAAAATTCTATCGAAGATGCGTTCTTTTGTCTTTTCTGGGAGTGGGTGGTATTATTTGTTTTAATTTAATTTATTTTTTTTCCATCACCATGTATCCTCTCTATGCCTCTTCCACCCCCACCTGCATCCTTTTGCCTTTAGTACTGTCTCCTCTTCAAGGCTCTGGGAAGGAGCAATGCATGAGGACGTAAATTCTGTAGAGTAAATCGATGATCTAATCAAATCTTCCTTTCTGGCAAGAGAAAGGGTAGATCAAGAAACACAGAGCACTGAAAGCACATTAATTGGTGCTTGCTGATGGAGCCTTAGGGACCAGGGCCCTCCTGAGGAATGTCTCAGAACGGGCTGCGTGAGGGAAAAAGCAGCCAGCCAGCTGTGACTGTTCTAGGGAGGACTACGGAGGGGTTTTTCAGTGCGTTGAAGCACTGTTATTATTATACTAGAAGCTCCATGCATGAAATGCATGCAAAGGGCTCGCCCCTCGCTGCCCCTCACAGCCCTGGCTTTCTCTGCAAGGTCATCCAGAAGGTAGGTTCTGCTGTTAGGTTTAATTAGCATACTAGCTTTTTATTATATAGGACTAAAGGCCCAGTGAGTACATAGGTGGGGGTACCTTGGCCTGGTCTGTGATGGTGCCAGTTGGGCTGATGGGGGAGTGGGGAAGCCAGTGGGAGGTTGGCCAGCAGCAGGAAGTTGGCTGTGGGAGCGTAATGACCACCAGGGGGCAGCTTCTGTATTGAGCCTCGGTGCCCTGGTGGTCACTGTGTCATCATAACAATTGTCCACCAGACCTAACGGTGGGTTAGACTTTTATATATATATAGACTAGAGACCCAGTGCACAAAATTCAGTCACAGCTGGTGGGCAGGAAGGGGAACCCCTCAGTCCTGCCTGCACCCTCTCTAATCTGGGACCCCTTGGGGAATGTCTGACTGCTATTTGTGCCCGCACTTTTAACAGATGACACTCCATTGTTCTTTCTTTCTTCCTTCCTTTCTTTCTTTCTTTCCTTCTTTCTTTCTTTTTCTTTCTTTCTTTCTTTCTTTCTTTCTTTCTTTCTTTCTTTCTTTCTTTCTTCCTTCCTTCCTTCCTTCCTTTTCTTTCTTTCTTTCTTTTTTTCTCTTCCTTCCTTCCTTCCTTCCTTCCTTCCTTCCTTCCTTCCTTCCTTCCTTCTTCCTTCCTTCCTTCCTTCCTTCCTTCCTTCCTTCCTTCCTTCCTTCCTTCCTCCTTCCCTCCCTCCCTCCCTCTCTC
>JAAGEH010000005.1:37295576-37363479 GCA_011751065.1 Lasiurus cinereus | reverse complement strand
ACTATCTCTCTCTCCCTCTCTCTCTCTCTCTCTCTCTCTCTCTCTCTCTCTCTCTCTTTCTTTCTTTCTTTCTTTCTTTCCTCATGCTTAAACCCATTGGAATTAGTAGGTATTCAAAGTGTGTATACATTTTGGGGGGACACCCTGTATATCTCTACTCAGTGGTGAAAGGAACCAATGGCAAATTTGGAATCCCCAGAGAGGGAACCTTGCTCACTCCCCGCGTGTCTCCCACTCTACTTTCCACCTTCGTGGGCAGCAGGAGAATCAATATTTTCTCTCATTAACTCAGAAAAGCATGTCCTGTCACCCACTACCTGGCAGGAGTGCCCTAGGCTCCAAGCCAGAGAGGCTCAGTCAGGGCAGCCTTTGCTCAGGGGTGCTGGTACCCAAAATGCACATTTCTCCTCTGCAGTCACTCCAACTATCCCACTGTTTTACTGAGAGGACAGAACTCCTCGCCTCCTCTGGGTTCCTGATCTTGGACACTGACCGAAGGCACCTCAGTGAGGACCGCCCGCGCCCACCAGGTGTGTCTGTCTGCACTCGTTTTCACCTCAGCACCTGCTTTAATCCCACGGAGGTGATCTCGTCACCACCCTGGCCTCCGCGGGGACAGGGCATCACCACTCGGCCCTCTCACTGTCATCTCATAGGTCCCCACCCTCAGCACCCAGAACACCCAGACACCCTCCAAAGGACGTGAGCATGCCAGAGGGGGCATGCGTAAGTCCTGTGGGGGAAGTAGGCATGCTGGGGTTGATGGAAGTACTGAGGAGGAACAAGATGGGGGAGGGTGTTGGGGAGGGGGAGGGAAACTTGTGCACACCATGGTCTAGGACTGTTGCAGGTGTGTGTGGGTGATGGTGTGCTGAGGGATGTTCACACACCAGGGAAGCGGGGAGAAGAGGAATCATGCACAGCACCGGAGGCCTGCAGCTGCGCAGATCCGCAAACCCCTGTGGCGAGGCCAGGAGGACGTCAATCTGGCCCACCAAGGTGGCTGTCCCTGTGATCACACACCTTCTGGGCCGGGAGGCGGGACTTGCGCAACCAGTCCTTGGCACTGCTGACCTGCAGGTGCTACTTCAACTCAGCCTGTAGGCTCCACTTGGCATGCTCAGGGCTGCCACCGCAGCCATGTGGGGAGTACAGGCCACCCTCCACCGGCCCGCCTCCCCCTCCCAGAGGCTCTCTGCGCTGCCCACAAGCCAGGAGCAGCCTGGGCGGGGCGGGACACCTGTGTGTGCTGCCCACTGGTCCAAAGTGTGCTGCCCAAGGTGACGAAGTCAGGCATCTTGCCCCGCCCTGCCCACCAGCCTGTCCATGCCTGTGCACACTGCCCGCAGACCTGGAGACAGGCGTCTGGCTTGGTTGTCTTGGGCAGTGTGCTCTGGGCAGGTGGGTGGTCAGGCATCCCACCCAGCCCACTGGCATCCCACTGGCCCAGAGCATCCGCCCTGCTCCCACAAACCCAGGTGTTCCACCCTACCCTCAACCGATTTGTGTGGATTGGGGAGGTGGCAGCTAATGTCCCCAATGAAGTGAGTGTGGTGGTGAGCATGGGGCTTGTTTGTCCCTTGCAGAGGACCCTTGCCCATCCAAGCCTTGCCCAGCAGAGTGAGAAAACCCTAGAGGGAGACATGGAGCCTGAGACCAGAGACTTTAAATCTGACTTACCTGTACCATTAGATGAGTTAACTCTCTAAGTTCCTACCTCCCCTCTCTGTGTCACACTACAAATCTCTCCTAACCATTGAAATATTGTTGTAAAGTTATGAATAGTCCATCCAATGTCATGAAATAAATATGCCTTATATTTGGAGATATTTTATTATATTTAAAGCACTTGATAAATGATAAAGTGTTATTATCCCTATTTTATAAATTTAAAAACTGAGATTTGGGTGCATTGATAAAATTGCCTGAAGTCTTGAAGTTTTATGTAAAAGGCAGTGTCAAGAATAAAATCCAGCCCAGCTAGCATGGCTCAATGGTTGGGCATGGAACTATGAACCTGGCAGTCATGATTCAATTCCTGGTCAGGGCATATGCCCAGGTTACAGGCCAGATCCCCAGTATGGGGTGTGAAGGAGGCAGCTTATCAGTGATTCTCTCTCATCATTAATGTTTCTGTCTCTCCCTCTCCCTTAGTCTCTGACATCAATAAAAGATATATTTTTAAAAAAGAAGAATTAAATCCTAGTCTGACTCCTAGGCCAATCTCTTCCACTGAATGTGTCCATGAGAAATGTGTTTCCATTTCTACCTCCAAAATAAGAAAAGCAATGGTGGCAAGTGTGCCATGTCCAGTTGTGACTGGGCCTGCTTTAGAATAAAAAAGAAAGTTAGTTTCCAAATAAAGTCACTGCTAAAAAGAAGGTTTGCAAAATGTGGATTTCATATTAAAGAGTCTTTCTGATTAGAGGAAAGTGAGACCAATACCAAGGAAAATGTAATGGAAAACAGCTGGAGATGCAGGTGTGCAGACTTAGAAATTACTCAGCAACTCCTCACAAGAGCCCCCCCAAGACCCACAGCTCAATGGGAAGACTGGTGCTCCATTCCACCCAAGTCACTCACAGGCCAAGAGGATGATCTTGGCAGGCACTTCAGCTCCCCGCACAGGACATGACCTAATAGGCTTTGTCCCACAGGCTGGGAATGGTATACACATTTAGCGATTCTTCCCAGGTCACAGTGAGCCTCTTTCTCTGAGAACTGCCTCCCATTCCTTAGATGGAACCAGCAGTCATGCTGGTATCTTCACATACATATATACACCCAGCCAAAGAGAGGCATCCATTCATCTGAGCTGTGTTACTCGAATGAAGAACAGGAGAACTCAGGAGCTATGAGGCATTCATTTTATCCCATGCACATGGAGAAGCAGACAAGTCCCATGTATGTCCTGACCAGGCCTTTGTTTACAATGAATGTTTCTTTTCTTTAATAAATCTTTATTGTTCAGGTTATTACATTTGTTTCTCTTTTTACCCCCCCCCCCATAGCTCCCCTCCACCCGGCCTCCCACCCCTCCCTCTACCCTTACCTCCCCCCGCATTGTCCTCATCCATAGGTGTATGATTTTTGTCCAGTCTCTCCCTGCACCCCCCTCACCTTTTTCCCCCTGAGAATTGTCAGTCCACCCCCTTTCTAGGTTCCTGATTCTATTATATTCACCAGTTTATTCTGTTCATCAGATTTTTAATTCACTTGATTTTTAGATTCACTTAATTGTAGGTTCTTGCTATTCACACTTTGAATATTTCTTGCCACTTCCTTCGGGCCTGCATAGTTTCTATTGAGAAATCAGCTGATGATCGTATGAGTGCTCCCTTGTAGGTAATTAACTGTTTTTCTCTTGCTGCTTTTAATATTCTTTCTTTGTCTTTTGCTCTTGGCATTTTAATTATGATGTGTCTTGGTGTGATCCTCTTTGGATTCCTTTTGTTTGGGGTTCTGTGTGCTTCCTGGACTTGTAAGTCTATTTCTTTCACCAGGTTGGGGAAGTTTTCAGTCATTATTTCTTCAAATAGGTTTTCAGTATCTTGCTCTCTCTCTTCTTCTGGCACTGCCATAATTCTGATGTTGGTATGCTTGAGGTTGTCTCAGAGGCTCCTTAAACTATCTTAAAATTTTTGGATTATTTTTTCTTTTTGCTTTTCTAGTTGAATGTTTTTTGCTTCTTTGTATTTCAAATCTTTGAATTGATTCTTGTGTTCCTCTAGTTTGCTGTTAGGTCTCTGTATAATATTTTTATTTTATTTTAGTCAATGTATGTTTAAGTTATAGTTGGTCCCTTTTCATATCCTCGAGGGTCTCACTCATATCCTCAAGGGTCTCCCTAAATTTAGCGGTCTTTTCTAGGAAATTCTTGAAAAACCTTATAACTGTAGTTTTGAACTCTATATTCATTTGTTTGCTTTCCTCCATTTCTTTTGTTTGTGATCTTTTTCTTTGTCTCTGCATTTTTGCTGCTTTCCTGAGTTGGTAGATTAGCTTTGTGTGCTAGGTGTCCTATGTGGCCCAGTGCCTCAGTCTCCCCAGTTACTTGAGGTGAACACTCTTGGTGTACCCCTTTGTGGACTGTGTACATAGCCTTGTTGTAGTTAAGTCTTGATTGTTGTTGGTATCACTGGGAGGAATTGACCTCCAGGCCAATTGGCTGTGTGGATCACCTGTTTCTATGCTGGGAGAACTTTTGTGCTGGAGTTGGCCTTATGAGACAAGACTTGCAAAATTGCAAAAGCCTCTGTGCTTAGCTTAGATGGGGCGGAGTCTCAGGGCAGAGCTGACAGCCTTGGCTTCCCATCAGCTCTGCTCTATGAGGCCCCTAGACCTAGTGTCCTTTGGTAATTGCTGCAAAAGAAAAAGCCACCCTCGAGTTTCACCTGCTGCCAGACCGTCCAGATTCGCCCCGAGTGAGTCTGGGTTCCCAGAGTCTTGCCCAGAACTGGAGTTCATCGTAGTCGGGAGCTTTCATTTCCCTCCTGCTTGAGAAAGCCAGCCACACACTCGGCCACCAGTCCTCTCCACATACATCTCTGTACCTCAGCCTTTTGCAGCACTTCTGAGTCTCAATGTTCTCTCCTCTTTCCTTCTAGTCGTAGAATTTCCACTCAGCTGGCTTTCCTGTGGTTCTGAATGGTGTCCAATCTGTCTTTTAGTTGTAGTTTTGAAATTGTTGTGCGAGGCAGCAGTTTAGGTTTCTCTTTAAGGGTAACATTCTGGACCTGATCCTCACCCACCTGAGATCTTACACTTGAACACAGATCTCCTCCACATCCCTTTTCTTTCTAGCAGAACTTCTAGAAAGTTTTGTAGTTTAGTCATCCTGATCTGGGCGCCAAGAAGAGACTGCAAGTTGAGGTTGAAGCAGTGCTCTTGACCCCAGCACACATGATGAGCAATTCTGTGTGCATCCTGGACAAGACCTTGGAGCTGAAAGTGCTCACTGGTTGTCAGAGTGTAAGTTTGGGGGTCATATCTGCCTTTTCTTCTCTTCCTTTATTGAGTCATATAGTGGGGTAGTGAGGGAATCAGTAACACCAAGTGAGGCAAAACCAGTGGATAGTTTTCTCTTTCTGTGCCTTCTAGGGACTGTGAGGACGAATCAGATAACATTAGGTGACAAAACCAAGAGAAATAAGGCCTCACTTTTTTTTTTTTTTTTTGGTTTTGAGCTGTGGAGGAAATGTGACATGAAAAGCAGAATGAGTAGATCCTTCATCATAGCATTTGACAGTTTGTGAGGGAATCATGGGTCCTGAATCACAGGCCCTTACAAACAGTCCGTGGACTGGGTTTTGTTATTGCCACTGCTCTGCAGATGAGGACTCTGGAGTTCAGGGACATGAGGTCACATGCCCAAGGTCAGTAAATACTGTCAGAACTGGGACCTGATTCTGTGTTTCTTCCTCTTGACAACCATACTCTCATGCCCACTTGGGGAATTTTAAAATGCTGATAGCTGTGTCCTGCCCCCACAAACTCTGCGTTATCTGGCATTGGCCCTGGCAATGCGACTTTTAAAAGTTCTATGTCCAGCCAAGGTGGCTATTCCCTGCTCTGTGTTTCCCCCAGTGCAGTGACCAAGGACCAGCTACCTTCCATCCCAGTGCTTCTCAAGCTTTCATGTGAATAAGAAACACCTGTGAATATTATTTAGCATCAGATTCTGATTCAGGAGCACTGGGAGGGCCTGAGGTTCTGCATTTCTAGTGAGCTCCTTGGTGATGGTCTGGTCCCAGAACCACACGTTGAATAGCAAGGTAAACTGACCAGCATACCTCCCTAATCCCAACCATGCAGGGCTCTGAGTGTCACTGTCCAGGTTCCCCACCTTGCTGTTGGCCAGTTGGTCCCCCTGCTCCCCAACCTAGCTGGTAGAGACTCCATCACTTTGTGGGATTGTACTCAGCTGCGGTGCTCCTTCCCTGAGGGTCTGCAGGAGTAGATCTTGGATGGGTTTCTTTCCTTCCTTCTCCTGGTTCTAGGCTCTGGTGGTTCCCAGCTGCTTCATTCATTGATATTAGCCCATTCCTAACGTGTGAACAAGCAGGAGGGAGTCTATGCTGTGAAGACCAGAAAGCCTGGTATTTGGGATCAGAAACTGATAG
This sequence comes from Lasiurus cinereus, assembly GCA_011751065.1. NCBI lineage: Eukaryota > Metazoa > Chordata > Mammalia > Chiroptera > Vespertilionidae > Lasiurus > Lasiurus cinereus. The sequence continues at coordinate 37,357,357 of JAAGEH010000005.1, read as the reverse complement.
GTTTATGATGAGATTCCAGGAGATGATGTAGGTAGGGTGCCCACATTTGAGACTGGTTTGTTCAGTTAACAATAGTTATATTAAGGAGGTTCTCACTAAATATTTACTGACTGTCTGGGGAATGCCATATCCTATACAAGGTAATTTATAGATATTATTTTGTATGAGCCTCAGAACAACCCTGCAAGGTACCCACCATTTTCTGTACTGTATAGGGGAGGTAACTGAAGTCAGAAAGGGTAGTGACTCAAGAAAGAACACACAGCTAGTGAGCTTGAGGGCCAGAGCTTACCTCCCACTGTGACTTTGAAGCCTTTTGCAGGTCCTTTGGACAGCTGTGGCTTATTTGACAGACAGCAGGGCTCCACAAACACTGTGGGCTAGGAAGCAGCCTGGTCACTCTCCATTTGCTCTCAGAGGACAGGCTAACAGAGAGGAGAAGGACCTAAGAGGTGGAACAGCCAGGTGAGAAGATGACTTTGAGGGGCAGACATGAACACATGCTGCCTGCCTGGGCCTGCCCTGGGAACCAGGCCATGTGGGCACCAGAGGAACTGTGCTTTCCTCAAGAGTGAGATGCATTTTTTTGTGTGCTCTCTGGGGTTGAGAATGAGCTGGTGGTAGCAGGTTTGAGTCCAGTGAGTGGGGAGTAAATGAGATCTCTCCTGGGGAGGCCCAGACCCACTCCTCATCTCCTGCTAGACCTCACCACCCACCTATCACTAGTTTCTGTCTTTGCCACATGTGGAACCGGTTGTTGATGTAAAATGTAAGTTGCCCTTCGAGTGGGAGCATGTTGATGAGCATGGAAGTGGATTGGGGAGGTGGCAGCTAACATCCCAAATGACATGGGTGTGGTGGTGAGCATGGGGCTTGTTTGTCCTTGCAGAGGACGCTTGCCCACCCAGGCCTTGCCCAGCAGAGTGAGAAAACCCTAGAGAGAGACATGGAGCCTGAGGCCAGAGACTTTAAATATGACTGTGCCAGAGTGAGGCTGGTCCCTTGGGCTGTCGCCCCCTCCAGCCAGGCAAGTGGCTCAGAATGCCCCTCAGTGAAGGGAGGGCCATCATTGCCAGGCCCTGTTCTGTCCTTTCATCATTTTATGGAGGAGGACACAGAGCTAAGAGAAACCCAGCCCACGTTCCCTGGCTTCCAAGGGTGGTGTTGGCTGGCTTTATTTTGCTCTGTGGGAAAAGAGAGAGCCATGTCACCTTACTTCATTCATATCAGCTGTTCCAGCTTCAAAGCTCACGGAGATGAAAATTTTGCAGATTTTACACAATTACAGGAAAAAGAAATCCATGATGTCTGCTTCATTATTTGTATAGCTCGTTTCATATATTTTTATAGTACTTTCATGTTTTCAACAGTTACCAAAATTTTTTTCCTCTGAGCCTGGCACTTTGTTGTAGAATAAGGCATTCCCTTCTTTCATAATTGCTAACTTGAGATCTTTTAATTCACTTAAAGTTTTATTTATTTTTAGCTTTCATTTTGAATTAATTTTAGATTTAAGAAAAGATGTACAACGATAATACAAAGAATTCTCATATACCCCTCACCAGATTCCCCCAAATGGTAACATCTCATATAACCTAGACTATAGTAATATGACCTCAACCAGGAAATTAGCATGGAGATAATGCTATTGTCTAATGTGTAGGCTTAATTAGTTGCCTTTGATTGTCCTCTCTGCTTGGACTCTTTTCTTCTGGAACAACTTAGTTTTAACTGGCCCATCATCTTCTTTCCATTTTTGGAAAATACTGGCTAGTTATCTTCTAGATGTGATGTTTCCTTCTGATTTAAAGACAGGCTGTGCATTTTTTTCCCTCCTCACTGGAGTTTATTTTTTTCCCATTGATTTTTAGAGAGAGTAGAAGGGAGTGGGAGAGACAGAGAAAGAGAAACATTGATGTAAGAAAGACACATAGATTAGTTGCCTCCCAGACATGCCCTGACAGGGGCCGGGGATTGAGCCTGCAATCTAAGTACATCCCCTTGACTGGAATCAAACCTGAGACCCTTCAGTCTGCAGGCTGATGCTCTAACTACTGAAGAAACCAGCTAGGGCCAGGTTGTACATTGTTTGGCAAGACTACAATAAAAGTGATACTGTGGCCTTATCAGAGCCTCATGCTGGGCGGTATGCAATCTGTCTCTGTTTTAACAGTGACATTAACCATGATCCCTTGTTTAAGGGGTGAGACTGCCAGGCTTCTCCACCATAAAGTTAATAAATAGTATTTTGTAAGGAGATACTTTATAAATATGCTGTTTCTCCACTGATTTAAGGATGCATCAATGATTGTGCCTGAAATAATTATTACTGGGGAGTTTAATTCATGTATAAATATAAGGATAATACAATTATAAAGCAAAAATGAAAGAGCCTTGTAGGTACATGGACAGGACTGGATCATTTATTTTTTTAAAAAATATGTTTTTATTTATTTCAGAGAGGAAGGGGGAGAGAGAGAGAGTTAAAACATCAGTGAGAGCAAAACATCATTGATTGATTGCCTCCTGCGTTGCCCCCAATTGGGGATGTGCCTTGAATGAGAATTGAACCATGACTTCTTGATTCATGGGACAACGCTCAACCACTGAGCCACACTGACCAGGCTCACTTCTTACACCTTGAGCTCTGTTGGCTCAGTTGTCTTCATAGTTTTGTCTCATTTGGTGTAGCTTAGCCAGTTACGTGCATGAAATGTTAAAGGTCACATCTGCACCACTATGCTTACCACCAGGAGTAGTAATATTTCAACCGGTGCTTCATTGTTTCATCTGATTCATTTTTCTCTTTCAGAACAAACAGTCCCTTTGGAGCTCAGAACTGTCCTCTAAATTGGATCTGAACTTCAGCTCCATCTCCCTCTGTTTGGTCAGAAGATATGTGGCACGTCTTGTGTGCCCCAGTGATTCTAATTTCTACTCAGGATCAGCCTTTCCTTGGTGAATGATTCAGCATTTTACCATCTGACATTTTAAGAGAACCACTTTGCTATTAAACTGAAACCGTATATTAAAGTTAAACCCCGAAGCAAGCACGGGTTCAACAGAGGTTAGACAAAGATAAGACCATTTGTCACACCTACCAGCCTGTGAAGTGCACAGCAGAAATGAAATAAGATTCCAGAGCCAGAACCAGCTGGGCTTTTGCCTACAAATTCTAATGGACAGAAACTGCTCTTGGAGGCAGCTGTGGCTCCGGCTTCTGTAGACCCACTCTTGCTGTTCATAGACTAGGTGGAGGGACCCAAGGCCTGAGTCAGGAAAGCTACTTAAAGGTGGCTTAAAAGTTAAACTTCCAAATTGGGAAAGCTGTACATTGGAAGTGAGCTGTTATTGATTTATGTTTTGTACCAAAGGAGAACTGATGAAGTGGAAAAGGAAGCCTTCCTGTCTGATTGTCAGCGGGTGGACTGTCCATCAGGCGATTGTGCTGCTCTCATCGTTTATTTCCGTTGGCACAGAGAAGCTGATGTCTCCTCTGCCCACAGGGTGCCTCCCGGGAGGGGTGGCAGATGAAGCAGCTAGGATTTTAGTGTAAACTTTGCTGTCTGTGATTGACCTACACAAAAGGAGTGACCCAGCTGCTTTTTAAAAAATTTATTAAATCTTTATTGTTCAGACTATTACAATTGTTCCTCTCCCCCCCAATAGCTGCCCTCCACCCGTCTCCCACACCTCCCTCTGTCCTTACCTCCCCACCCCATTGTCCTCATCCATAGCTGTATGATTTTTGTCCAGTCTCTCCCTGCACCCCCCTCACTCCTTTCCCCCTGAGAATTGTCAGTCCACTCTCTTTCTATGCCCCCGATTCTATTATATTCACCAGTTTATTCTGTTCATCAGATTTTTAACTCACTTGATTTTTAGATTCACTTGATAGATATGTATTTGTTGTTCATAATTTTTATCTTTACCTGTTTCTTCTTCTTCCTCTTCTTTAAGAGCACCTTTTAGCATTTCATATAATACTGGTTTGGTGTTGAGGAACTCCTTTAGTTTTTCTTATCTGTGAAGCTCTTTATCTGCCCTTCAATTCTGAATGATAGCTTTGGTTGTAGGTTCTTGCTATTCATCACTTTGAATATTTCTTGCCACTCCCTTCTGGCCTGCATAGTTTCTGTTGAGAAATCAGCTGACAATCATATGGGTTCTCCCATGTAGGTACTTAACTATTTTTCTCTTGCTGCTTTTATTTTTTTTAAATTTCTTTATTGATTAAGTTGTGACATATGTGTTCTTATTCCCCCCTTAGCCACCCCCCCTCCCCACTCATGCACTTACCCCCCTGCTGTCTGTGTCCACTGGTTAGGCCCATATGCATGCATACAAGTCCTTTGATTGATCTCTCTCCCTTACCCCAATCCTCCCCTACCTTCCCTCCGAGGTTTGATGGCCTGATCAAAGTTTCTCTGTCTCTGGAACTGTTTTTGTTCATTGGTTTATGTTGTTCATTATATTCCATAAGTGAGTGAGATCATGTGATACTTATCTTTTTCTGACTGGCTTATTTCACTTAGCATAATGCTCTCTAGTTCTAACCATGTTGTTGCAAATGGTAAGAATTCCTTCTTTTTTAGTGCAATGTAGTATTCCATTGTGTAGATGAACCACAGTTTTTTAATCTGCTGAAAGGCACTTAGGCTGTTTCCAAATCTTAGCTATGGTAAATTGTGCTGCTATGAACACAGGGGTGCATATATCCTTTCTGATTGATGTTTCTATATCCCTTCTTGGGATATATTCCTAGAAGTGGTATTACTGGGTCAAATGGGAGTTCCATTCTTAGTTTTTTGAGGAAACTCCATACTGTTCTCCACAGTGGCTGCACCAATCTGCATTCCCACCAGCAGTACATTAAGGTTCCTTTTTCTCTGCATCCTCGCAAACATTTAATATTTATTGATTTGTTAATGCTAGTCATTCTGACAGGTGTGAGATAGTACTGCATTGTCATTTTGATTTGCATATCTCTGATAACTAGTGACTTTGAGCATGTTTTCATATGTCTCTTGGCCTTCTATTCTCTTTTGAAAAGTCTCTATTTAGGTCTATTGCCCATTTCTTGATTGGGTTGTTTATCTCCCTTTTATTGAGTTGTATGAGTTCCCTGTAAATGTTGGAGATTAAACCCTTATCAGTGATAACATTGGCAAATATGTTCTCCTATGTAGTGGTCTTTCTTGTTGTTTTGTTGATGGTTTCTTTTGCTGTGCAAAAGCTTTTTATTTTGACGTAGTCCCATTTGTTTATTTTTTCTTTAGCTTCCATTGCCTTTAGAGCAGTATCAGTGAAGAAGTTCCTTCAGCATAAGTCTGAGATTTTGCTGCCCGTGGATTCCTCTAGTATTTTTATGGTTTTCCATCTTATGGTTAAGTCCTGTATCCATTTTAAGTATACTTTTGTGTATGGTGTAAGGCGGTGGTCTAGTTTCATTTTTTTACATGTATCTGTCCAATTTTCCCAACACCATTTATTGAAGAGACTGTCTTGACTCCATTGTATGTTCATGCTTCCTTTGTCAAATATTAATTGGGCATAGTAGTTTGGGTTAATATCTGGGTTCTCTATTCTATTCCATTGGTCTATGTGTCTGTTCTTGTGCCAGTACCAGGCTGTTTTGAGAACTGTGGCTTTGTAATACAGCTTGAAATTTGGTATTGAGACCCACCTACTTTGTTCTTCTTTTTCAGGATTGCTGTCGCTATTTGGGATTTTTTTTTTATTCCAGATGAATTTTTGGAGAGTTCGTTTTAGGTCTGTGATATATACTGTTGGGGAGTGCATTGAATCTATAGATTGCTTTGGGTAGAACGGACATTTTAATGATGTTGATTCTCCCAATCCATGAACACGATATGTTCTTCCATCTGTTTATGTCTTCCTCTATCTCTTTTTTCAGTGTCCTGTAGTTTTTTGCATATAGGTCTTTTATCTCTTTAGTTAGGTTAATTCCTAGGTATCTTAATTTTTTTTGGTATGATGATAAATGGGATTGCTTTTGTAGTCTCTCTTTCTGCAAGTTCACTATTGGTATATAGAAATGCCATAAATTTCTAGGCATTTATTTTGTATCCTGATACATTGCCAAATTAATTTATTAAGTCAATTAGTCTTTTGATGGAGCTTTAGGATTTTCTATGTACAGTATCATGTCATCTGCAAATAAGGACAGTTTTACTTCTTCTTTTCCAATTTGGATGTCTTTTATTTCTTCTTCTTGTTTGATAGCAATGGCTAGTACTTCCAGTACTATGTCAAACAGGAGGGGTAAGAGTGGGCATCCCTGTCTTGTTCCTGTCATTAGGGGAAATGGTTTTAGTTTTTTTCCATTGAGTGTGATGCTGGCTGTGGGTTTATCATATATGGCTTTTATGATGTTGAGGTATGATCCTTTTATTCCTACCTTGCTGAGAATTTTTATTAGGAAAGGGTGTTGGATTTTATCAAATGCTTTTTCTGTATCAATTGATATGACTATGTGATTTTCCCCCCTCAATTTGTTTATGTGATGTATCATGTTTATTGATTTGGAAATATTGTACCATCCTTGCATACCTGGATTAAATCCTACTTGGTCATGGTGTATAACCTTTCTGCTGTACTGCTAGATCTGATTTGCTAGGATTTTGTTGAGGAATTTGGCATCTATTTTCATGGGGGATATTGGCCTGTAATTCTCTTTCATGTGTTGTCTTTATCTGGTTTTGGTATTAGGGTGATGCTGGCTTCATAGAATGAGTTTGGAAGTGTCCCTTCCTCTTGAATTTTTTGGAATAATGTGAGGAGAATAGGTGTTAGTTCTTCCTTGAATGTTGGGCATAACTCTCCTGTGAAGCTATCTGGGCCTGGGCTTTTGTTTATTGGAAGCTTTTTAATGACTGCTTCAATTTCTTCAATAGTTGGCCTTTTGATATTTTTAGAATCTTCCTGATCGAGTTTTGGAAGGTTGTATTTTTCTAGGAATATGTCCATTTCCTTCAAGTTGTCCAGTTTGTTGGAATAGAGTTGTTCATAATATTTTTAACAATCTTTTGTATTTTGGTGGGGTCTGTTGTTATTCCTCCTCTTTCATTTCTGATTTTATTTGATTCCTCTCTCTTTGCTTCTTGGTGAGCCTGGCTAGAGGTTCATGAATCTTGTTTATCCTTTCAAAGAATCAGCTCTTGGTTTCATTGATATTTGTATTGTTTTTTTTTTGGTCTCTGTCATTTATTTTTGTTCCAATCTTTATTATCTCCTTCCTTCTGCTCACATTGGGCTTTTCTTATTGCTCTCTTTCTAATTCTTTGAGTTGTAGCATTAGATGATTTAGTACTATTTTTTCTTTTTCTTTCTTTTTTTTTTGAGGTAGACCTGTAGAGCTATAAACTTCCCTCTCAGGACTGCTTTCATTGTGTTTCTCTCTTGATATCTCCCAAGAGATTTTTTATGTATTCAGGTGCTCCTGCATTGGGTGCATATATGTTTACCAGGGTTATATTCTCTTGTTGTATTAATCCCTTTATTATTATGAAGTAGCCTTCCTTATCTCTTATTATGGCCTTCACTTTGAGGTCTATTTTGTCAGATATAAGTATTGCTACCCAAGCTTTTTTTTCATTTTCATTTGCCTGAAAGTTATTTTTCTGTCCCTTCACTTTCAGTCTGTGCGAGTCCCTTGTTCTGAGGTGTGTCTTTTGTAGACAGCATATATATGGGTCATGGTTTTTTTTTTATCCATTCAGCTACTTGATGTCTTCTGATTGGAGCATTTAGTTCATTTACGTTTAAAGTTATTATTGAAAGGTACTTGTCTGTAGCCATTTTTATTTTTTGAGGCTCTGTTCCTTCTTACCTTTTTGTTTCTTCTTTTTACAGCATTCCCTTTAGCATTTCTTGCATTGCTGGTTTGGTAGTGATAAACTCCCTTAGTCTTTTTTTGTCTGTGAATCTCTTGATTCCCCCTTCAGTTTTGATTGATAGTCTTGCTGGATAGAATATTCTGGGATTGAGTCCCTTGCTTTGTATCACTGTGTATATCTCCTTCCATTCCCTTCTAGATTGATGTGTTTCTGTTGAGAAATCATTTGATAATCTGATGAGAGATCCTTCATAGGTAACTCTCTGTCCACTCTTGCAGCTTTTAAGATTCTCTCTTTGTCAATAATATTTGCGATTGTAATTATGGTGTGTCTTCGTATGGGTCTTTTCAGATTCATCTTGCTTGAGTAAATTTTTTCTTCCCCATATCAGGGAAGTTTTCTGTCATTATTTCTTTTTTAAAAATTTTTTTTTATTAATTTTTTATACATATCTCCCCATTGCCTCCCCCTCCCTCCCAGGGATAACCCAACGCCCCGGTTTCTATGTTCATTGGTTATGCTTATATGCATGCATACAAGTCCTTTGATTGATCTCTTATGTACCGCACCTAACTTTAATCTTCCTGCTGTAATTTCACAGTCTGTTTGAAGCTTTACTGCCTCTGGATCTATCCTTTTGTTCATCAGTTTGCAATGTTCTTCATTATCCACAAATGAGTGAGATCATGTGATGCTTCTCCTTCATTGACTGGCTTATTTCACTAAGCATAAGGCTCTCCAGTTCCAACCAGGTTGCTGCAAATGGTAAGAATTCCTTCTTTTTAATGGCAGCATAGAATTCCATTGTGTAGATGTACCACAGTTTTCTGATCCACTCATCTGCTGACAGGCACCTAGGCTGTTTCCAAATTGTAGCTATTGTAAATTGTCCTGTTATGAACATAGAGGTGCATAAATCCTTTCTGATTGGTGTTTGTGATTTCTTAGGATAAATTCCTAAGAGTGGTATTACAGGGTCAAATGGGAGATCCATTTTTAGTTTTTTGAGGAAACTCCATACTGTTCTCCACAGTGGCTGCACCAGTCTGCATTCCCACCAACAGTGCACAAGGGTTCCTTTTTCTCTGCATCCTCGCCAACACTTGTCATTTGTTGATTTGTTGATGATTGTCATTCTAACAGGTGTGAGATGGTATCGCATTGTTGTTTTGATTTGCATCTCTCGGATGATTAGTGACTTTGAACATGTTTTCATGTGTCTCTTGGCCTTCCTTCTGTCGTCTTTCGAAAAGGTTCTATTTAGGTCCGTTGCCCATTTTTTTTATTGGTTCGTTTATCTTCCTTTTATTAAGTTGTATAAGTTGGCTGTAGATTTTGGAGATTAAACCTTTATCAGTGATATCATTTGCAAATATGTTATCCCATACAGTGATCTTTCTTGTTGTTTTGTTGATGGTTTCTTTTGCTGTGCAAAAGCTTTTTATTTTGATGTAGTACCATTTGTTTATTTTTTCTTTAGCTTCCATTGCCTTTAGAGCAGTATCAGTAAAGAAGTTCTTTCGGCATACGTCTGAGATTTTGCTGCCTGTGGACTCCTCTAGTATTTTTATGGTTTCCCATCTAATGTTTAAGTCCTGTATCCATTTTGAGTTAATTTTTGTATTTGCTGTAAGTTGGTGGTCCAGTTTCATTTCTTTTGCATGTATCTGTCCAATTTTCCCAACACCATTTGTTGAAGAGGCTATCTTGGCTCTATTGTGTGTTCATGCCTCCTTTGTCAAATATTAGTTGAGCATAGCGGTTTGGGTGGATATCTGGGATCTCTATTCTATGCCATTGGTCTATATGTCTGTTCTTGTGCCAGTACCAGGCTGTTTTGAGAACAGTTGTTTTGTAGTATAGCTTGAAATCTGGTATAGAGATCCCACCTACTTTATTCTTCTTTCTCAGAATTGCAGTAGCTATTCTTGGTCTTTTTTGTTCCAGATGAATCTATGAAGAATTCTTTCTAGGTCTGTGAAATATGTTGTTGGTATTTTAATGGGTAGTGCATTGAATCTATAGATTGCTTTGGGTAGTATGGACATTTTAATAGTGTTGATTCTCCCAATCCATGAGCATGGTATGCTCTTCCATCTGTTAACATCTTCCTCTATCTCTTTTTTCAGTGTCCTGTAGTTTTCTACATATAGGTCTTTTACCTCTTTAGTTAGGTTTATTCCTAGGTATCTTAATTTTTTTGGTGCGATGGTAAATGGGATTGCTTTTTTAGTCTCTCATTCTGTAATTTCACTATTGGTGTATAGAAATGCCACAGACTTCTTAGCATTAATTTTGTATCCTGCTACATTGCCAAATTCATTAATTAAGACAATTAGTTTTGGAATGGAGTCCTTTGGGTTTTTTACGTACAATATCATGTCCTCTGCAAATAAGGACAGCTTTACTTCTTCTTTTCCAATTTGATGCCTTTTATTTCTTCTTCTTGTCTAATTGCAATGGCTAATACTTCCAGTACTATGTTGAACAGGAGAGGTGAGAGTGGGCATCCCTCTCTTGTTCCTGTTCTTAGGGGTAATGGTTTTAATTTTTGCCCATTGAGTATGATGTTAGCTGTGGGTTTATCATATATGGCTTTTATGATGTTGAGGTATGCTCCTTCTATTCCCACTTTGCTGAGAGTTTTTATCAAGAAAGTGTGTTGGATTTTGTCAAATGCTTTTTCTACATCAATTGATATGACTATGTGATTTTTATTTCTCAATTTGTTTATGTGATGTATCACGTTTATTGATTTGCGGATATTGTACCATCCCTCCATTCCTGGGATGAATCCTACTTGGTCATGGTGTATGATCTTTCTGATGTACTGCTGGATCCGATTTGCTAGAATTTTGTTGAGGATTTTGGCATCTATGTTTATGAGAGATACTGGCCTACAATTCTCTTTCATTGTGTTGTCTTTATCTGGTTTTGGTATTAGGGTGATGCTGGCTTCATAGAAGGTGTTTGGAAGTGTTCCCTCTTCTTGAATGTTTTTGAATAGTCTGAGGAGGATAGGTTTTAATTCTTCCTTGAATGTTTGGTAAAACTCTCCTGTGTAGTCATCTGGTCCCAGTCTTTTATTTGCTGGAAGCTTTTTGATGACTGCTTCAATTTCCTCCATAGTTATTGGACTATTGAGATGTTTAGATTCCTCCTCGTTGAGTTTTGGAAGGTTATATTTTTCTAGGAATATGTCCATTTTTTGCAGGTTGTCTAGTTTGTTGGAATAGAGTTGTTCATAATATTTTTTTAACAATCCTTTGTATATCCACGGGGTCTGTGGTTATTTCTCCTCTTTCATTTCTGATTTTGTTTATTTGGGTCTTCTCTCTTTGCTTCTTGGTGAGCCTGGCTAGAGGTCCATCAATCTTGTTTATCCTTTCAAAGAACCAGCTCTTAGTTTTGTTGATCTTCTGAATTGTTTCTTTGGTCTCCAAGTTGTTTATCTCCACTCTGATCTTCACTATTTCCTTCCTTCTGCGTACACTGGGATTTTCTTGTTGCTCTCGTTCTAGCTCTTTGAATTGTAGGGTTAGGTAATTTATTACCATTGTTTCCTGCTTTTTGCAGTAGGCTTGAAGGGCTATGAACTTCCCTCTCAAGACTGCTTTCACTGTGTCCCATAAATTTTGTATTGTTGTGTTGTCATTGTCATTTGTTGCCATGATGTTTTTTATTTCTTCCTTGATCTCCCTGGTTACCCAGTCATTGTTTAATAGCATGCTGTTTAGTCTCCATGCATTTGATTTCTTTCTATTGTTTTTATTATAGTTAATTTCTAGTTTTATACCACTATGGTCTGAGAAAATGCTTGATATGATTTCTATCTTCTTGAATTTGAAGAGTTTTTTTCTTATGACCCAACATATGATCTATCTTTGAAAAAGACCTATGTGCACTGGAGAAGATTATATATTCTGTGGCTTTGGGGTGAAATGTTCTGAAGATGTCAATTAATTCCATCTGGTCTAGTTAGTCATTTAGGATTGATGTTTCTTTACTGATTTTTTGTTTAGAGGATTTGTCCGATGGTGACAGCGGGGTATTAAAGTCTCCTACTATGATTGTATTGCTGTCAATCTCTCCCTTAATATCCTCCAAGAGTTTTTTTTATGTATTTAGGTGCTCCTATAATGGGTGCATATATGTTTACCAGAGTTATTTCTTCTTGTTGGATTGTTCTGTTTAGTATTATGAAATGCCCTTCTCTATCTCTTGTTATGTCCTTCACCTTGAGATCTAATTTGTCAGATATAAGTATTGCAACCCCAGCTTTTTTTCATTTCCATTTGCCTGAAATACCATCTTCAATGCCTTCACCCTCAGTCTGTGTGCATCTCTTTTCCTGAGGTGGGTTTCTTGCATACAGCAGATATATGGATCATGTTTTCTTATCCAATCGGTTACCCTATGTCCTTTGATTGGAGCATTTAATCCGTTTACATTTAAAGTTATTATTGATAAGTACTTATCTGTTGCCATTTTTAATCCTGACCCCCGAGTTCCTTCTTCACTTCCTCTTTCTTTTTATTACAGCAGACCCTTTAACATTTCTTGCTTTGCTGGTTTGGTGGTAATATATTCCCTTAGTCCTTTTTGTCTGTGAAGCTTCTGATTTCACCTTCAATTTTGATTGAGTGTCTTGCAGGGTACAGTATTCTTAGATTCAGACCCTTCCTTTGCATGACTTGTATATTTCATTGCATTCCCTTCTGGCCTGATGAGTTTCTGTTGAGAAATCAGTAGCTAGTCTTATGGGGGTTCCTTTGTAGGTAACTTTCTGTTTCTCTCTGGCTGCTTTAAAGATTCTTACTTTGTCGTCGGTGTTTGTCAATTTAATTATAATGTGCCTTGGCGTTGGTTTGTTGGGGTTCATTTTGCTTGGGACTCTGTGAGCTTCTTGGATTTTTGTGGATTTTTTCTTTCCTATATTGGGGAAATTTTCTGTCATTATTTCTTCAAACAGGTTCTCTAATCCTTGTTCAGTTTCCACTCTTTCTGGAATCCCAATTATGCGGATGTTATTCTGTTTCATGTTATCCCAAAGTTCTCTTAGGCTCTCCTCTTGCTTTTTAACCTTTTTTCTAGAAGCTGCTGTAATTGGTTATTTTTTCCTACCATGTCTTCTAGCTCACTGATGCGGCCCTCTGCTTCTTCTAATCTACTTTTGATGCTTTCTATTGAGTTCTTTATAGCAGTGATGTCATTTTTCATTTCTTCTTGATTATTCTGCATTTCTTTTAGGTTCTTCCGAATTTCTTCCTGCTTCTTTTGCATTTCTTCTTGGTGCTTCTGCATTTTTTCTTGCTTCTTCTGCATTTCCTCTTGGCTCTTCTTCATTTCCTCCTGGCTGTTACTCAGCATGTCGAACTTGTCTTCCATTGTTTTTATCCACCTTATGATCATTTCTCTGAACTCTTTCTCTGGCAGGCTTATTTCTGCTTCTATTTTGTTTCCTTCCTTTTCTGGTGATACCTGCCTATCTGTCTTATGTGGGCTGTTTCTTTTTCTGCCCATGGTTTTTCTTCTCCCTGTGTCCGGTTATGTAGTTCTCTCTCCTATGTTGATTCAAAGGCACAAACTACAACATGACTTGGTACAGCACACAAGGCACTGAACAGAAATATATTCACGATGTTAATAATCACCAATAAGGTGACCACCAATGAAAGACAAATTAGGGGTAAGTAGAGAAAGAGGAAGAGGAAAATGAGGGAAACAGAAAGGAAATATGTGCCAAAATCAGATTGGGAGAGGGAGAAAAAAAATAAATGAACTACAAATAAAATAAAATTAAATTTAAAGAAAAGAAGAAGATTAAAAAGAAAAGAGAAAGAGAAAAAGTCAGAGAGAAAAGAAAGCGGATAAGAGAGAAAAGGGGAACAAAGTATATATGTCAGGAGAAAACTCCAATAGAACAGTCACTACTCCCAATAAAGGCCAGCAACCAGTACCTAGAGATTAATACAAACTGTAGATAATAACTGGTATCGAGGGAAGTGAGGGAAAAGAGAGGTAAAAAACAAAGCAAGTAAAAAGCAAAATAAAACAAGTAGAATACGCTAAAAGAATCTCAGGAAAAAGTTCAAAAAATCGATATAATCACAGTTCAGGCAAATAGCAAAAAAAGGACATTGAGTAAAAAAAAACACTTTTTGGCTAGTGAAGACAAGAGGAGAGAGGTTTGTATGGACTCGTAACCAGGTAAAGAGAAAGCATAGGGGGAAACTAAAGTTGGAAAAGGGAAAGAGAAACAAGACAACAAAATGGGGAAAGTTATGAGGAAAGTGTTGGCATAAAGGTAGAGTTGATTTGGAGTAAAATTATGCTAAAGGAAAGATGAAAATAGAATGTCCAAAGAGGTAAAATACTAGTAGTAATTAATAATATTAGTTGAAAACAAAAATGTAATAATTAAAAAGGTAAAATCAATTGAGGTGAAAAGAAAAAAATAGTCTTTTAATTAAAATATGTAAAAATGACAAAAAAAAAAAAAGAAAAAAAAAAGAAAGAGAAAAAAAATAGAGTGGTCCTTCACTTCCACTATTATTCTGCTTGCCACTCCTGTTTCCCAGTAGGGAAGGTATTACAGTTCCCTGTGTTGCACTGTTGATGTTTTAATCTCTTTATTTTTCTGTGGTTATGCGAGAGTCAATTTGTGCATCATCCACTGGGTGGCAGTGTTTCGGAATTGATCTCTGAGACAGAGCACAGGACCTCTCTAGGCTGTGCTCAGATCCTGCTACTCTGTGGTTCTCAAAGCCAGTTTGTGGGGATTTTGCAGCCGGGACACTGTAATAACTCCCAGGCTGTCCCTCTGCCTCAGATAAAAAACGAGTTGTTTTCCCGAGCTCCCCTCCGTCAACAGCTTGAAGAGTTTGCCTCCACACTTAGGGATCACGCCCTGCCCACCTCTGCGGACCTCTCCAAAGGCAGCTTTTCCGCAGCCCGGCTTCCACAGTGTGCGCGTCTCTGTTCTGAGGGGCAGGAGACCTCACCTTACCCCAGGTGAAATCTGACCTTTCCATGTGCCGTGTGGTTCTCTGAATCCACCGCGTATCTGTGCCGATTGGAGAGCTGTGTTCTGGGACTCCAGCTGTTTGGTGGGTGTTTCAGCCAGTCGCAGCTTTCAGACCTCTGCAGACATCCACCTCCCTCTGCAGGATGGCACTGTCTCCGCGTTCGCGCTGGTGGCTCTGGCCGACAAAAACCCTGTGGCAGTGGGGCTGCCTGGCCAGGAGAGCCCTGTCCAGCAGTTCCCCGCCTTCTCCTGGAGGATAACTGACTCTTAACTTGCCAACAAACACTCCCTGTGGTACCCTCAGCTGCTCTCTCTCCCTCTGCCCAGTGACAAAGCTCCAGATGCGTCTGTCTATTCTGCCACCATTTTTCTGCTTTTTGTGTCATTATTTCTTCAAATAAATTTTCTAATCCTTGTTTCTCTTCTTGTCTTTCTGGGAGCCCTATTATATTGATTTTTGGCACATGCCAGTGGGTTCTCTGTTTCAATGTGGCACAGGCAGCTTCCCTGATTCCCGATGCACACATTGAGGCCACTCTGACCCAGGGTGAGTGTGGTTCCCAAAAACCCAGGAGGAGAGCTTTGGGATAAAGCAAAACGAAATATCACCTAAATGATATTTCATTTTGCATTGTCCCAAAGCTTCCTTAGGCTCTCCTCCTGCTTTTTAATTTTTTTCTCTAGTTGCTGTTCAGATTGGGCTTGTTTTTGTTCCTGATCTTCTAACTTGCTGGTTCGGTTCTCTGCTTCTTCTAGTTTTTTGTTGAAGTTTTCCATGGTGTTTTTTATTGTAGCTACATCATTTTTCATTTCTCCCTGATTTTTGCATAGGTTGTTGATTTTTTCATCCATTCAGTGTATAAACTGTATGACCATTACTCTGAATTCTTTTTCTGTCATGTTGTATGCTTCTGTTTCACTTATTTCTTTACTTAGAGATTCCTCCTTTTCTTTCCTCTGGGGATTGTTTCGTTGTCTCCCCATTCTGATTATCACCAGAAGGTTCAGATGTCAAGTTGCGGGGGCCTGGACTGTGTGCAGTGGGAGTTTTGCATCCCCCAAGTGTCACTTAAGAGTTCTGATACCAAGACAGGCAGTTGCTGTGGGTTTTTGGGAACCACGCTCACCCTGGGTCAGAGTGGCCTCGTGTGTGCACCTAGAATCAGGGAAGCTGCCTGTGCCATTTTGAAACAGAGAACCCACTGGCATGTGTCAAAAATGAAAGTCCCCTATTCTGCGTCAGGAGTCTCCCTGGAACTGGGTTTCAGTGCAGTCGGAACTGAGGTTCAGTGCAGTCGGGAATTTCCGTCTCCCTCCTGCTAGAGGAAGCCAGCCAGGCACTCTGCCACTCGTCCTCTCTATGTACATGTCTCCGTTCTTCAGCTTTTTGCAGCTTCTCTGAGCTCCGTGAGCCCCTCTCTTTCCTTCTAGTTGTAGAATTTCCACTCAGCCAGCTTTCCTGTGGTTCTGGATGATATCTGTCTATCTTTTAGCTGTAGTTTTGAAATTGTTCTGTGAGGTGGCAGTTTAAGTGTTTGCCTATGCTGCCATCTTAATTTCTCCTCTGTTTTTTTTTTTTTATAGCCTTGCTGGGGCTTGCTTGTGCTGAGGACTGAGGAGGAAGAGGTACCAGCCTGAGAGAGTATCTTACTATCTTAATCCTGAGACTTCTAGGCCTGCAATTCCTCCAGAGAGGCCCAGCACTTCTCTCAAGCCACTGTAAACTTGTTTGCCCCTTACCAGCAGTCCTAAAGCCAACACCCCCCCAAAGACCTTGGGGTCCTCTCTTCTACAGGCTTCCATACCACTACACTCTGACCTAAAATCTACACCATTCATTCATTCGCCATTTATTCTAAGCCAGGCTAGGGGTTGTGCTAAGTACTGGATATATGAAAATAAATTAAATATACTTCTTACTTTCAAGGAGTTCCTGGTTTAGTGGGGAGATGAGTTTTTGAGTAGATAGTCATAATGCAATAGTAAGATAGCATTTACTACATGCCACATAGCCTTCTAAATACTTTACATGTTCCACTCATTTAACCCTCACAACAACTCTACAAAGTAGATGGTATTGTGTTCAGAGGTGAAACACAGAGAGGTTAAATAATTTACCTGAGGTCACACAGCTAATACGTGGCTGAGCTAGGATTTGAATCCATAGGAGCTGGTTCCAGAGGTAGGGCTGTGACCAGTATTTTTTTATAGCATCTCAGTGAATCAAGATGGTAGTGAGCCCCTTAGTGTTATGGGCACACATGGCAGGGCCTGGTGGAGGTGGCAGGGGTGAGACAGTTGGCAGGAGGCTTGGCTTAGTGATATGGACTGTGGTTTCTTTCCTCTCTCCTTATTTTCTGCCTTCAGTATTTTTTGGGCATGTACTGTGTGCTAGGTGTGATGCTGGGCACTGAGGATACAAGGATGGGCTCAGTCAAGCCTGGGAGGTGCTAGCACAGACCTGCTGGCACAGAGCATGGTCATCACGGACACGAGGCTGCTGTGGGAGCATTGGTGGAAGGCTTCAGATGGGCAAGGAGAGGAAGGGTGTATCTGGTGTGAGCTGCCCTATGACATTTAACAAAAATCAACTCTATCTGAGTCCTGCTAGCCAAGGGGAAGTCTAAAACCAGTCATTATTTGGGACAATCTTCCTCTCTCTATAGCCTTCCAGGAACTCCAGATCGTATGTGGGTCTTGGTCTGTGGTTTCCGTTCCATAGGGAACTGGCGCTGCTGTCACAAGCTGGTCTTCCACCATCCTTCAGCATTGTGGTGCCTCTGGAACCAGCCTTTCTCAGCTTCTTGTGTAGGCTGGCCTGTCCCTGAGATGATGTTCAGCTTTGCAACCGGCACCACACCACACCTTAGCTACCAAGGCCAGGGCTTGGTGCTGACATTTTCCCTGGTACCACACTGCCATATGCCTGCAAAAGCAGCCCTCACCAATAGGCTGCATTTGAGCCAATCTCTTTTTTCTCTTCTTTGAAATGAAATGGAAAACCATGTTGACTGTCCCCTGGTGATAGCAGAGCCTAGAATTTGGGAACAATGGCTTAGCTCTTGCAAAGGAGAGAAATTCTCTCATTTCTTTCCAATGTCTCAGGAGAAGCATGGCTGTTACCATTTCCAGTAATGGTAATGAGCATTCCAGGCAGAACAGACAATATGAAAAAGAAACAGTGGGGTCGCGGTGTTGGGGTCTATGGGGAGGTCACACCACAGTGTAGGATGTCAATGGAAGATCAAGCTGGAGAGGGAGGTTGGGCCAGTGGTGAAGGGCCAGCTAGTAGGACACATCTAAAACCTAACTGTTACCTGAAACAGAGTAGTGATATGACCAGATCTGGAGTTTAGAAAGATTATGGAAACTATGTGTATGTGTGTGCATGAGCATGTGTGCCTGCAACAAAAGGCCACCTAAAAACAACTTAACCTACTGCACCATCCTCGTCCCACTCCTTACCTCCCCCCTCCCCGTAGGCCTGGGCCTGGTGCTACCCTTTTTCCTGGCAGGGTGATGTGCCATGTGGGATGACAGAACTCATGGGCACATGGCTAGATGCTTGTCCCGCTTTACCTTGGCTCTTAATCCAAGCAAGGTAAAGGGCAGGGTGGGGAGAGTGTAGCCCATGTCCCATGGAATAGGTGGATAACAAAAAACAGAGCAGTGACAAAATTAATTTTGTATCTTTGTCCTTGGGAAATAAAAAAGAACAAGTCTTAGAAGATTATTCTGCCCAGGCTCCTCATCAGAGGTGAGTGGGAGGTTAGACAAAGGCGGTTCATTTCTCCATGATCCCTGCCAAATCCTGTTCAAGGACCTGGAGCTTCCTCTCTGAGCCAAGAAGACGCCTGACTCTCCCTGGTCCTCCAATGCCAGAGGGACTGCCAACAACACTGGCGTCAGAATACCCAGAGTCAGGTAATGAGATGAGAGGGAAAAATGCCCAGCTGAGACATTAAGTGGGAATTTATTTTCATCCTCTCAGGTTCCCTATTGTATGGCACACTCCCTTGCCCTGCAAATGCTCTGTATTTTAGACTACGACTCCAAGGCTTTCAGGGCTGGCTGAGAAATAATGGCTGTCTCTGCATCGATGTGCTCTTTCCAAATGCACAAAACAGGAAGGTGACCTGCCGACTCAGTGAAGGCGATAAACCACACATTCAATTACAACGACATACATTTAATCACAATTGTCTAATAGTATTTGAGATTTCTTATTTAATCAGCAATGAGATGACCTAGCAATTAATGTTGCTGAAATTGTGGCCCTCCTTACCAGAGCCATGTTGATTTTAAACTAATCTTCTTATTTTATATCCTCTTTTTATTTCTGGAGTTAATAAAATGCTCTAATGAGTTGTATTAAAACATCAATTTCTTTTAATCGAAATACTGAGTTTGCAGGAGGAGTTTTGGATGTTGGGATTTGCCTGGATAGAGAAGCCAAGGTGGGAGACAGCTGGCTCATTTCCCTCCAACTCTTCCAGCAGCTTTGGCTGTTGGAGAGGTTTGTGGACAGGGACAGTTTCATGGGGATGTCACCTCTGTGGTTACACAGGCCCCATGCTCAGCAAGGCCCTGTGTTTGGTTTAATGCTCTACTCTCACGGTCTGTTTTTATTTTTTTATTTTACTTAAAAATATAGAGAAAGAGAGTAAGATGCAAAGAGTCAGAGACAGAGACACAAAGACAGAGAAATAACTCCTAGGGTAGTTGGAAATCTAAAGCTGGAGAAGAGGGCATTGAGTGAGCTTCTGTCTCTGAAAAAATCAAGCATTATCTCCATAATCAAGAGTATTTAGTTTAGATACTGGGTAGATAACGGAAAAAAGAAAAGGTGGTATTTTTCTTTTCACATTCTCATGATTTTCTTTATATGGAGTACCGAGAAAAGCAAATTAGTCAGTGATGCTAGATATCAAGATAGTAGTTACCTCCGGGGTTGGGCACTGACTGGAACAGACACAGAGGAAGACCATAGCCTGTTTCTTGATTTGTGTGTGGTCATTTGGAGTGAAGATCAAGCTTATACCTTAATTATTAAACTAGTAAAAAGTAACCTATAGTCATGTGATTCATTGAGCTGCTCTAGGTGAGAAGGAATAGAGCTTTTTGATATGAGCAGGTTCAGGGCATTGGGGTCCTGGTCAAGTTCCCCTCAAAAAAGTCATGGCCCTAAGAATACTCTGTGCTCTTAAGTAGGACCCTGGGACTCTTGAGGCTCAACTGCCTCACAGGGGATTGGATTGAGAGATCTCCAGGGCCAGTTCCCTCCATTGTACCTACTTTGAGAATGGGTGGCATTTCCCTTTTGTCTCAAATAGGGCTTCTCAGGCTCCTCTACTCTCAGTGTCCTGAAAGTCTTCATTCCTTTTGAAAAAGAGACCCCACATTTTCATTTTGCACTAGGTCCTGCAAATTATGTAGCTGGGGAGAATCCAAGATGGTGGCATAGGTAAACACCTACACTGCTGCCTCGCACAACAATTTCAAACTACAACTAAAAGACAGATAGGAAATCATCCAGAACCACAGGAAAGCTGGCTGAGTGGAAGTTCTACAGCTAGAGGGAAGGAAAGGGGCTCACAGAGACCCAGAGGAACTGCAAAAAGCTGAGGTACGGAGATGTGTGCGCTGAGAGAGCGGGTGCCGGAGTATCTGGCTGGTTTTCTCTGGCGGGAGGGAAACAGAGACTCTCAAAGGCATTGAACCCCTATCTTACAACACTAAACCCCAGATCCAGCCAAAACTCATACAGGGGGAGTTTGGACTGTGAAAAGGGAGAGGTGCATGAAAATTTAGGGGAGTCACAAAAGATCAGAGGTCTAGTGGCACGCACGGCACTGCGCAGAGGACAGACTGCTGATTGTGCAGCTGGCTTTCACGAGTGGGCAGGACACAGATCCTCCCAACTGTGCTACTTCTGACTCCACTAAGCCCCTGTTTCGAGTGAAACCCTAGGGACCTAGACTCGTGTGGTGGTCCTGGAGTGCAGGGGAGCTGGAAAGGCAGCAGTCTAGAGGCACTGCGGGTGCCCACACACAGGGACCGCTCCAGCGATTACCCGGTCATGTGAGATTCAGGGGCCATGGAGGATGGGGTCGACTGGAAGGCAAGGCGGTCCCTTAATCCCTGAGACTCCACCCATCCCAAGCTCAACAGAGGCTTCTTCGGTTTTGCAAGTCTGGTATCATAAGGCTGAATCCAATACATAAGTTCTCCTGGCATAGTGAAAATGCCGAGACAAGGGAAGAGATCACAAACAAAAGAAATGGAGGAAAAAAACGACGGATACAGAGTTTAAAACCATGCTTATAAGGTTTTTCAAGAATATGCTAGAAAAGTTGGATAAAATTAGCGAGAGCCTAGAGGAGATGAAAAAGGACCAATATGAGACACTGACTGAAATACAAAATATTATACAGAGTCCTAACAGCAGACTAGAGGAAGGCAAGAATCAAGTCAAAAATTTGAAATATAAAGAAGCAGAAAACACTCAACTGGAAAAGCAAGAAGAGAAAAGAATCCAAACATGTGAAGATAATGTAAGGAGCCTCTGGGACAGCTTCAAACGTACCAACATCAGAATTGTGGGGGTGCCAGAAGAAGAGAGAGAGAGCAAGATACTGAAAACCTATTTAAAGAAATAATGACTGAAAACTTCCCACATCTGGTAAAAGAAATAGATTTACAAGTCCAGGAAGCACACAGAACCCCATATAAAAGGAATCTAAAGAGGACCACACCAAGACACATCATAATTAAAATACCAAGAGCAAAAGACAAAGAGAGAATATTAAAATCAGCAAGAGAAAAACAGTTCATTACCTACAAGGGAGCACCCACACGACTGTCAGCTGATTTCTCAACAGAAATGATGCAGGCCAGATGGGAGTGGCAAGAAATATTCAAGGTGATGAATAGCAAGAACGTACAGCCAAGAATAATCTATCCAGCAAAGCTATCATTCAGAATAGAAGGGCAGATAAAGAGCTTCACAGAGAAGAAAAAGCTAAAGAAGTTCATCAACTCCAAACCAGTATTATATGAAATGCTAAAAGGTACTCTTTTAGAAGAGGAAGAAGAAAAAGGTAAAAGCCAAAAAATTATGAACAACAAATACAACTCTATCAACAAGTGAATCTAAAAATTAAGTGAATGAAAAATTTGATCAACAGAATAAACTGGTGAATATAATAGAATCAGGAGCACAGAAAGGAGTGGACTGATAATTCTCAGGGGGAAGGGGGGAGGGGTATACAAGGAGAGACTGGACAAAACTCATACACCTATGGATGAGATCAATGGGAGGGAGGTAAGGGCAGAGGGAACGGTGGGAGCTGGGTGTAGGGGTGCTATGGAGGGGAAAAAAGAAACAAATGTAATAATCTGAAAAATAAAGATCTAATTAAAAAAATTATGTAGCTGGTGCTGTTTGAGGATATGTCAGCACCGGCCATTCCTTGAGTTAATACTATGGACTCTAAGCTAAGGAGGGCATTGTGGGGGTGAGAAAGAAGTGGTTGGGCTGGGAGAAGGTGAGATATAGTCTGTCCTTGGGTTTCCCAATGGTTTATTATGTTCCTGAAGCTTCCTTCATTTTCTGTCCTAAAGCCCAGGTTATAGGAATAGCAAATAAAAACAGACGTTGATGAAAGGGAGCATCAATATAAATTCTTTTTTTTTTGAGGGGGAAATGTTTCCCTCCCTAAAGTTCATTAAAAAAATTATAATGGAGGAGGAAAAATGGCGGTGGAATAGACAGATGTGTCTGGAACTTTGTCGCTGGGCAGAGGGAGAGAGAGCAGTTGAGAGTAGCACTGGGAGTGTTTGTTGGCAAGTTAGGAGTCAGTTATCCTCCAGGAGAAGGTGGGGGACTGCTGGACGGGCCTCTCCTGACCAGGCAGCCCCACTGCCACGGGGTTTTTATCCGCCGGAGCCACCAGTGCGAACGCGGAGTCTGCGCCATCTTGTAGAGGGAGGTGGATGTCTGCGGCAGACTGAAAGCTGCAGCTGAAGTACTCACCGAACAGCTGGGGGACCCAGAACACCGCTCTCCAATCTGCACAGACACAAGGACTCACAGGAGATCCACAAGGCACACGGAAAGGTCAGATTTCGCCTGGGATAAGGTGAGTTCTCCTGTTCCACAGAACAGAGACACGCACACTGTGGGAACCGGGCTGCGGGAAAGCTGCTTCTGGAGAGGTCCGAGGATGTGGGGCAGGGCATGATCCCTAAGTGTGGAAGTGGACTTTCGGAGTTGTTGACAGAGGGGAGCTCCAGAAAACAACTAGGAGAGATCTAGAAAACTTGTTTTGATCTAGGGAAGAAAGACAGCCTGGGAGTTGTTGCAGAGTCCCGGCTGCAAAATCCCTGCAAACCGGTTTTGAGAACCACAGAGTAGCAGGATCTGAGCACAGCCTAGAGAGGTCCTGTGCTTAGTCTCAGAGGTCAATTCCGAAATACTGCCAACCAGTGGATGACGCACAAATTGACTCTCTCATAACCACAAAAGAATAAAGAGATTAAGACCTCAGCAGTGGAGGTCTACTGGGAAACAGGAGTGCCAAGCAGAACAATAGTGGAAGTGAATGACCATTCTATTTCTTCTTCTTTTTTTTTAAACTTTTTATTTTATTTTATTTTATTTATTTTCATTTTTGCATATTTTAATTATAAAACTATTTTTTTTCTTTCCTCCTCAATTGATTTTACCTTTTTAATTATTACATTTTTGTTTTCAACTAGTATTATAACTACTACTATTTTAACTTTTTGGAAAAAAAACAAGTGTCATGTTGTTTTTCCTTTATTTTACTTCGGGATTAGAGTTCTACATTCTATTTTCATCTTTCCTTTAGCATAATTTTACTCTATCTCAACTCTACCTTTATGCCAACATTTTCCTCCTAATTTTCCCCATTTTGTTGTCTTGTTTCTCTTTCCCTTTTCCAACGTTAGATTCTGCCTATTCTTTCTCTTTACCTGGTTAAAATTTCACCCCACTTATATATCTAATTTCAAATCCCCTACTCCAACTCCGTACAAACCTCCTGTCTTCACTATCCAAAAAGTTGTTTTTCTCTGTCCTTTTGTTGCTGTTTGCCTGAACGGTGATTATATCGATTTTTTTGTACTTTTTTGTGAGATTGTTTTAGCTTATTCTACTTGTTTTATTTTGCTTTTTGTTTGCTTTGTTTTGGTTTGTTTTTTTTACCTCTCTTTTCCCTTGCCTCCCTCGATACCAGTTGTTATTTGTAGTTTGTATTAATCTCCAGGTACTGGTTGCCGGCATTTGTTGGGATTAGTGACTGTTCTATTGGAGTTTTCTCTTGACATCTATATTTTGTTCCCCCTTTCTCTCTTGTCCTCTTTCTTTTATTTCTGACCTTTTTCTCTTTCTCTTTTCTTCTCCTTCTTCTCCTTTTTATTGTTTTATTTTATTTTTTTTGTTCATTTATTTATTTATTTTTTCTCCCTCTCCCAATTTGATTTAGGCACTTTTTCCCCCATTTTCCTCTTCTTCTTTCTCTACTTACCCCTAATTTGTCTTTCATTGGTGGTCACCTTACTTGTGATTATAAACATCATGAATACATTTCTGTTCAGTGCCTTGTGTGTTGTACCTGGTCGTGTTGTAGTTTGTGCCTTTGAATCAACGTAGGAGAGAGAACTACATAACCAGACACCCGGAGAAGAAAGACCATGGGCAGAAGAAGAGACAGCCCGCATATGAAAGAAAGGCAGGTATCACCAGAAGAGGAAGTAAACGAAATAGAAGCAGAAATAAGCCTGCCAGAGAAAGAGTTCAGAGAAATGATCATAAGGTGGATAAAAACAATGGAAGACAAAATTGACAATGTGCGTTAGAGCCAAGAGGAAATGAAGAAGACCCAAGAGGAAATGAAGAAGAAGCAAGAAGAAATGCAGAATAATTAAGAAGAAATGAAAAATCACATCACTGGTATAAAGAACTCAATAGAAAGCATCAAAAGTAGACCAACAGAAGCAGAGGCCCACATCAGTGAGGGAGAAAACATGGAAGGAAAAAATACCCAAATACTGTAGCTTATTGAAAAAAAAATTAAAAAGCAAGAGGAGAGCCTAAGGGAACTTTGGGATAACACGAAACAGAACAACTTCCCCATAACTGGGTTTTCAGAAAAAGTGGAAACTGAGCCAGGATTAGAGAACCTGTTTCAAAAAATAATGATGGAAAATTTCCCTAATATAGGAAAGAAAAAACCCACACAAAACAAACAAGCTCACAGATTCCCAAGCAAAATGAACCCCAACAAACCAACACCAAGGCACATTATAATTAAATTGGCAAACACCACCAACAAAGTAAGAATCTTAAAAGCGGCCAGAGAGAAACAGAAAGTTACCTACAAAGGAACCCCCATAAGACTAGCGACTGATTTCTCAACAGAAACTCATCAGGCCAGAAGGGAATGCAATGAAATATACAAAGTCATGCAAAGGAAGAGTCTGAATCCAAGAATACTGTACCCTGCAAGGCTTTCAATCAAAACTGAAGGTGAAATCAGAAGCTTCACAGACAAAAAAGGACTAAGGGACTTTATTATCACCAAACCAGCAATGCAAGAAATGTTAAAGGGTCTGCTGTAATAAAAAGAAATAGGAAGTGAAGTAGGAACTAAGGGGGAAAGTCTAAAAATGGCGACAGATAAGTACCTATCAATAATAATTTAAAAAATAAAAGGATTAAATGCTCCAATCAAAGGATATAGGGTAACCGATTGGATAAGAAAACATGATCCACATATCTGCTGTCTACAAGAAACCCACCTCAGGAAAAGAGATGCACACAGATTGAGGGTGAAGGGATGGAAGATGGTATTTTAGGCAAATGGAAATGAAAATAAAGCTGGCGTTACAATACTTATATCTGACAAATTAGATCTCAAAGTGAAGGACATAACAAGAGATAAAGAAAGCCACTTCATAATACTAAAGAGAACAATCCAGCAAGAAGAAATAACTGTGGTAAACATATATGTACCCAATATAGGAGCACCTAAATACATAAAAAACTCCTGGAGTATATTAAGGGAGAGATTGACAGCAATACAATCATAGTAGGAGACTTTAATACCCCACTATCACCACTGGACAAATCCTCTAAACAAAAAATCAGCAAAGACACATCAATCCTAAATGACTGACTAGACCAGATGGAATTAATTGACATCTTCAGAACATTTCACTCCAAAGCCACAAAATATACATTCTTCTACAGTGCACATGGGTCATTTTCAAAGATAGATCATATGTAGGGTCATAAGAAAAGTCTCTTCAAATTCAAGAAGATAGAAATCATATCAAGCATTTTCTCATACCACAGTGGCATAAAACTGGAAATCAACTATAATAAAAACAATAGAAAGAAATCAAACACATGGAAACTAAACAGCATGCTATTAAACAACGACTGGGTAACCAAAGAGATCAAGGAAGTAATAAAAAACATCATGGCAACAAATGACAATGACAACACAACAATACAAAATTTATGGGACACAGTGAAAGCAGTCTTGAAAGGGAAGTTCATAGCCCTACAAGCCTACTGAAAGAAACAACAGCAGGAAACAATGGTCATTAATTACCTAATCCTACATCTCAAAGAGCTAGAAAGAGAGTAACAAGAAAATCCCAGTGTAAGCAGAAGGAAGGAAATAGTAAAGATCAGAGCAGAGATAAACAACATGGAGACCAAAGAAACAATTCAAAAGATCAACAAAAGCAAGAGCTGGTTCTTTGAAAGGATAAACAAGATTGATGGACCTCTAGCCATGCACCCCAAGAAGCAAAGAGAGAAGACCCAAATAAACAAAATCATAAATGAAAGAGGAGAAAGAACAACAGACCCCGCCGAAATACAAAGGATTGTTAAAAAATACTATGAACAACTCTATTCCAACAAATTGGACAACCTGCAAGAAATGGACATATTCCTAGAAAAATATAACCTTCCAAACTCAATCAGGAAAAATCTAAACATCTACATAGACCAATAACTATGGAAGAAATTGAAGCAGTAATCAAAAAGCTTCCAGCAAATAAAAGCCTGGGATCAGATGACTACACAGGAGAGTTTTACCAAACATTCAGGGAAGAATTAAAACCTATCCTCCTCAGACTATTCAGAAATATTCAAGAAGAAGGAACACTTCCAAACACCTTCTATGAAGCTGTCATCACCCTAATACCAAAACCAGATAAAGACAACACAATAAAAGAGAATTATAGGCCAATATCTCTCATGAACATAGATGCCAAAATCCTCAACAAAATTGTATTAAATCGAATCCAGCAGTACACCGGAAAGATCATACATCATGACCAAGTAGGATTCATCCCAGGAATGCAAGGATGGTACAATATCCGTAAATCAATAAACGTGATAAATCACATAAACAAATGAGAGATAGAAATAACATAGGTATATCAATTGGTGCAGAAAAAGCATTTGACAAAATCCAACACCCTTTCTTGATAAAAACTCTCAGCAAAGTGGGAATAGAAGTATCATACCTCAACATAGTGAAAGCCATATATGATAAACCCACAGCTAGCATTATACTCAATAGTCAAAAACTAAAACTATTTTTCTAAGAACAGGAACAACACAGAAATGACCACTGTCACCTCTCCTGTTCGACATAGTACTGGAAGTATTAGTCATTGCAATTAGACAAGAAGAAGAAATAAAAGGCATACAAATTGCAAAAGAAGGAGTAAAGCTGTCCTTATTTGCAGATGACTTGATACTGTACATAAAACACCCGAAGGACTCCATTCCAAAAATAATTGACTTAATAAATGAATTTGGCAATGTAGCAGGATACAAAATTAATACTAAGAAATCTGTGGCATTTCTATACACTAAAAGTGAAATTACAGAAAGAGAGACTAAAAAAGCAATCCCATTTACCATCACACCAAAAACATTAAAATACCTAGGAATAAACCTAACTAAAGAGGTAAAAGACCTATATGTAGAAAACTACAGGACACTGAAAAAAGAGATAGAGGAAGATGTTAACAGATGGAAGAACATACCATGTTCATGGATTGGAGAATCAATAGCATTAAAATGTCCATACTACCCAAAGCAATCTATAGATTCAATGCACTACCCATTAAAATACCAATGACATATTTTACAGACCTACGAAGAATTCTTCATAGATTGTTCTGGAGCAAAAAAAGACCACGAATAGCCACAGCAATTCTGAGAAAGAAGAATAAAGTAGCTGGGACTTCAATACCAGATTTCAAGCTATATTACAAAGCAACTGTTCTCAAAACAGCCTGGTACTGGCACAAGAATCGGCATATAGACCAATGGAATAGAATAGAGAATCCAGATATCCACCCAAACCACTATGCTCAACTAATATTTGACAAAGGAGGCATGAACACACAATGCAGCCAAGATAGCCTCTTCAATAAATGGTGTTGGGAAAATTGGCAGATACAAGCAAAAAAATGAAACTGGACCACCAACTTACACCAAATACAAAAATAAACTCAAAATGGATACAGGACTTAAACATTAGAAGGGAAACCATAAAAATACTAGAGGAATTCACAGGCAGCACAATCTCAGACATATGCCAAAAGAACTTCTTCACTGATACTGCTCCAAAGGCAATGGAAGCTAAAGAAAAAATAAACAAATGGGACTACATCAAAATAAAAAGCTTTTGCACAGCAAAAGAAACACTAAACAAAACAAGAAAGACCACTGTATGGGAGAATATGTTTTCAAAAGTTATCACTGATAAAGGTTTAATCTCCAAAATCTACAGCCAACTTATACAACTTAATAAAAGGAAGATAAAAGATCCAATAAAAAAATGGGCAACGGACCTAAATAGAACCTTTTCGAAAGATGACAGAAGGAAGGTCAGGAGATATATGAAATCATGTTCAAATTCACTAATTATCTGAGAGATGCTAATCAAAACGACAATGCGGTACCATCTTATACCTTTCAGAATGACAATCATCAACAAATCAACAAATGACAAGTGTTGGGGAGGATGCCGAGAAAAAGGAACTCTTGTCTAATGTTGGTGGGAATGCAGACTGGTGCAGCCACTGTGGAGAACAGTATGGAGTTTCTTCTAAAAACTAAAAATGAGTCTCTCATTTGACCCAGCAATCCCACTCTTAGCAATTTATCCTAGGAAATTACAAACACCAATCAGAAAGGATTTATGCACCCCTATGTTCATAGCAGCAGATTTACAATAGCTACAATTTGGAAACAGCCTAGGTGCCCATTAGCAGATGAGTGTACCACAGTACATCTACATAATGGAAATCTATGCTGTCATTAAAAAGAAGGAATTTTTACCATTTGCAGCAACCTGGATGAAACTGGAGAGCCTTATGCTTAATGAAATAAGCCAGTGAATGAAGGAGAAGCACCACATGATCTCACTCATTTGTGGATAATAAAGAACATTGTAAACTGATGAACAAAATGATAGATACAGAGGCAGTAAGGAGAGGTGGGGTAGATAAGAGATCAAAGGACTTGTATGCATGCATATAATCATAACCAACGAACATAGACACTGGGGGCTAGGGTATGCCTGGGAGGGGGGGGCAATGGGGAGATATGTTTACATGTAACACAATAAAAAAATAACAGTTAAAATACCAAGAGCAAAAGACAAAGAGAATATTAAAAGCAGCAAGAGAAACACAGTTAATTACATACAAAGTAGCACCCATATGATTGTCAGCTGATTTCTCAACAAAAACTATGCAGGCCAGGTGGGAGTGGCAAGAAATATTCAACGTGATGAATAGTAAAAAGCTATAACCAAGAACACTTTTTCCAGCAAAGCTATCATTCAGAATTGAAGGGCAGATAAAGAGCTTCACAGAGAAGAAAAAGATAAAGGAGTTCATCATTACCAAACCAATATTATATGAAATGCTGAAAGATACTCTTAAAGAAGAGGAAGAAGAAGAAACAGGTAAAGGTAAAAATTATGAACAACAAATACATATCTATCAACAAGTGAATCTAAAAATTAAGTGAATTTAAAATTTGGTCAACAGAATAAACTGGTGAATATAATAGAATAAGGGACAAAGAAAGGGAGTGTACTGATAATTCTCGGGAAAGGGGTGAGGAGTGTGCAGGGAGAGACTGGACAAAAATCATATACCTAAGGATGAGGTCAATGGCGGGGGGAGGTAACTGTATAGGGAGGCGTGGGAGCTGGGTGGAGGTGAGCTATGGAGCGGAAAAAAGAGAAACAAATGTAATAATCTGAACAATAAAGATTTAATAAAAAAAAGCCATGTATGATAAACCCACAGCTAACATCATATTCAATGGGCAAAAACTAAAACCGTTTCCCCTTAGAATAGGAACAAGACCAGGATGTCCACTCTCATCACTCCTGTTTGACATTGTACTGAAAGTATTAGCCATTGCAATTAGACAAGAAGAAGACATAAAAGGCATTCAATTTAGAAAGAATAAGTAAAGTTGTCCTATTTTGCAGATGACATGATATTGCACATAAAAAAACCCAAAAGACTCCTACAAAAAAAATTATTAGTTTTAATAAATGAATTTGTCAATGTAGCAGGATACAAAATTAACACCAAGAAACCTATGACATTTCTATACACCAATAGTGAACTTACAGAAAGAGATACTAAAAAAGCAATCTCATTTACCATCACACCAAAAAAATTAAGATACCTAGGAATAAACTTAACTAGAAGTAAAAGACCTATACACGGAAAACTACTTGACACTGAAAAAAGACATAGAGGAAGATGTAAACAGATAGAAGAGCATAGCATGCTCATGAATTGGCATAATCAACATCATTAAAATGTCCACACTACCCAAAGCAATCTATATATTCAATGCACTCCCCATTAAAATACCAACAGCATTTTTCAGAGACCTAAAAAGAACTCTCGAAAGATTCATCTGGAACAAAAAAGGACCCTGAATAGCCACAGCAACCCTGAGAAAGAAGAGTAAAGTAGGTGGGATGTCAATACCAGATTTCAAGCTGTATTACAAAGCCACTGTTCTCAACACAGCCTGTTAGTAGCACAAGAACAGACACATAGACCAATGGAATAGAATAGAGAATCCAGATATCGACGTAAGCCACAGTGCTCAATTAATATTTGACAAAGGAGGCATGATCATACAATGGAGTCAAGACAGTCTCTTCAATAAATGGTGTTGGGAAAATTGGACAGATACATGCAAAAAAATGAAACTAGACCACCAGCTTACACCATTCACAGAAATAAACTCAAAATGGATAAAGAACTTAAACATAAAATGGGAAACGACAAAATTACTATAGGAATCCACATGCAGCAAGATCTCATACATATGCCAAAGGAACTTCCTCACTGATACTGCTCCCAGGGCAATGGAAGCTAAAGAGAAAATTAACAAATGGGACTATATCAAAATAAAAAGCTTTTGCACAGTAAAAGAAACCATCAACAAAACAACAAGAAAGCCCACTGTATTGGAGAACATATTTGCAAATGTTTTCACTGATAAAGATTTAATCTCCAACATCTATAGGCAATGTATACAACTCAATAAAAGGAAGATAAATGATCCAATAAAAAAAATGGGCAATGGACCTAAATAGAACCTTTTTGAAAGAAGACAGAAGGAAGGCCAAGAGACAGATGAAAACATGTTCAAAGTCATTAATTATTTGAGAGATGCAAATCACAACTACAATGTGATACCATCTCACACCTCAGAGTGGCAATCAACAAATCAACAAACGACAAGTGTTGGCGAGGATGTGTAGAAAAAGGAACCCTCGTGCACTGCTGGTGGAAATGCAGATTGGTGCAGCCACCGTGGAGAACAGTATGGAACCTGAATGGAACTGCAGAGCAATATTCTAAGTGAAATAAGCCACATGATCTCACTCATTTATGGATATAAAGAACATTATAAACTGATGAACAAAAGGATAGATACAGAGGCAGTAAAGCAGCAGACTGTCAAGTTACAGTGGGAAGATTAGGGAGAGGTGGGTAGACAAGCGATCAACCAAAGGACTTCTATACATGCATATAAGCATAACCAATAAATGAAAGTCACTGGGTGGTGAGGACATATATTGGAGTGGGTGGGGTGGAGGGAATGGGAAGATATGTGCACATATAATACATTAATAAAACAGCGGGAGGGGGAAGAAATGCTAAAGCGACTTCTATAATGAGAAAAAGAAAGAGAGAGAAAGAGAAACGTAGGCATAAAGAATTAAATGGCAATCAATAATAACCTTAAATGTAAATGGATTAAATGCTCCAATAAAGGAAGAAGCCAAGATGGCCACATAGGTAAACACCTACACTGCTGTCTCGCACAACAATTTCAAAACTACAACTAAAAGACAGAACGGACATCATCCAGAACCACAGGAAAGCTGGCTGAGTGAAAGTTCTACAGCTAGAGGGAAGGAGAGGGGCTCACCGAGACCCAGAGGAGCTGCAAATAGCTGAGGTACGGAGACAAGCATGTGGAGAGAGCGGGTGCCGGAGTACCTGGCTGGTTTTCTCTGGCAGGAGGGAAACGGACATTCTCAAAGGCATTGAACCCCTTATCTTACGACACTAAACCCCAGATCCAGCTGAAACTCATACGGGGGAAGTTTGGACTGTGAAAAGGGAGAAGCGCATGAAAATTTTTGGGAGTCACAAAAGATCAGAGGTCTGGTGGTGCGCACAGCACTGCGCAGAGGACAGACTGCTGATTGTGCCGCTGCTTTCGCCATAGGGTGGGAGACAGACCCTCCCAACAGTGCCACTTCACTCCACTAAGCCCCTATTTCGGGTGAAACCTTGGGGACCTAGACTCATGTGGTCCTGGATTGCAGGGGAGCTGGAAAGGCAGCAGTCTAGAGGCACTGCGGGCACGAGCACAAGGACCACTCCAGTGATTAACCAGTCACGTGAGACTCCGAGACCGTGGAGGGCGGGTCCGACTGGAAGGCAAGGCGGTCCTTAAGCCCTGAGACTCCACCCATCCCAAGCTCAACCCAGAGGCTTCTACGGGTTTCCAAGTCTGGTATCATAAGGCTGAGTCCAACACAGAAGTTCTCCTGGCATAGTGAAAATGCCGAGACAAGGGAAGGGATCACAAACAAAAGAAATGGAGGAAAACAAATGACTGGATAGAGTTCAAAACCACGCTTATAAGGTTTTTCAAGAATACGCTAGAAAAGTTGGATAAATTTATGAAGTCCCAAGAGGAGATGCAAAAGGACCAACTACAGATGCAAAAGATCCAACTAAAGATGGAAAAGGTCCAACTAGAGATGAAAAAGGACCAAGTAGAAATTAAACATACACTGACTGAAATAAAAAATACTATACAGAGTCCTAACAGAAGACTAGAGAAAGGCAAGAATCAAGTCAAAAATTTGAAATATAAAGAAGCAGAAAACACTCAACTGGAAAAGCAAGAAGAGAAAAGAATCCAAAAATGTGAAGATAATATAAGGAGCCTCTGTGATAGCTTCAAGCATACCAGCATTAGAATTGTGGGGGTGCCAGAAGAATAGAGCAAGTTACTGAAAACCTATTTAAAGAAATAATGACTGGAAACTTCCCACATCTGGTAAAAGAAATAGACTTACAAGTCCAGGAAGCACACAGAATCCCATATAAAAGGAATCGAAAGAGGACCACACCAAGACACATCATAATTAAAATACCAAGAGCAAAAGACAAAGAGAGAATATTAAAATTAGCAAGAGAAAAACAGTTCATTACCTACAAGGGAGCACCCACACGACTGTCAGCTGATTTCTCAACAGAAACGATGCAGGCCAGACGGGAGTGGCAAAAAATATTCAACGTGATGAATAGCAAGAACCTACAACCAAGAATAATCTATCCAGCAAAGTTATGATTCAGAATTGAAGGGCAGATAAAGAGCCTCACAGAGAAGAAAAAGCTAAAGGAGTTCATCAATTCCAAACCAGTATTATATGAAATGCTGAAAGGTACTCTTTTAGAAGAGGAAGAAGAAAAAGGTAAAAGCCAAAAAATTATGAACAACAAATACATATCTATCAACAAGAGAATCTAAAAATTAAGTGAATGAAAAATTTGATCAACAGAATTAACTGGTGAATATAATAGAATCAGGAGCACAGAAAGGAGTGGACTGATAATTCTCAGGGGAAAAGGGGGAAGGGGTGTACAGGGAGAGATTGGACAAAAATCATACACCTATGGAAGAGGTCAATGGGAGGGAGGTAAGGGCCGAGGGAAGGATGGGAACGGGGTATAGGGGTGCTATGGAGGGGAAAAAAGAGAAACAAATGTAATAACCTGAATAATAAAGATTTAATTTTAAAAAAATAAAAAATAAATAAAAGCTCAAATAAAAAAAGACAATGGCTATCTGAATAGATATGAAAATATGACTGAAATACTTGCAGTCTACAAGAGACCCATCTTTGAACAAAAGACTCACACAGGATAAGAGGGAAGGAAGGGTGGTAAAATTTTTCTATCAAAATGGAAAAGAAAAAAAGCTGGAGTAGCAATATTCATATCTGACAAAATAAACTTCAAAATGAAGGCCATCACAAGAGACAATAAAGGTCACTTCATAATACTAATGGAATTGATTCAACAAGAGGATATAACCTTGGTAAACATATATGCACCCAAAACAAAAGCACCTAACTATGTAAGAAAAACTTCTGATGACTTTAAGGAAGAGACTGACAACAATACAGTCACAGTAGCAGACTTGAACACCTCCACTGACTTTACTGGATAGATCTTCTAGACAAAAAACAACAACAACAACAACAACAAAATGCCCCCAAAAAAGTTAACAAGGAAAGAGGGACTCTAAAGGACACACTGGATCAGATGAATTTAATAGTATACATAGAACATTTCACCCAAAGCTGCAGAATATACATTCTTCTCAAGTGCAGCTGGGTCATTCTCAAAGATAGACCACATGTTATGTTACAAAACAAATCTCTACAAATTCAAGAAGATGGAAATCATATCAAGCATCTTCTCAGATAATGGAATGAAATTAGAAATCAACTACAGTAAAATCACTCAAGAACATTCAAACACATGAAGGCTAAATATATGTTCTTTTTAAAAATTTTTTTATTTTTTAAAATTAAATCTTTATTATTCAGATTATTACATTTGTTTCTCTTTTTTCCCCTCCATAGCACCCCTACACCCAGCTCCCACCCTTCCCTCTGTCCTTACCTCCCTCCTATTAATCTCATCCATAGGTGTATGATTTTTGTCCAGTCTCTCCCTGTACACCCCTTCCCCCTACCCCCTGAGAATTATCAGTCCACTCCTTTCTCTGCTCCTGATTCTATTATATTCACCAGTTTATTCTGTTGATCAAATTTTTAATTCACTTAATTTTTAGATTCTCTTGTTGATAGATATGTATTTGTTGTTCATAATTTTTTGGCTTTTACCTTTTTCTTCTTCCTCTTCTAAAAGAGTACCTTTCAGCATTTCATATAATACTGGTTTGGAGTTGATGAACTCTTTTAGCTTTTACTTATCTGTGAAGCTCTTTATCTGCCCTTCAATTCTGAATGATAGCTTTGCTGGATAGATTATTCTTGGTTGTAGGTTCTTGCTATTCATCACGTTGAATATTTTTTGCCACTCCCGTCTGGCCTGCATCGTTTCTGTTGAGAAATCAGCTGACAGTCGTGTGGGTGCTCCCTTGTAGGTAATGAACTGTTTTTCTCTTGCTGCTTTTAATATTTTCTCTTTGTCTTTTGTTCTTGGTATTTTAATTATGATGTGTCTTGGTGTGATTCTCTTTGGATTCCTTTTATATGGGGTTCTATGTGCTTCCTGGACTTGTAAGTCTATTTCTTTTACCAGATGTGGGAAGTTTTCAATCATTATTTCTTTAAATAGGTTTTCAGTATCTTGCTCTCTCTCTTCTTCTGGCACCCACACAATTCTGATGTTGGTACGCTTGAAGCTGTCCCAGAGGCTCCTTACATTATCTTCACATTTTTGGATTCTTTTCTCTTCTTGCTTTTCCAGTTGAGTGTTTTCTGCCTCTTTATATTTCAAAATTTTGACTTGATTCTTGCCATCCTCTAGTCTTCTGTTAGGACTCTGTATAATATTTTGTATTTCAGTCAGTGTCTCTAGTTGGTCTTTTTTCATTTCCTCTTGGGACTCACTAAATTTATCCATCATCTCTAGTTGGATATTTTGCATCTCTGGTTGGTCCTTTTGCATTTCCTCTTGGGACTTGATAAATTTATCCATCTTTTCTAGCATATTCTTTAAAAACCTTATAAGTGTGATTTTTGAACTCTCTATCCAGTTGTTTTTTTTTCTCCATTTCTTTTGTTTGTGATCCCTTCCCTTGTCTCGGCATTTTCACTATGCAGGGGAAATTCTGTGTTGAATTCAGCCTTATGATACCAGACTTGCAAAACCAAAGAAGCCTCTGTTGAGCTTGGGATGGGTGGAGTCTCAGGGCTTAAGGGACCGCCTTGTCTTCCAGTCGGCCCGGCCCTCCACGGTCCCCGAGTCTCACGTGACTGGGTAATTGCTGGAGCTGTCCTTGTGCTTGCACACCCGCAGTGCCTCTAGACCCCTGCCTTTCCAGCTCCCCTGTGCACCAGGACCACACGAGTCTAGGTCCTCAGGGTTTTGCTCGAAACAGGGGCTTAGTGGAGTCAGCAGTGGCACAGTTGGCAGGGTCTGTCTCCCATCCTATGGCGAAAGCCAGCGGCACAATCAGCAGTCTGTCCTCTGCGCAGTGCCGTGCGCGCCACCAGACCTCTGATCTTTTGTGACTCCCCAAAATTTCCGTGCACCTCTCCCTTTTGACAGTCCAAACTCCCCCCGTATGAGTTTCGGCTGGATCTGGGGTTTAGTGTCGTAAGATAAGGGGTTCAATGCCGTTGGGAGTCTCTGTTTCCCTCCTGCCAGAGAAAGCCACCCAGGTCCTCCTGCACCCATTCCCTCAGCATGCGCGTCTCCGTACCTCAGCTTTTTGCAGCTCCTCTGTGTTTCTGTGAGCCCCTCTCTTTCCTTCTAGCTGTAGAACTTTCACTCAGCCAGCTTTCCTGTGGTTCTGGATGATGTCCGTTCTGTCTTTTAGTTGTAGTTTTAAAATTGTTGTGCAAGGCAGCAGTGTAGGTGTTTACCTATGCCGCCATCTTGGATTCCTCTAAATATATGTTGTTAAACAATGATTGGTTTACCAAGAAGATCAAGAAAGAAATAAAAAACTTCCCGGATCCCTGATCAGTTTTGCTTAGTGGATAGAGCTTCAGCCCACTAACATCAAGGTTCCAGGTTCAATTCCGGTCAAGGGCATGTACCTTGGATGTAGGCTCAATTCCAGGCCCTGGTCAGGACATATGTGAGAGGCAACCAATAGATGTGTCTTTCTCACATTGATGCTTCTCTCTCGGTCTCTCTCCCTTCCATTCTCTCTAAAAAGGAAAACATCCTCCTTTGAGAATTAACAACAACAAAAAAGATCCCTGGAGAAAATGAAAATGAATGCAAAACAACCCAAAATCTCTGGGACACAGCAAAAGCAGTCCTGAGAGGGAAGTTCATATCACTGGAAGCCTACCTCAAAAGAAAAAAATAAGAAAAAAAGAAAGAAAAGAAAAGAAAATGATTTAACCCAATAACTTAAAGAATTATAAACAGAATGACAAGAAAAGTCCAGAATAGGTAGAAATAAGGAAATAATAAAAATTAGAGCAGAAATGACATAGAGACTAAAAAACAATACAGAAGATCAATGAAACCACGAGCTGGTTCTTTGAAAATATAAACAAGATTTGATGAATCCTGAACCAGACTCATCAAGAAATAGAGAGGACCCAAATAAACAAAATCATAAAAGAAAACAGTAAAGTAACAACTGACATCACAGAAATACAAAGGATTGTAAGAAAATACTATGAACAACTATATGCTAACAAGCTGGTTAACTTGGATGAAATAGACAAATTCCTAGAAAAATACAGTCTTCCAAAACTCAGTCAGGAAGACTCCAAAAATCTGATGAGGCCAACAACAACTAGTAAATTGAAGCAGTAATAAAAAAAAAAACTCCCAACAAACAAAAGTCTTGGTTTAAAGTGCTTCACAGGGGAGTTTTACGAAACATTCAAAGAACAACTAATACCTATCCCTCTCAAACTATTCTAAAAATTCCAAGAAGAAGAAACATTTCCAAGCTCTTTTGATGAGGCCAGCATTATCCTAATTCCAAAACCAGATAAAGACACTACAAAGAAAGAGAATTACAGGCAAATATCTGTGATGAATATGGATGCTAAAATCCTCAACAAAATATTAGCAAATCAGATCCAGCAATATACTAAAAGATCATACATTATGACCAAGTGGGATTTATCCCAGGGCTGCAAGGCTGGTGCAATATTTACAAATCAATAAACAGGATTTATAAATAAATTGAAAGACAAAAAATCATATAATCATGTCAATAGACGCAGAAAAAGCATTCAATAAAACCCAAGACTCATTTTTTTAAAGAAAAATTCTTAGCAAAGTAGAAATAGAGAGATTATACCTCAATAAAATTGAGGCCCTATATGACAAACCTATAGCCAACAAATACTAAATGGGCAAAATCTACTAGGTGTACCGGTTAATAATGCAGATTTTTTTTCAATAGATGGAGTTACACATATGTTGATATATATTCAATTTGATATATATGCTATTTTGTTGTATTGACAACACGCTTCAAAACTTCATATGTCAAATTTTCTGAGTGTTAACATCATATATTTTTTACCCTTAAAAATGTTGAATTTTATGCCAAAGAAAAGAGCATTTGCGGGAAGTTTTAATTCATTATTTTGAAGAAAAGTGCTGCTAAAGTTATCATATACTTCAGGAAGCTTATGATGAACATGCTCCGTCTCAAGATACTTGTGACCACTAGTTTAAACATTTTAAAAGTGATGATTTTGATGTGAAAGACAAAGAATGTCCAGGTCAATTTGAACCACACTTTGATCATAAAATGACCAGAATGGGACAGAAGATACAGCAGTTATTTTGCTTCATGATAATACACCCTCACACACTTCAAAACCAGTTAAAGACACATGAAAAGATCTTGCCTGGGAAGTATTAATCTACCCGCTGTATTCACCAGACCTTGCTCCTTCAGATTACAATTAGTTCAAATCGATGGCACATGCACTTTCTGAGAAGCACTTCAAAATGTACAGAGAGGCAAGATGGCAACTGGCAAGAAGGTAGGGAGGGAGAGTGTGTGCGAGAGTGAGGGAGTGATAGAGGTGTGTGTGGATTTGTGCGGGTGTCTGTGTGAGTGAAATAGGGACAGTTAGACCCTGCATTTTTTCCAGGGGGCTGCCAATCTGGGCAGTCTTAGACAGCAAAACCCCATGGCCACAGCAAACACTCTGGAGAGGACACCGCAGCATGGAGACCACGCCATCTTGAAGAACAGAACTGCTTGAGACTAGGATCCTAGCCTTGTCACCACCCTGTCTTGTCTCAGAAGCAAACCAGGACCCTACAGCTGCTCTCTTAGAAGACCTGCCACCACAGCTGCAGAGCCAGAGACACCAAGTCTCCAGGCACCCGGCCACAGATTTCTGTGAGTTGCAAAGCCAATCCCCCTCTTCCAGTGCCCTACAGCAGTGATATAGAAACTACCAGGCCCCAGCCGCACAATTAGGCTTTCTGCACACGCAAAACAGTGGCAACTCTGCCTAACTTTGAACCTTGGTGTCAGACACTGGAAGTTTGTTTCCTACAACTAGTATCCACGCCCAGGCAAGGAGACTGAGCAGAATTCAAGCCTATCCACTCATTCCTAGGGAGGTGATCTTCTGCCACCAGATCCCGCACCCACACAGGGCAGGGAAACAGCACTGAACTTGACCCTGGGCTTGCAAACTCAGGGAATTTGTTTCCCATGACTCATCTCCATGCCCAGGCAGGAAGACTACCTGGAATTCAAGCCTAGCTGCTCATCCCTAAGGAGGTAGCTTTTTGCGGCCAGATCCCACACCCATGCAGGGCAGGGAGATAGCAATGAACTTGAGGCCGGATTTGAGAACTCGGGGAATTTGTTTCACTCAACTCATCTCAGTGCCCAGGCAGGGAGACTGACTGAAATTCAAGCCTAGCTGCTCATCTCTAGGGAGGTAGTTTCTGTGACCAAATCCCATGCCCATGCAGGGCAGAGAAACAGCGCTGAACCTGAATCCAGATTGTGAACTTGAAGAATTTGTTTCCCGCGATTCATCTCCATGCCCAGGCAGGGAGGCAATCCTGAATTTGAGCATAGGTGCACAATCTTGGGAGATTATATTCTGCGACCAGATCCTACGCCCACAAAGGGAGACAGCACTGAATTTTAGCCTGGGGGTGCAAACCCGGGGAGTTTGTTCCCCATGACCATACCCTGTGCCCACATAGGAAGGCAGTGCTGAATTTGAGCCTGGGTACATGGACATAAGGAGTTTGTTTTCCACAGTCCACACCCACACATGACCAGACCCCACACCCACACTAAGGGACAGTGCCACCTGACTTTGATTCAGGGCAAGTGCACACAGAAGGCTGTTTACTGCAGGGCAGAAGTGGACCTCCTGCCAACACAGTGCAACTGAGCAACCCCATCTTTCAGGCAGATCAGGGACACTAAATCTCCACACAAGAAGCAGCATTGACCACCAGTGACTAGACTCCATTCCTCATTACATGCGCCTGAGATCCCTGATTCCCAGTACGTTCACACTAAGAGCCAGTGACTCCAATTCTTGGTACAAGTGTACAGAGGAACCTGATTCTCAGTGTGAGGTAGCACCAAGAAACAGAGATTCTGATACTCAATTCTTGGCATGGACACAAGGAGCCTCTGACTCCTGACACGAAATAGGGGACTTTGATTTTTGGCACACGCCAATGGGATCTCTGTTTCAACGTGACGAAAGCAGGGTCCCTGATTCTAGGTGCACACATGAGGCCATACTAAGCACCTGTGTCTCTAACCCTGGGCAAGCATGGTTCCCACCAAACCACAGCAACTACAAGTCTTGGTATCAGAGCTCTTCAATGACACTTGGAAGGTGCAAAACTCCCACTGCTCACAGTCCAGGCCTCTTCAACTTGACATCTGAACCTTCTGGTGATAGTAAGAATGGGGAGACAACAAAGCAATCCCCAAAGGAAAGAAAAGGGGGAATCGCCAAGTAAGGAAATAAGTGAAATAGAAACATGCAACATGACAGAAAAAGAATTAAAAGTAATGGTAATATGGTTCATATACCAGATGGACAAGAAAATCAACAACCTATGCAAAAATCAGGAAGAAATGAAAAATGACATAGTTACAATAAAAAACACCATGAAAGGCTTCAACAATACACTAGAAGCAGAGGACTGAATCAGCAAGTTAGAAGATCAGGTACAGAAACAAGCCCAATCTGAACAGCAACTAGAGAAAAAAATTAAAAAGCAGGAGAGCCTAGGGGAGCTTTGGGACAAAGCAAAATTAAATAACATACATA
Organism: Lasiurus cinereus; assembly: GCA_011751065.1. NCBI lineage: Eukaryota > Metazoa > Chordata > Mammalia > Chiroptera > Vespertilionidae > Lasiurus > Lasiurus cinereus. Next base: position 37,315,823 of record JAAGEH010000005.1, on the reverse strand, counting down.
TAATATGGCTGCCAGGAGGACAAGAAGAGCAACAAGGATTAGAAATTTAATTTGAAGAAAAAAAAATAATAAATGTTCCTGATATGGGGAAGGAAAAAGTTACTCAAGTACAAAAAGTCCCAAGAAGATGAATCTGAAAAAACCCACACCAAGACACACCATAATTACAATGGCAGATATTATCAACAAAGAGAAAATCTTAAAGGCTACAAGAGAGAGAAAGAGAGTTACCTACAAAAAATCTCCCATCATATTATCAAACAATTTCTTAACAGAAACACATCAAGCTAGAAGAGAATGGACGGAAATATACAAAGTGATACAAAGCAAGGGACTCAATCCCAGAATATTCTATCCAGCAAGACTATCAATCAAAACTGGAGGGGAAATCAAGAGCTTCACAGACAAAAGAAGGCTAAGGGAGTTTATCATTACCAAACCAGCAACGCAAGAAATGCTAAAGGGTATGCTGTAAAAAGAAGAAACAAAAAGGTAAGAAGGAACAGAGCCTCAAAAAAATAAAAATGGCTACAAACAAGTACCTTTCAATAATAACTTTAAACGTAAATGAACTAAATGCTCCAATCAAAAGACATCAAGTAGCTGAATGGGTAAAAAAACATGACACATATATATGCTGTCTACAAAAGACACACCTCAGAACAAGGGACTTGCATAGACGGAAAGTGAAGAGATGGAAAAATATCTTTCAGGCAAATGAAAAAGAAAAAAAAAGCTGGGGTAACAATACTTATATCTGACAAAATAGATCTTAAAGTGAATGCCATAAAAAGAAATAAGGAAGGTCACCTCATAATACTAAAGGGATCAATACAACAGAGGATATAACCCTAATAAACATATATACAGGAGCACCCAAATACATAAAAAATCTCCTGGAAGATATCAAGAGAGAGATAGACAACAATACAATCATAGTAGGGGACTTTAATACACAACTGACATCACTGAATAAATCCTCTAGACAAAAAATCATCAGAGAAACAACAATCCTAAATGACTCACTAGATCAGATGGACTTAATTGACATCTTCAAAACATTTCACCCCAAAGCTGTGGAATATACATTCTTTTCAAGTGCACATAGAAAACTTTTAAAAATAGACCACATAACAAGCAATGTCTACCTAAATTGAAGAAGATTGAAATCCTACCAAGCATCTTTTCAGACCACAGTGGCATAATATTAGAAATAAACTACAATAAAAACAATCCAAAACACTCAAATACTTAAAAGCTGAATGGCATGTTTTTAAATATTGATTGGCTTACCAATGAGATCAAAGAAGAAATTAAAAACATTCTAGAAACTAATGACAATAAAAACACAACAATCCAAAACCTATGGGACACAATGAAAGCAGTCCTGAGAGGGAAGTTTATAGCTCTACAGGTCTACCTCAAAAACAACAACAACAAGAAAATATGGTAGTAAATCATCTAATGCTACACTTCAAATAATTAAAAAGAGAGCAACAAGAAAAGCCCAGAGTGAGCAGCAGAAGGGAGATAATAAATATTACAGGAGGAATAAATGACATAGAAGTGAAAAAACAATACAAAATACCAATGAAACCAACAGCTGGTTCTTTGAAAGGATAAACAAGATTGATGAACCTCTAGCCAGGCTCACCAAGAAGCAAAGAGAGAGGAATCAAATAAACAAAATCAGAAATGAGAGAGGCAAAATAACAACAGGCACCACAGAAATACAAAGTATTGTTTAAAAATATTATGAACAACTCTGTTCCAACAAACTAGACAACCTGAAGGAAATAGACATATTACTAGAAAAATATAACCTTTCAAAACTCAATCAGGAAGATTCTAAAAATCTCAGGGAAGAAATTGAAGCAGTCATCAAAAAGCTTCCAGCAAACAAAAGCCCAGGCCCAGATGGCTTCACAGGAGAGTTATACCAAACATTCAAGGAAGAACTAAAACCTATCCTTCTCAGACTATTCCAAAAAATTCAAGAAGAAGAAACATTTCTAAGCCCATTCTATAAAGCCAGCATCACCCTAATACCAAAACCAGAAAAAGACAACACTGTGAAAGAGAATTACAGACCAATATCCCTCATGAACATAGAAACCAAAATTCTCAACAAAATTCTAGCATATCGGATTCAGCAGTACATCAGAAAGATCATACACCATGACCAAGCAGGATTTATCCTAGGGATGCAAGGATGGTACAATATCTACAAATCAATGAATGTGATTCATCACATAAATAAATTGAGGGGCAAAAAACCATATAGTCATATCAGAAAAAGCATTTGACAAAATCCAACACCCTTTCTTTTTAAAATTTTTATTTTATTTTATTGATTTTTTACAGAGAGGAAGGGAGAGGGAGAGAGAGTTAGAAACATTGATGGGAGAGACATCTATCAGCAGCCTCCTGCACACATCCTACTGGGGATGTGCCCACAACCAAGATACATGCCCTTGACCAGAATCGAATCTGGGACCTTTCAGTCCATAGGCCAACGCTCTATCCACTGAGCCAAACCGGTTTCGGCCCAACACCCTTTCTTGATAAAAACTCTCAGCAAGGTTGGAATAGAAGGATCATACCTCAACATCATAAAATCCATATATGTTAAACCCACAGCCAGCATCACACTTAATGGAAAAAAACTAAAACCATTTCTTCTAAGAACAGGAACAAGACAGGGATGCCCTCTCTCACCACTCCTGTTTGATATAGTACTGGAAGTACTAGCCATTGATATCAAACAAGAAGAAGAAATAAAGGGCATCCAACCTGGAAAAGAAGTAAAACTGTTCTTATTCGCAGATGACATGATACTGTACATAGAAAACCCTAAAGACTCCATTAAAAATTATTAGACTTAATAAACAAATTTAGCAGGGCAGCAGGATACAAAATTAACACCAAGAAATCTATGGCATTTCTATACACAATAGTAAGAGAGACTAAAAAAGCAATCCCATTTACCATTGTTCCAAAAAAAATTAAGATACCTAGGAACAAACTTAACTAAAGAGGTAAAACACCTATATGCAAAAAACTACAGGACACTGAAAAAAAGAGATAAAGGAAAATATAAACAAATGGAAGAACATACTGTGTTCATGAATTGGTAGAATCAACATCATCAAAATGTCAATTTTACCCAAAGCAATCTATAGATTCAATGCAATCCTCATTAAAATACCAATGGCATATTTCACATACATAGAAAAAACTGTCCAAAAATTCATCTGGAATAAAAAAAGATCCCAAATAGCTGCAGCAATCCTGTGAAAGAAGAACAAAGTAGGTGGGATCTCAATACCAGATTTCAAGCTGTATTACAAAGCCACTGTTCTCAAAATAGCCTGGTACTGCACAAGAACAGACATATAGACCAATGGAATAGACTAGAGAACCCAGAAATCGATCCAAACAACTATGCCCAATCAAAATTTGACAAAGAAGGCATGAACATAAAATGGAGTCAAGACAGTCTCTTCATTAAATGGTGTTGGGAAAATTGGACATATACATGCAAAAAAAAAAAATGAAACTAGACCACCAACTTATACCATATACAAAAATAAACTCAAAATGGATAAAGGACTTAAACATAAGATGGAAAACCACAAAAATACTAGAGAAATCCACAGGCAGCAAAATCTCAGATATTTGCAGAAAGAACTTCCTCCCTCTGATACTGCTCCCAGGGCAATGGAAACTTAAGAAAAAATAAACAAATGAGACTACATCAAAGTAAAAAGCTTTTTCACAGCAAAAGAAACCATCAACAAAATAACAAGAAAGACCACCACATGGGAGAACATATTTGCCAATGTTATCATTGATAAGGGTTTGATCTCCAACATTTACAGGGAACTCATACAACTCAACAAAAGGAAGATAAATAATTCAATCAAAAATGGGTAATGGATCTAAATAGAAACTTTTCGAAAGAAGACAGAAGGAAGGCCAAGAGATATATGAAAACATGTTCAAAGTCACTAATTATCTGAGAGATGCAAATCAAAATGACAATGTGGTACTATCTCACACATGTCAGAATGGCTATTATCAACAAATCAATCAATGACAAATGTTGGCAAGGATGCAGAGAAAAAGGAACCCTGGTATACTGCTGGTGGGAATGCAAATTGGTGCAGCCACTGTGGAGAACAGTATGGAGTTTCCTCAAAAAACTAAAAATGGAACTTCGATTGGACCCAGTAATACCACTTCTAGGAATATATCCCAAGAAGCTAGAAACATCAATCAGAAAGGATATATGTACCCGTATGTTCATAGCAGCATAATTTACCATAGCTAAGGTTTGGAAACAGCTTAAGTGCCCATCAATGTGTAGATGTACCATTGTTAAAAAAACAATGGTACATCTACACAATGGAATACTACGTTGCACTAAAAAAGAAGGAATTCCTACCATTTGCAACAAATGGGTGGAACTGAAAGAACATTATGCTAAATGAAATAAGCCAGTCAGAGAAAGATAAGTATCACATGATCTCACTCATTTGTGGAATATAATCAGCAACATAATCTGATTAATAAAAACAGTTCAAGAGATAGAAAAACATCAAACCTCAGAAGGAAGTTAGGGGAGGGTGGAGATAAGGGGAAAAATCAACCAAGGACTTGTATGCATGCATATGGGCCTAACTAATGAACACAGACAACAGGGGCATGAGGGCATGAGTGGGGGATAGAGGGTATAGAGGAATAAGGACACATATGTAACACCTTAATCAATAAAGAAATTAAAAAAAAATATGAAGAAGTGGAAAATTGGATCTCTGAGTGGTTTGCCTCAAACCAGAAAAGTTCTATTGGGATGGTATCCACAAATTACCCAAAAGATGGGGAAATGTATAGCTAGCAAGGGAAATTACTTTGAATAAAGCACTTTTGATGTTTCTCTTGAAATTATCGTGTTTTCTTAGATTACAAAATCCACATTATTAACCAGTACAACTAGTAAAAGCATTTCCCCTAAGAACAGAAACCAGACAGGGATGTCTGCTTTCACCATTCTCATTTAGCATAGTACTTAAAGGTCCTAGCTACAGTAATCAGACAAGAAGAAAAAAAGAAAAGGCATCCAAATTGGAAAGGAGGAAGTAAAACTGTCATTATTCACAGATGACATGATATTGTACATAGAAAATCCTAAAGACTCCACTAAAAAAACCACTAGAGTTAATAATAGAATACAGCAATATAGCAGGATAATCCTATATAATAAAGAGGTAATATGCAAATTGACTCTAATGCCCTCCCATTACAAGATGGCCTTCCCTATGTTGTCACAAGATGGCTTCCACAAGATGGCTGCCCCATGTTATCACAAGATGGCCACCCCCACATTGTCACAAGATGGCCACCAAAAGATGGCTACCCCCATGTTGCCACAAGATGGCCATCCCCACATTGTCACAAGATAGCTGACAGGGGAGGGCAGTTGGGGGGACCAGGCCTGCAGAGGAGGACAGTTGGGGGCAACCAGGCCTGCAGGGGAGGTCAGTTGGAGATGATTGGGCAGCAAGGGAGCAGCAAGTTATCAATCATGCTGGCAGGGGAGTGGTTAGGGGTAATCAGTCAGCCAGGCAGATTAGTGGTTAGGAGCAGCAGTCCCAGATTATGAGAGAGATGTCTGACTGCTGGCATCAGGCCTAAATCAGCAGACACCCCCTAATGGGTCCCAGATTTAAGAGGGTGCAGGCCAAGCAGAGGGATACCAACTTCGTGCATGAATTTTGTGCACTGGGCCTCTAATATACAATATATGTCATTTTTATATACCAATAATGAACTCTCAGAAAAAGAAACTAAATAATCCCATTTGCCATAGCAACAACAAAAAAAATTAAGATATCTAGGAATTAAGTTAACCAAGGAGATAAAAGACTTGTACTCAGAAAACTACATAATGTTGATAAAAAAGAGATAGAGGAAGAATATACCATGTTCATGGACTGGTAGAATCAACATCATTAAAATGTCTATACTACCCAAAGTAATCTACAGATTCAATGATATACCTATTAAATTACCAACAGCATATTTCACAGATCTGGAACAAATACTCCAAAAATTGATATGGAACCAAAAGAGATCCCAAATAGATGCAACAATCTTAAGAAGAACAAAGTTGGAGGGATCACAATACAGATATCAAATTATACTACAAAGCTGCTATAATTAAAACAGCCTGGTAATGATACAGAAACAGGCATATAGATCAATGGAACAGAAGAGAGATCCCAGAGCCATTACTCACAATATTTAACAAAAAAAGCAAGAGCAAGCAATGCATTCAGGACAGTCTCTTCAATAAATGGTGTTGGAAAAATGGGACAGGTACATGCAAAAAAATTAAACTAGACCACCAACTTACACTGTATAAAAGAATAAACTCAAAATGGATAAAAGACTTAAATGTAAGATGTAAGCATAAAAATACTAGAAGAAACCATAGACAGTAAAATTTCAGACATCTCTCATAGCAATATGTTTGTGGATACATCTCCTGGGGCAAAGGAAACTAAGGAGGAAATAAAAGGGACTACATCAAAATAAAAAGCTTTTGCACAGCAAGAGAAACCATCAACAAAATGAAAAGGTAGCTGACTATATGGGAGAACATATTTGGCAATGATACACCTGATGAAGCGTTAATTTCCAAAATACAGTGGTACCTTGAGATACGAGTTTAATTCGTTCCGTAACCTTGCTCGTATATCAAGTTGTTCGTATCTCAAAGCAAATTTCCCCATTGAAATCAATTGAAATACTGTTAATCCGTTCCAGCCCCCAAAATGCCACCCCAGTTGTTCTTCTTCCGTGTTTCTGAATAAGAAAAATGTATTTATAAATGACAAATATTGTATAAAAACATAATAAAAGAGAATGTAAAGGAATAAACTGGTTTTATAAAGTGTATTTACCTACTTGTTACACTCTTAATGCTACACTTTATCCCTAAACTGAATGTAACTTAACTAATCTTCACTGAACTTAATTGCTACTGGTCTTTGCATTTTTGGCCGATTTAAAAAAAAACATGTGTCCTACGAGGTTTGCCTCTTCCTCCCTTTCAGAATGTTTCTGAAATGGGTGAGGCAAGTTTCATTGAACAGCTCCTATGCACAACCAGTAGCAACTTTTTGGGGGTGTTTCTTTTCCACAAAGTGTGACACCCTCTCCCATATTCCTAAGATCTCCTTTATCTCACTTGTAGAGATCTCCTCCACCTCTGGCTCCTCCTCCAAACCAATTTCTTGGAAAACTTCTGCATGTTGCTGAGACTGCAACTCTTGTAACTCCTCCGTGGTGAGTTCCAGAGAGTCCTCCTGGACAAGCTCCTTCATGTCTCTCTCATCCACCTCCAGGCCCATGGATTTTCCCAGAGACACTATCTCCTCTTCCACTGGCACCTCGGGTTCGAATCCTTTGAAGGTCCTTTCGGCTATGGCCTCGGGCCACAGCTTCTTCCATACAGAGGTCAAAGTCCTCCTTGTAACACCCAGCCAGGCCTGATCAATAATTCTGAGGCTATCACGATGTTAAAGTGGTTCTTCCAGAACTCTCGAAGGGTGAGGTTTGTTTTCTCCATCACCTCAAAGCAGCACCAGAACAGGTGCTTGATAGAAATCACCTCTTGATCCATGGGCTGCAGGATAGGAATGGTGTTGGGAGGTAGGTAGACAACCTTTATAAACTTGAACTCTTCGAGGAGTTCATCTTCGAGGTTAGGTGGGTGAGCAGGAGCATTGTTGAGGACGAGGAGGGCTTGCATGGTTAGGTTGTTTTCCTGTAGATATTTCTTAACAGAAGGGCCGAAAACCAGGTTTACCCACTCCACAAAGAACTGCCTGGTGATCCATGCCTTCGGGTTTGCCCTCCACATAACTTGCAGTTTATCTTTTAAAATCTTATGTGACTTAAAGACTCTGGGGTTTTCCGAATGGTATACGAGCAGAGGCTTGATCTTGCAGTCGCCACTCGCATTGGTGCACAGTGCGAGAGTTAGCCTATCCTTCGTGGGTTTGTGGCCTGGCATCGCCTTCTCCTATCCATTATGTAAGTCCTATTCGGCATCTTCTTCCAGAAAAGCCCTGTCTCGTCACAGTTGAAGACTTGCTGGGGGATATATCCTTTGGCTTCTATCAGTTCGGAAAAAGTTTTGCCTTCACATCCGAACTTGCTGCCTCACCATGCCTGATGATGGAGTGAATGCTGGACCTTTTCCTGAAGTTATCAAACCAGCCTCTACTGGCTTTAAATGAGTCTTTTGATGCTTCGTCCGTGGAAGTGCGCGGGGTCTGCCACAGCAAATCACCGTAAATCGCTTGCGCTTTCTCTCATATGATGCCCTGTGTTAATATATCTCCTTTAAGCTGCTTCTCCGTCACCCACACCATCAGTATATTCTGCATCTTTTCATGGAGAGAGCTACGGAGCTTAGAAATTATTAACACCCTTAGCTGGCATTATACCCTTTATCGACTCCTTCTGTTTAAGCACAGTGCATATTGTTGAAGTACTACGCCCGTATTGTCTCGCCAAGTCAGCCACTCGCACACCTTGCTCATATTTTTCTGATTTCACGCTTTAATTCAATAGACATCATCCTCTTCTGAGCACTGACCTTTCCACTTGCTTTCTTCGGATCCATGGTTATAAAAAGAAATGTGAGAAAGTATGTAAATGCACAGAAGATGCTTCGATAACGAGGTAAACAAGCACACTGACTGAGGCGTGGGAAACTATGAGATGCTCGAGTAGCGGTAAACTTTTGGGTAGTGTGCAGCCGGCCGATCCGTGCGACTACTCGTATCTCAAATGTTGCTCGTATTTCAAAGCAAAAAATCGCTCGCTCAATGGCTCATATCTCAAAAATCTCATATGTTAGGGCACTCGTATCTCGAGGTACCACTGTATATAAGGAACTCATACAATGTAACAAAAGGAAGACAAACAATCCAATTAAAAAATAGGCAAAAGCGGACATATAGATAGCCAAGAGAGATGCAAATTAAAATGACAATGAGGGCTGAAACCAGTTTGGCTCAGTGGATAGAGCATCAGCCTATGGACTGAAAGGTCCCGGGTTCGATTCCGGTCAAGGGCACATCCCCCAGTAGGGGGTATGCAGGAGGCAGCTGATCCATGCTTCTCTCACATCGATGTTTCTAACTTTCTATCTCTCTCCCTTCCTCTCTGTAAAAAAATCAATGAAATATATTAAAAAAATAAATAAATAAGTAAAATAAAATGACAATGAGGTATCACCTCAAACCTGTCAGAATGGCTACATCAACAAATCAACAAAAAGTGTTGGTGAGGATGTAGAGAAAAGGGAACCCAGGTACATTGCTGTAAGAATGCAGACTGATGCAGCCATTATGGAAAACAGTATGGAGTTTCCTCAAAATCTTAAATACGAAACTGCTGTTAGACCCAGTGATCCCACTTATAGGAATATATCCTAAGAAGTTCGAAACACCCATCAGAAAGAATGTATGAATCCCTATATTCATAGATGCACAATTTATAAGATCTGGAAACAGCCTAAGTGCCCATCAGGAGATGAGCATATAAAAAAAGTTGTGATGGGGGATGGGATAAAAGCATGTGCCAGTGGATAGGGAAAGCTGGGGGAAGGCCAATGGGGAAAAAGGGAGCTATATGTACTACTATCTGTAATACTTTAAACAATAAAATAAAAAAATTAAAAAAAAAAGCTGTGGTACATTTATAACATGAATACTATGCAGCAGTAAAAAAGAAGTATCTCTTTTCCTTTGAGACAGCATAGAGGGACCTGGGGAGTATTATACTAAACAAAATAAGTCAGTTAGAGAAAGACAAGTATCACATGATCTCATTCATATGGGGAATCTGATGAACAAAATAAACTTTGAACAAAATCAATCCAGAGATATGGAAGCATAGAACAGACTCAAATCTCACAGGGAAGGTGGGGTGAGTGGGAAGAGATAAACCAAAGAACTTGTATGCATATATGCATACCACATGCTCACAGACAGTAGAGTGGTGAAAGCCTGGGATGGGGTTGAGGGATAGGCTATAAGGGGTCAAAGGGCAAAAAAGGGGACATATGTAATTCTTTCAACAATAGAGATTAAAAAATAAAAAAGCCTAATCAATGAATGGAATGATGAAGAGAGTAACAAAGCAGGAAATCACTGTTGCTGGTCTGCCCTAACCCTCACCTGCCTCTACTGAGTGGTACCAAAGGCATAGAGCCCCAGGCAGCACTGAAGCAGGTCCTAAAGCCAGTGCTCACTGCCCTTGACCTCTTTAGGTCACTGTTACATTTCTTGTGCATCAGAGATCAGTTAGGCAATTACCTAATATTCAAAAAGAGAGAAAACTAAGAGATCATTTGGTTCTTCCTCTTCCTTTTCAATATGAATAACTAAAAGCACAGAGAAATTAAGGAAGTTGTCCAGGTCACCCAGAAACTTAGGTTAGGAGCCTGACTAGATCTCCACATCCTCCTTCCTGATCCTCTGCTCCTTCTTTGCTCTCAGCATCTCATGATGATCAAAGCAGGAAGGAGGTCATTACCCTGGACTTCACTAAATCCACAGGAGCAGAGCCAGGCACATACACCCAGATATCACAGAAAGAAAACTGTCTCTTTACCCAGTCCTGACCTTGGACTCAGATCCCAGCTTTAACCCTGATGGTATCACCTACTAGACTAGTCAAGTGGCCCAACTGAGTTAGTCTCTCTGAGCTTCAAATTCTTCACTTCTTTACTGAAAGTTTTATATCCTTCTCTCAGTTAGATATGAAAATAGGACATGGTCTATGTTAAAGCGCTTAGCAAGAGTTTGGCTGCCATTAGGTGCTTAATAAATGACTTCTTAAATTGGTTTCGAATCATGAGAATAGTAATTTGCAAATAGTAATAGTAATTTACCTACACTGTCTTTTGTTCTAGAGAGTGTTCCATATTTTGCCTAAGTAAAAACATGCTGTTTCTTTAACATAACAGATATTTCACTTTCATAGGCCATTTTATAAACTCACTATCATGCAAAATAATTTTCTCAGTTGAGGCAGTAAAATTCTATTCCATTTAGAATAGAAGAAAAGCCTTTGGTTACTTTTATGTTTTTTTTTTTTTTTTGTATTTTCATTTTCTGCCCTAAATCAGTATTCTGCTTTTTATATATTGGCCATGTTCTTTTACTACAACCTAGTTACTTTCTTTCTTTTTTGTTAATTTAGTTTATCTTTTTATCAGATATTTGCACGTACATAGTTTAAAGAGTAAATAGTTCTATGAGACTTATTATTACACACCAGCATGTCCCCCCACCACAATCTCCCTTCTATTTCTCACTTCCTAGAGACAATCACTTTCTACTCTCTTACCTGACTTCCTTTTGAATTTATTTCTATGACACTAAATAGCATGCTTGTAATGCTAGCTTTACAAATCAACAAAAAGTGTTGGTGAGGATGTAGAGAAAAGGGAACCCAGGTACACTGCTGTGAGAATGCAGACTGATGCAGCCATTATGGAAAACAGTATGGAATTTCCTAAAAAACTTAAATATGAAACTGCTGTTAGACCCAGTGATCCCACTTATAGGAATATATCCTAAGAAGTTCAAAACTTTATACTCTATTGACTCATCTGGAAGATGAAGATGTAACTCTCCTTCCAAGTCCTACCACATGCATGCACACAGTGCCATCTCCTGGTGCCCATTCTCATGGAGCCAGAAGGTAAATTTGGTTAGGTTGATATTTTGTTTCTACATTACTGTAATTATATAACTGCTCTTCACAGCCCAGCCACTTATATACCACTAGAGGCCCGATGAGCAAAATTCGTGCACGTAGGGTGGGAGGGGGTGTCCCCTCAGTCCAGATTGTGCAAGAGGGCGCAGGCCAGGCAGAGGGACCCCACTTGTGCATGATCCAGGCTTTGGCCAGATGGGGAGGGATCACAGAGGGCTCCAGGGTTTATCTGGACTGTCTTGCTCAGTCCCAATTGCCCAGACCCTAGCACAAACTAACCTACCAGGCAGAGCATCTGCCCCCTAGTGGTAAGTGCATATTATAGCAAGCAGTTGAGCAGTCTTAGCATATCATTAGCATATTACACTTTGATTGGTTGAATGGCCAACCTGGTGACCAGACACTTAGCATATTAGGCTTTTATTATATAGGACTAGGAAGCCACCATGCAATTCAATCACATGGCACCACCCACCCTTGAGTCGCTGTCCAGCCCTGTCTCCATCTCCAGCCCTTGAAGCAGCCACAGCCACATCAGGCCCCCCCCCTAGCACAGGCACATGGAGGCCCCTGCCACCTCAACCCCCAACACTGTGCACACAATTTCCTCCTATCTGGTCAACCCATTATGGCATCCCAGTTAATTAGCATATTTCTCTGTTTTTTTTATATATATATATTTTTTTTTCATATGTGTGTGTGATATATATATAAAATTGTTTTTTCCATTCCTACATTTAACAATGATCTTGTAGGTTTTGTATGTGTTTATCACTAATCTACCCAAAGTCTTCACAATTGTGTAAATCTCTCAATACATTCAAACACATTAGGTGTTATCAATTTTATTTTTAAAGAAGACTCTCTTGGACCCTTCAGGCCTGCTACACAGCTGTCCTCTTGGGCCCTTCTTTCACAAACGTGTTGGGTATTTCCTCCACTCTGTCTCCTGTTAGAGCCCATTTCTTAGATCCTATGTCTTTGCTTTTCTTGGATTCCTTCATCTTATGAAGTGTACCATTTAGTAGCTTCTTAGGAAAGGGTATGCATAGGAAACAAATTTTTTAAAATCCTGAACATCAGAAAATATCTTTATCCTACCTTCATATTTAATTAAGTATAGAATTTTTGGTTGAAAATTATTTTCCCCTCAGATTTTGAAAATATTGTTTGATTGTCTTTTAGCTTCCAATGTATGAGACTTATTATTACACACCAGCATGTCCCCCCACCACAATCTCTAAAGTCTGAAATTTTAGAGTGATCTGCCTTGATGTAGGTCTATTCTCATTCATAGTGCTACTTCTGGAAATTCATTTTTAGGAGTTTTGTTTTTTTTAATCCTCACCCGACAATATTTTTCCATTGATTTTTAGAGAAAATGGAAGAGAGGGGGAAAGAGAGAGAAATATTGATGTGAGAGAACTATCGATGTGAGAGAAATGCATCAATTGGTTGCCTCCTACACGAGCTCTGACCAGGGCCCAGGCTGGGGAGGAGTCTGTAGCCAGGTACATGCCCTTGGCTGAAATCAAACTCAGGACTCTTCAGTCTCTAGGATGACACTCTATCCACTGAGCTATACTGGCTAGGCCATTTTGAGAAATTTTTACTGAATAACATATTTTAGTAATTTTTTTCCCATCTGACTTATTCCTTCTGGATTCCCATAATTCAGATGTTGTAGCTCCTGAGGTATTTTGCTTTGCTTTCCTATTTTTCACCTGTCTTTTTGCTCTACTCCAGGGAGATTTACCCAACTTTATTATTTACTCATTCATTCTCTCAAGATTTTGTTGAGTCATACTATATACAGAGTGGTGCTTAAGGTGCTGGAAATACTTCTTTGAAAATAAGAAATCTGTCATTATCGATCATACAGTCTTTGGACCCTACTATTGAGTTTTGATTTCTCCTACCAAATTTTAAGTTTTCAGGAGTTGTTTGTGATCTTGGAGTGTTCCTTTTTCAAAACATCATATTTTGATTTTTGGCTGTACTGTTTCTCTTATCTTTGAGCATTTTGATAAGACTTTTTTGAAGTGTTTTTCTTTCTATCCAGTTTTTATCTTTTCAAAGATGCCTTTGTTTTGGTTTACATCTTTCATAATAGATTCTTTCCTCAAATATTGTACCTGCTCATATTTAAAAGTAGCATGCTTCAACATCTCTAATCATCAAGAAAATGCAAATCAAAATCAAAATGAGATAACACCTCACACCTTTTAGGATGGCTACTATAAAAAAGTTAAAAAATAGTAAGTGTGGGCAAGGAGGTAGAGAAAAGGGAATCCTTGTACACTGTTGGTGAAGATGTAAATTAGTTCAGCCAATATAGAAAACAGTATGAATATTCTAAAAAAAATGAAAAATAGAAGCCATTTTTGGTATTTATCTAAAAACAAAAAACAACACTAACTAAAAAAGTTATATGCACCCCTATGTTTATTGTAGCACTATTTACAATAGCCAAAACATAGAAGAAACCTAAGTATCCTTTGATGGATAAATAAATAAAGAAGACAGATGATAGATAGATAGATAGATAGGTAGATAGACAGACAGATACACATAGATATATGAATATTATTCAGCCATAAAAAGAAAATTTTTTTTCATTTGCAAAAACATGGATGGATGTAGAGGGCATTATGCTAAGTGGAAATAAAGAAAGGAAGAAAGAAAAAAAGGAAGAAAGGAAGGAAGGAAGAAAGGAAGAAAGAAAGGAAGAAAGAAAGAAAGAAAGAAAGAAAGAAAGGAAAGAAAGAAAAAACTATATGATCTCACATATGTGTGGAATATAAAAGAGAGAGAAGGAGAAGGAGAAGGAAAGGAAGAGGGATAGGGAAAGGGAGAAGGAGAGGTAGAGTGAGAGGAAGAAGGAGGAAGAGAAAGAGGGAGAGGAAGAGGGAAAGGGAGAGGGAGAGGGAGAGGGAGAGGGAGAGGTAAGTAAGAGATAGATATAAGAGAATGAGTCATTGCCGGAAGCTGGAGCTGAGGGTGTAACAGGTGGAAAATATGGAGGATGGAGGTCAAAAAGTACGAACTTTCGGTTATAAAGTAAGTAATGTAGATGTAATATATATATAGTATGGTGATTATACTGGTAGTTAATAATACTGTGGCACATATTTGAAAGTTGCTAAGAGAGTAGATGTTTAAAAATCTTATCTCAAAAAATGTACTAATGTAAGATGATGGATATTAACTAGACTTATTGTGGTGATCATTTTGCAATATATCCACATATTGAATCATTATGTTGTACTCCTGAAACTAATATAATGTTATATGTCAATGATATCTCAGTTTTTTAAGTGGCATACTAAAACACTGATTGGAGTTCTATGTTTTGGGCTGGGACATATCAATCTTGGTTTTCACAACAGGTAAAAGTAGATCTGGCTATACTATCATTGAAGAACCCCTTACATTAGTCTCTTTTCTTTGGGACTGGTCCAATTTTCAATGAAAATCTTAGGCCCACAAAATTCAGTATTATTAACTTTAACCTAATCCCTCTATTTCAGAAATCTCACTTTCAACTGCCCTGTGTTCCTGGTACTACAGAGACACTCTGTTTGCCTTATCATGGTGGCAGATGGCCGTTCTAGCTGCACAGGCTATATAATAATGATAATAACTGTAGTGATTGAAATTGGGAACTACTGAGGAATCCCCTCACGGCTAGGCTTGACACTTCCTCCCCTAAAGCCAGGAAAGAAGCGGGAGGGGAAGGTTCAGAATCAGGGTTAAAAGTGTGAACCTGCCTCTGATTAACTGCAATCTTGAGCCTCTTATCTTCAGCCAGACCACAACACCTGAACCATGTGTTCCTGGGTCCGTTGGGCTAACTAGGTCAATCAGCCTTACTAGGAACCTCCTGGGTTAGCTGGTCCCTTGCCTGAGAACCAATTAGAGATTGCTGAGTCAGCATCTATGAGCCAATAGGGGAAGGCAGGATGGGTATAAAAAGAGTGACTGCCCCTTTGTCGGTGCTCTTACCAGGTGAGCCCCTGGCAGCCCAGTGGCCAGGCCCTGCCTGACATGACATCGTCTTTAAACCCTGTGTGGCAATCCTTGATGCACCGCCGTGATGCCCAGGGAAGACAGGGTGACCTGGAAGTATACAACTGGAAGAACCAGAACTCTCCTTTCTTGCTTGCTTCGTAAATTATCACTCTGAGAGTGAGGGTTGGTAAAGAAGTCATTGGTGCAAGGTCCTGAACAGCACATGTGAACACAGACCTGACCTGCCCAGAAATCTCTGCACAGTGAAGATGGAGCCAACACCAGCTGATGCTGGTTCTCTGTTCTGAGGGCCCAGGAGAGGCTGCCCAGGGCCAGGCCAGTGAGTGAGTGATGTTGGCTAATTCTGGTGAGCTGTGTTTGCTGTGCTGGAAGTACCCATCAACCCAGCTGGGACGATTGCCAACAGCTGGTGAATTGTGTGGATTGCAAAGGGGGCATCATTGTGAGCGGCTCCAGGGACAGAATGGCCAAGGTATGGTCTTTGGCCTTAAGACCTCAACAGTGGGCAGCTGATGATGATACTGGGACCTCCGAGCCAGCGTCAGGAACCACTTGCTGGCCACAGGTTCCTCCTACTACGGGGTTGTACGACTATGGGATCGGTGCCAAAGGGCCTGCTTAAATCGAGATGTGGTATTCCTGTTTTGTTATACTCAGTGTCTGTTAATCGCACATCACAAACCAGGTTCTGGAAGTGATAAAGGATGGGACTGTGGTGGTGATCCAAAGTTCGAGTCTTGCTGGCCAGCCCTGATAACAAGCCTGCCTGCTGACATCGACACCCCTCAGCAATCCGGTGTATTGCCATCCCAGCTGTGGGCCAGGGAAGCCAGCTACTCAGGGACCTCTCTTGCTTGGAGGGTGCAGTGATGGCCCACCTGCACCCACAGTACTTGTCTGCTGTAGTCACCCTAGACTTTGTCATCTGGACAAGCCCTAGGACATGGGACCTCTGCCCAAAAGGCCGAGCTGATTGCCCTAACTCAGGCACTCCGATAGGGAAAAGGAGCCAGGTTGCTGCGTCAGCTAAGGTTTGAGCCCAGATTCGAGTCTGTAATAAATTTAGGTGAGCCCAGATTTGAGTCTGTAATAAATTTAGGCCTGTTTGAATTCGGTTGGTCTTTGTGGTCTGTCTTGTGGGGACTCACTCCGCTATAATAACAATAATGATAATAATTGTATTAATCTCTATTGCTGCATAACAAGTTACTCTCAAACTTAGCAACTTACACTAACAAACATTATTTCATAGTCTCTGTGAGTCAGGAATCTTGAAACTGTATTGTTACAGTTTCATGCTTCTGCCTCAAAGTCTCTCAGAACCCATAACAAGAGGTCATGAGTAGGAGAGGCTGTAATCTTATCTGAAACTCAACTGGGGGAAGATCCTGGCAGTGCCCTGGGTTTGATCTTTGCTCAGAAATCATTTCTTAATTTTAGCATTACTTGCCATCTGGAGAGACTGAGAATTTTCAAATTCACCCAATCCTCATTCTTGTTTATCAATACTTCCCTCATCTTACATAATCAATAAGAAGGAACCAGGCAACACCTTCAACACTTTGCTTAGATATCTTCTGAGCTAGATCACTCAATTCATTAGGTACATTTTCTACTTTCCACATCACTGCAGGCAATAGTGTTAAGTTCTGCCATTACATCACAAAGCTCTCTCTCCTTCCAGCTCCCATATACATTTCTCACTTTTCCTTTGAGACTTCACTAGCAGCAGCATCAAAGTTCAGATTTCTATTGTCTATGCAACTTAACTTAGAAGGTTTTTTCCTAATACATCAAAAATATTCCATGCTTCATCCACTGGCTAAGCAAAAAGCTACTTCATATTTTTAGGTATGTTATAGCATTGCCCCAATCATGGCACAAAAACCTGTATCAGGTGTTCATTGCTGTATAACAAATTGTCCCAAACATAACAGCTTAAAACATATATTATTTCATCATTCCTATAGGTCTAGAATCCAGATTTGACTTAGTTGGGTGCCTCTGCCTCAACATCTATCACAAGGTTACAGTCAAAGAGCCAGCTGAGACTATGTCTCAACTGAAAGCTTGACAAAGGAAGATCCATTTCTGAGCTCTTACACATGCTGCTGGCAGGACTTATTCAGCTCCTCGTGGACTATTGGGCTACAGGCCTCAGTTCTTCACTTGCTGTTGGTTGGGGGTTTCCCTTGGTTCTTGGCCATTTGAGCTGCTCCACAAGGCGGCTCACAACATGGCAATTGGCTTTCCCCAGATAAATGAGTAAGAGAGCAGGAGAAGGAAGCCCAAGGCAGAATCATAGTCCTTTTTACAATCTAATATGGGAAGTAATATGCTATCAGTTTTTCCATGTTTTGTGGGTTAGCTGTGAGACACTAAATCACACTCAAGGGGAAAGGATTACATAAGAGCATAAATACTAAAAAGATAGTGATAATTGGGGTCATCTTGGAGGCTGTCTATGACAATAGTAGACTATACTATACTATACACTATATGCTATATACAATATATGAAATATACATATATACTATACTACAATGAAGTATAACAATCACAAATAAAAGTAAGACAATGTGAGATAAAGCATTAAGTCACATAATAACAGAAACACAGAACAGAGAGAAAGGGCCTTCTCTTCAGGATAGTCATTGCTAGTTTTACATTCTAGCTTTACAGTATTCATTGATACATTTGATTGCTTTGTTAGTTGGTAATGCAAACTTTCCCAAATCCCTAAAACCTAATTATGATTGTTATGCAACTATTTTCATGATACTAAACTTGTATAAGTTGAGTACTGTATAACTGAGTACTGATCATTGTTTGAAAGAGAAATGTATGCTAAGAAATGTAATCATAGCATCTATGAAACTCATGGCATAAAAGGAATATCTGTTTTCTAGGAGGAGGGGGGGATGACAGCTCTTACTATGACTCATCCAGCTTTCAGGCTTGTCTCTCTTTACTTCTTACTGACTTCCCTTCCTAAAATTCATCACTGATCAACATCTCAGCCATTCATCCATTTATTGCTCAACTACAAAGCACCAATTGATTACCTTCTGTGGGCTAGGCCCTGCACTGGGCACCTGAGAGAATTAGTCATGGTCCCTACACTTCACAGCACATAGTCAGATGGGGGATGTGAATAAGTGAACACATACAAAGTCTTTGTTGTTGTTGTTGTTGTTAATCCTCATCCAGAGATATTTTTGCCATTGATGTTTAGAGAGAAGGGAAGGGGTGTGGGAAGAGAGAGAACCAGAGGGGAGAAACATTGATCTGCTGCCTCCCACAATTGGGTCTGGGGATTGAACCTGCAACCCAGGTACATAACCTTGACCATGAATCAAACCCATGACCCTTCAGTGTGTGGGCAATACTCCAACCACTGAGCAACACTAGCCAGTTCAAAAGTCTTTGAGCTGAGTGATATGGTTAGGGACAACACTCTGGGTAGTGGGCATAGCAAGGGGTATGGCAGAGCCAAAACTTGTTTCATGTTTAAAAGGTCTGCCCAAATACAGGTGCTCCTTGACTTATTCTAGCATAAATTGAAAATGACATGTTAAACATGCATTTATATACATACCTAACCTAATGAAGATCATAGCTTAGCCTAGCCTATCAGAAACTTGCTCAAAATGCTTACTTAACTTACAGTTGTCTTGCATTTAATCTCACCAGAAGCAGGAGGCACGGATGGGTGTTTTGTAGACACAATGGAATGTTAAAACACAAAATACAGTATCCAAAAAATGCTGACAATGTAGTACACTGTAGAGCATCAGTGTTTGCTCTCATAGTTACATGATTGATTGGCAGCTGCGGTTCACAGCTGCTGTCCAGCATCTTTTTTTTTTTATTAAATCTTTATTATTCAGATTATTACATTTGTTTTTCTTTTTTCCCCTCCATAGCACCCCTTCACCCAGCTCCCACCCTTCCCTCCCTCCCGTTGACCTCATCCATAGGTGTATGATTTTTGTCCAGTCTCTCCCTGTATACCCACACCCCTTTCCCCCTGAGAATTATCAGTCACGGGTGGGTCTGGAGCAGCAAGTCCTCCATGGGCTCTGCCGTGAGTGACTCTTCAGTCCGCAGGCCGACACTCTACCCACTGAGCCCACCTCCTCCTGCTGCCACAGCGGCAGCACACACACGCGGGGGGCCGCGGGGTCGCAGGGGTTAAGGGAACCAGCACCAGCTCTCGCTCCTGCAGGTCCGGCCCGGCCTGAGCCGCACCGGAAGCCCTGAGAGCAGATGCCCTGGTGGCTCGAGAGCCGAGGACGCACCGCTCGGCCTCAGCCTCTGCGCGAGGGACTCAGCGCCTCAGCCTCAGCACGAGGATCTCAGCCTCAGCCTCAGCCTCAGCATGAGGGTCTCAGCGCCTCAGCCTCAGCA